>JAODXP020000006.1:8157573-8160073 GCA_027497455.2 Sardinella longiceps | reverse complement strand
AACCCCCCCTCACTAACACATGGCACTACCAACTATCCTGACTGCTGACTAGGCTACTAAACGACAGAACCCAACCATCAGCTCCCTTGGCAACATGCACAAAACATTTCAAACAATTCCAATGCACGCCCTACTGACAACACCTCACATTTAGCGTCCTGAGCTGAGCAATGCTTTCAAATGCAAGAGTGATGGCAACAGACTGGTGAGCAATAGCCTAGCTAGCTATCATGCAGATACGGGATTAGCGTTGGTGCCATAACTGCTAATCCATGCTCCATGCTGCTTCTAAAAGGCATCACAGTGGACACAGACGTCATCAGTGAGTATTTAGTGTGTAATATAGCCAACTTGATCAGTGAGTCTTTAGTGTGTAATATAACCAGCTTTATCAGTGAGTCTCTGGGTAATTAGACGGAGGGGTATTTAGTTGTGTATGTAGGCTATGCAGTGTGATAATTAGTCATATCTGAGAGGTTGGGCATGTGGCTTCCTAGAGAATCTACTAGCAGTGGGAAGTTGAAAAAGTGGGAAAGTGGGAAAAATGACCCACTATCACACTGCACCTAGGATGTACCATTGCTATATCTTTTTTTTTTTTGTTTGTTTTGTTTTGTTTTTTTAATCTAAAATGGCCGCCTACTTCACTACACCTACAGTAGGATGTACAATTGCTATATCTTTTTATCCAAAATGGCCGACTACTACACAGCAACTATAGTAGGATGTACCATTGCTATATCTTTTGTTTGTTTTTTTAATCTAAAATGGCTGACTACTACACAACACCTAGGATGTACTATATCTTTTTTTTAATCTAAAATGGCCGACTACTACAAAAAACTTGATGTACTATTGCTATATAGACAAATCCGACGAGCGTTTTGTGTAGGCTGCCATCTTGTGGCGAAGCCATTGTTGGACTGTAAACAAAACATTTTGACAATGCATAGTCAATGACAACTAACAGCAAAGACCATGGAATACTCTGACATTATACAGGTAGTAATGAATCTCATAAATCATGGCATTTTATGGTGTGCTATCACGTTATTCTTATGGACAGATTGGCGATCTGGGTAGCTCAACTATGGCGCCTGCTTACTTCCGGTAGTTTCCTCGGATTCGTCTATATCTTTTTTTATCCAAAATGGCCGACTACGACACAACTCCTAGGATGTACCATTGCTATATCTTTTTATCCAAAATGGCCTATGACTACACAACATCTACAGTAGAATGTACCATTGCTATAACTTTTGTTTTTAATTTAAAATGTCCGACTACTACACAACACCTAGGATGTACCATTGCTATATTTTTTTTATCCCAAATGGCCTGACTACACAGCACCTACAGTAGGATGTACCATTGTTATGTCTTTTTGTCCAAAATGGCCTGACTACACAGCACCTACAGTAGGATGTACCATTGTTATGTCTTTTTGTCCAAAATGGCCTGACTACACAGCACCTACAGTAGGATGTACCATTGTTATGTCTTTTTGTCCAAAATGGCCAACTGACTACACAGCACCTACAGTAGGATGTACCATTGTTATGTCTTTTTGTCCAAAACGGCCTATGACTACACAGCACCTACAGTAGGATGTACCATTGTTATGTCTTTTTGTCCAAAATGGCCTGACTACACAGCACCTACAGTAGGATGTACCATTGTTATGTCTTTTTGTCCAAAATGGCCGACTACTACACTACACCTAAGACCCAGACATTGCTACAGTATATCTCTTTTTGTTATTCCACATTGAGAATATGAAGACTTCAGATGCAAAAACCCCTAAACACCATTTTTGTGAAAACTGAGTTAATGATATTGTGTGAATCCTGTATAAATCTATGTAAATGTAAATGAAGTGTTTTTGTGAAAAAATAAAATAAAACCTGCTCCCCGCCGTGTCTAAAATATCTGTTTACAATCAAAACACTGTAAACGCCTGATAAAAAAGTGGTCAAGTGGAGTTAGGGGGTTTTGCATCTGAACTCTTCATATGCATGCTAATTTTACAAAACAGATTTTATCATTTCAGTCAGGGTTAAAGTGTGTGTGCAAGTCAGCCAATGCGCACACATTCTCCTGACAGAAAAATAAAACCTCCCAGCTTCTTGTGCGTGCTGTTTGGCCATTGGGAAATAGCTATAGCCTAATAGAGATCATGTATCACAGGATGGAACCCGCTTGCTACTGGAGCTGTGGTCATTAGCCCTCGGCTAACAAGGCCAGCCGCGGGGTTGTGCTTGAACGAAACTCACACACAGATGGCTTCCATTTGAGTAGCAGACACACACACACACACACACACACACACATACACACACACACACAGAGAAGGGGCGTTTTGCGGTCAGCCACCAAGTCTCATGGCTGATTAATTGAAGTGAATTAATGTTCATCTACATACTCCGCAGGTGATTAAATTGTCATATGCTCGCACTGAGGCATATATCCGGGCTACTGAGGCAGTTTAAAAATATATTCT
>JAODXP020000006.1:8150073-8152573 GCA_027497455.2 Sardinella longiceps | reverse complement strand
TTCAAAAGAAGTGTAGAATGAACCTGTCAGACTGAGCAGAAGTTTCCAGAAGGGAGGCTGGCTGTTGAGATCGGAGTTCATGTAAGATGTCATTTAAGATAGCCTCCCGCTAGCCAGCTCTGATAGAACCCATATGTTTGTGTGTGTGTGTGTGTGTGTGTGTGTGTGTGTTTGTTTGTGTGCTTGTGCTAAAAACATTACAGGCTCTAAACGAAAGGAAGAAAGACAAAGTGAAGCAAAGCATAGAAAGCTCAGTGTGAGTATGTGTGTGTGTGTGTGTGTGATCAGCTCCAGAGGAAACAGTGTGTGTGTGTGTGTGTGTGTGTGTGTGTGTGTGTGTGTGTGTGTGTGTGTGTGTGTGTGATCAGTTCCAGAGGAAACAGTGTGTGTGTGTGTGTGTGTGTGTGTGTGTGTGTGTGTGTGTGTGTGTGTGTGTGTGTGTGTGTGTGTGTGTGATCAGCTCCAGAGGGACACACTGCTCATGGCTGACTGCTGTATCTGCTTCCTGATTGGCTATCCTGACACACTGCACCACGTCGCTGACTTACTGTAAGAATCATCAACCAGCCAATCAAGGTCTGAGTACGAGTTAGAACCGCCCACTTAGGTTCTGTTACCTGTATGAGTTAGAACCGCCCAAGGATGGAACAATTAGGTTCTGTTACCTGCATGAGTTAGAACTTGCCCAAGGATGGAACAATTAGGTTCTGTTACCTGTATGAGTTAGAACCTGCCCCGGGATGGAATAGTTAAGTTCTGTTACCTGTACTGCCTCCCATCTCAGAAAGCATTCCAGATTGCAAACAAGTCTCTCTCTCTCTCTCTCTCTCTCTCTCTCTCTCTCTCTCTCTCTCTCTCTCTCTCTCTCTCTCTCTCTCACACACACACACACACACACACATATAGACACAGACACACACAGGGCAGACAGTCAGGGGACATGAGAATGGACAAACACACACACAAACAAACACACACACACACAAACACACACACCGTGACAAACAATCGAACATTCAAACATGCAGGACAGGAGACGAGGTAGAGGACAGTTACCGGAAAGCCAGCGCGTCCAGGTGGACCCTGAAATGGGTGAGAGAGAGAGAGAGAGAGAGAGAGAGAGAGAGAGAGAGAGAGAGAGAGAGAGGACAAAAAAGGTACAAAATAGAGAGTATGAACTTTGACTCCATGTCAGAAAACAGAAAACATCTCTACTACATTCTCTAAGACAGAAGATCCACCACTCAATGTACCGAGCCAGAATAAAACTGCATGACCTTTCAAACCTACTAGACACTGATTTCACATTCTACCTATTTTTTTTATTTTTGTTTGTGTTTGTAAACAATTCAACAGACAAACATTTTATTTTGGCAAGACATTAGGGTGGATACAGGCAAGCATAACACAACATAACATAACATAACATAACACACACAAACACACACAGCATTCCACTCTCTAGAGAAAAACAAGGCAAAAGTCATTTTTATGTTGAGGAGAATAAGAATGTCCTATAATTTAAGGTTAAATAGTGTTTGTTTGACTGGTTTAGTGAGTTTGCCAATGGAAAGAATCTCAGACTCCTCAGCATAAATAAAGATCTCTGGAACAAACACACAATTACAAACTATTCAGACATGCAAGGAGAGGTTTTTGTTTTGGTTTTCCTTTTCTTCACTTGTCAAGCTCTTCCGAACATGATGGGTAGCGTGCTCCATCCAGCCCCCACCCCAGACAGACTCTCTCTCTCTCACACACACACACACACACACACACACACACACACACACACACACACACACACACACTGCACTGTACCTACTGTACTCTTAAAGCTGTATTTGGCAAGTGTACGTAATTCCAAGTTTCAAGACTTCAAGATTCAAAATCATAGAACTCGTTGATCCCTCCCCCTGTCTCTACTACGCTCCTCAACGGCCTCTCAAATCCCTCGCTCATTGCAGCTAGATGTCAGTTATCCCTCCCTCCGAACCTGATTGGTGGAAAGCTACAGGGATCGTTGGATTTTCACTATAAAAAGATAAGACGATTGCAATAACGATTACAGGGTTTCGATGGAGCTAGAGAATTCGTGTTTTTTCTGAAATAGACTTTCTCATCTACTACCTCCAGAATAACGTGATAATTCCACGGAATTTGACTTTAAAACAGTGGCCGTATACAGGCGTGCGTTTAACGCGTGCATTTAACAGTGGAATTTGAACGATTTTGTGTAATGTTCTAAAAAGTTCTAGGAAGTGCATTCTAGGAAGTGGATTATTACACACACACACACACACACACACGCACACACACACACTGCTCTAGGAAGTGGATTATCTCTGCCCTCTCCAGCACCCTGTGCCCTTTGACCTCTGTGACACGCACGCTGGTGTTGGGCGGGGCTGAGAGGGTAAACAACAGCGGGGGGCTCATGGTTGCCTAGCGCCCGTCACTACGGAGATCAAAGCGTGACGGGGGAACAGGTGATGTTCGC
>JAODXP020000006.1:8092573-8095073 GCA_027497455.2 Sardinella longiceps | reverse complement strand
AAGCAGCTGAGCTGGAGCCCCCCGACACCGATCTGCCCTACACACACACACACACACACACACACACACACACACACACACACACAGCGATCTGCCACGGGCCGAGCAGCTGAGATCGTCTGTCTCTCTGGCTCCACGCTCTCTCTCCTCTTGGGCGATGGCTGTCTAATAATTCACACACACACACACACACACACACACACACACACACACACACACACACACACACTGTTTTGCCTGCTCCAGCCTCTCTCTCCTCCTGGGCGGTGACTGTCTAATAAGTCACTTAAACAGCCATTGCTTCCCCTGCTGTACACACACACACACACACACACACACACACACACACACACACACACACACACACACACGCACACACACACACACACACACTTAAACAGCCATTGCTTCCCCTGCTGTAAGACTGATGGCTCTCTTAGTCCACCTGCTTGGCTTCAATGACAGCAAAATACAGCACACACACACACAAACACACAGCACAGACACACTCTCACACACACAAGGAGCACAGCGCAGACACATGCACACACACACACTTACACACAGCAGACACACTTACACACACATATAGCACAGCTCAGCAGACACACACAGCACACACAGACACACACACAGCACAGACACACAGCACAGACACAGACACACACACACACACACACACACACACACACACACACACACACACACACACACATCAACACACACACACACACACACACACACACACACACACACACACACACACACATAGCACAGCTCAGCAGACACACACAACACACACAGCACACACACACACACACACACACACACACACACACACACACAGCACAGACACTGACTGACCTCCTTAGATAAACAAATATAGTCAGTGATGCGACCTTTATCAGGGACAGCGCTGGCATTCCACCGGCTCGCCACTTGGCAGACGCGGGCACTCACACACACACACACACACACACACACAGCCGCTTGGAAGACGTGGGCACTCATAGTAGGACAGCGGCATGCCAGCGTGCCATGCCGAGGACCGCAACAGGTGCTGCCCGCCAGAGAGGGTTTTAACCCAGCCACACACACACACACACACACACACACACACACACACACACACGCCGGAGAGGGTTTTATTAGCAGTTATGACCCAACATGCCAGACCCAAACCACCCTATTCACGTTAACCCAGCCACACACACACACACACACACACACACACACACACACACACACACACACACAGAAGGACATGGCCGCAGCTTCATGGGAATGGATTGAAATTGAATATTTAACTGATTCATGTCACATTAAAATAAAGCAACACTTCAGATCTGCCATCCACATATGTCCATCCCTCCATCAACATGATTAACTGTGCACCCAAGACTCTCCTCCACAGTAGAGCAGCAGCAGCAGCAGTGTGTGTGTGTGTGTATGTGTGTGTGCATGTGTGTGTGTGCGCCGCACACTGTCCTTCACAGTTGAGGAACTGTGTGTAATGGGAAGTGAATGCTGGATGCTTAGACTGCTTTAAGTGTTGTTGTTAAGTGCTGCTCCAGATCTGAGTTAACTGTGTGTGTGTGTGTGCGTGTGTATGTGTGTGTGTGCGTGTGTGCACGCATGCATGTGTGGTGTTCCAGAGCTGTGTTAATTCTATCTGTCTGTGTGTGTATGAGTATGTGTGTTGTTTGGCGCCGCAGGTCTGTGTTAATTCTATCTGTGTGTGTGTGTGGGTGTGTGTGTGCGCGCGTGTGTGTGTGTGTGTGTGTGTGTGCGCGCGCTGTTTGGTGCTCCAGATCTGTGCTAACTCTATCATTTGACGATACCCTGCTGTGAGCCATGACCCTGCCAAACTCATATGTGTGTGTGTGTGTGTGTGTGTGTGTGTGTGTGTGTGTGTGTGTGTGTGTGTGTGTGTGTGTGTGACCCTGCCAAACTCATTCTTAGCGTGCAGTTTCCCGTTTTACTGTCTGGGGGCCGCCGGCCTTCTGTCTCCTAAGGGCCCGTCTGAGTGTGTGTGTGTGTGTGTGTGTGTGTGTGTGTGTGTGTGTGTGTGTGTGTGTGTGTTCGGTGCCGCTGGTCTCTAAGGGGCCGTCTCCCGGCTCTACGGAGAGAGATGTCAGCGGTGCAGCCACTGGCCGGGCCGTCTGTCTGCGGGAAAAGTACTTGAGGCCGTCGTGTGTGTGTGTGTGTGTGTGTGTGTGTGTGTGTGTGTGTGTGTGTGTGTGTGTGTGTGTGTGTGTGTGTGTGTGTGAGTGCGTGATGTGTGTCCGAGCCGTCGGTCGGTGGGAAAGGTGCTTGAGACCGTCTGTGTGTGTGTGTGTGTGTGTGTGTGTGTGTGTGTGTGTGTGAGGTGTGTCCGAGCTGTCTGTCGGTGGGAAAGGTGCTTGAGGCTGTGCCCTTGCCGCTTAATGCTGGAGCGCTTGTGCTAAATCTTCCGGAAACGGCCTCTCCACATATTTTTCCCGCATCAGTTTATGTTCGC
>JAODXP020000006.1:8085073-8087573 GCA_027497455.2 Sardinella longiceps | reverse complement strand
CCTAGGCTATAGCGATATATTTATAAATATGCTCACAGCTCAAACTGCAGAGCGGAATACCCTACCAACTGCAGATACTTCACCGATAGAGAAACGTCAATTGCAACAAGAGAGCGACAGAGTTTTACTTTACTTTAATCTAAATAGACTGACGAAACAAAATCAACATTATCTAGCCCGTATTATTATTAATTTGGAAACATTTTCCCTTTGAACCTGAGGCATTAGCAGAGTCTACTAACATAAAACCCGTCATAGAAAGAGATAAATCAGGAAAATTCCAGAGACCTACATGGTCAGAAATTGCTATTATAAATGTCAGATTTGGCAAACAGCTTACCTCTTCCAAAATCTGATCCAGCCGACTCAGAATAACGGGCTCCACCTGCTCGAGGGTGATCCTTCCCGAGAGCTGTGCTTCTCTCTGGCTCTCCAGGCTAACGATCCGGGACTGGAGCTCCGAGGTCTTCAGATAAATCAAAGTGCAAAATCCCAAACTCATCAAAGTCAACACGATGCAAACGGTCATACCGGACAGATCCTGCCAGTTTACTCCAACGCAGCTACGCTTTTTACAAGGATGATGCTCGTTACAAGTCCTCTCCGTAGCGGACGGAGACGAAACTTTCCACTTTTGATCTTCTTCCATATTGACTTAAATCGGTTAAAATCGCATCCAAAATAAAACTCCAGCAGGCATCCAGGGGTCCGGTGAGAGAGTAATTTATCACCCGCGAGGAAGGCTGGACCAAACTAATTTAACTTCTCCGAAAAGGTGCGCATGCAGGGCGAGGTACAGACAGCAGCTGTCCTCCGTGGTTAACGAACTAACTCTTAAACTTTACAATATCAATTTCAATTTTGAAATGTTAGGAGACATGCTGATTCAGACTATTAATTAAAAACATTTGCTAGTGTCTTGCTGAAAGGGGTCCGATAATCTCTACGCAATCGGTGCGTTCCGCCGCTCTGCCATCTGCCGTGCTGTGCCGGACTGTCTCGCTCAGAGTCTCTCGCAGACTGACTTGCCAGTGCTCGGTCGCTCCTGTGCTCGCTGAAACTCGACACACTCTCCTCACACACACACACTCACACTCACACACTCCCTTTCCCTTGCAGAAGTGATCGCCAGAGATCCTGCGCGCGCCGACCGGGGCAAGCTCCTCCCTTGCGTTTATTTAGGCTAAACGCAGGGGCCGGCACACACACACACACACACACACACACACACACACGGGCGGGCTTCACGACGGAGCTGACCCCGGCTTTGATGCACAACTCGCGGGGGATATTTTTAGGCCCCCCGTGGTATGAGCCGCAGTTTCCCCGCCACCAGCACGGACACACAGCGGCATGTCGGCATGCCGACCGAAAGACTTTGGAACAAAATACCCGGTTGCGCAAAGTGAGCAAGCCAAGAGTTAGACATCTCCCCATACAAACCAATACTACAGGCCAGAATGTTTTATTGTTATTTTGGAAGACAAGATACACACCTGCATTAGACTCAGGACTGGTTCTAGCCTTTTCGCTGCTAGAACCTTAGAACCTTTTCGCTGCGTTAGGTCAGAGTTGAGTTCTGTTCCCTCTTTTGTGAAAAACTGAGGAATATTTGGAGATATTTGGTGCCCTAGGCTATCGCCTAGTTTATTTATGCCTAGAACCGGCCCTGATTACGACCAGACCTAAAAGTAGCAGAACATACAGAACCTGAGAACCAATCTTAGAGCCCAAGTCTGTAAGAACTTCGGAACCAATCATATACTAGAGCCCAAGTCTGTTAAAACCTTAGAACCAATCATGTATTAGAGCCCAAGTCTGTTAGAACCTTAGAACCAATCATGTACTAGAGCCCAAGTCTGTTAGAACCTTAGAACCAATCATGTATTAGAGCCCAAGTCTGTTAGAACCTTAGAACCAATCATGTATTAGAGCCCAAGTCTGTTAGAACCTTAGAACCAATCATGTATTAGAGCTCAAGTCTGTTAGAACCTTCAGAAGAACCAATCATGTACTAGAGCCCAAGTCTGTTCCTCTGCTGGTTCTGCCAGGTTGTGCTACTGAAGCTGTTCTCAGGAACTTGAGGTGAGTGTTCAATGTGAGCAAGACTCTCCCACAACAACTCACTGATACACACACACACACACACACACACACACACACGCACACACACACACACACACACACACACACACATAGACTCTCCCACAACAACACACCGATAACATACAACAAAAGCGTATCAATGAAAAACACTTCCTGGGTCAAAGGTCAGTCGGAGGCGCAGCAGTAAAGTAAACAGCCAGCAGGGCTTCACATACACATATACACACAAACACACACACACTTCCTGCTCTTATCAAGCCCTGGGTAAGCATTTCCACCTACCCACGCTCAGACACACACACACACACACTAACACAGAGGCGCAGCCCGGCCCAGACACACACTCACACACACAGATACTCACACAGATACTCACACACATACACACACACAC
>JAODXP020000006.1:8052573-8057573 GCA_027497455.2 Sardinella longiceps | reverse complement strand
GAGAGGAGGAGGAAAAGGAGAGGAGAAGTAAGAGAGAAGGAAAAGGAGAAGAGGAAGAGGAGGAGAGGAGGAGGAAGAGGAGAGAAAGAAAAGGAGAGGAGAGGAGGAAGAGAGGAGGAGGCACATCTCTGTTGTCCATCACAATGGCCAGAGAGTGAGAGCATTTGGCTGGAAGAGCAGGGATCTTTGGATGGAGCAGTGTGTGTGCACAGCAAATCGGTCAGAGTACATTTAACTCCGAGAGTGTTAAATTTAACACTATCCCAGAGTATATATAATCCTCACTGACCAGTGTTAAATAACACTAACACTGAGAGTTAAAATCATAGAGTTCTTTAAATAACTCCACCAGAGTTAATTGTAACTACTCTCTCAGTGTTAATTAACACTACCCCAGAGTATATATAATCCTCACTCGCCAGTGTTAAATAACACTAACACTGAGTGTTAAAATAATAACACTAACACAGAGTTCTTAAAATAACTCCACCAGAGTTAATTGGTATAAGTTGAGATACTCTCTCAGAGTTAATTAACACTACAATTGAGTATACATATAATCAACACTTAACAAGAGTTAAAACAACACTTCCAAAAGTGTAACCATTACAAATGTTACTGCACTAAATTCTACATGTACTAATATTAAAGCAAGACATTAAGCCATTTCACATTTGATTTGTTTTTATTTTCCTCTTATCAATCTCATATCAAACAAAACACAGGGACAACATAAGTATTACATTCGTCAGGCCCATATGCATTTTGTAATGCGAAACATTTAGGAGCCAAAAGATCACTGCACTTAATGATAAAATGATTCTTTTCTGTATGAGAAACTAGAAATGCATGGTAATGTTCATGAAATCCATCAGTCAGCTAAATGTAATGCAATCGTACAGAAGAGTGAGGGTACTGAAAAAGTATTGTGAAATGAAGTAGGTCAGGGAATAACTGCAATTAGGTTTGAATGTCAGTGTGCATGTTGGAGTGGGCAAAATTAGTGTTGAACCTGTGTGTGCCAAAATGTCAGTCCTATTACTACTTAACATTTTAACAGAGTTGTTCTGCATGTAGTTTGCTTTTTCATTTGCACGTTACAAAATGCTATTCAAAACATTTCACAAAATCATTAAAATCTGCAGATCAGATTCACATTTGGACAAACAAATCAATGAAAGTGGCACAGTGTTTCACCTTGTGATAAACGACAAGCTTCTCAATAGCAGCTTCGGCACTTATCTTCAGGGACTTCTTCCCAACGGGTTGAGGTGGAAGGAGGTGAAGCAACAACAACAGTCGCCATATCTGTGTCCCATTCTAAAGAGAAGAGCACATTATTCAAATCTGGGGATACAATGTGGTTTCATATCAACAATAATAGGGCAGAACCCATAGATGATGTGCATATGTGTTTTGTATAGGTGACCAAATTATTGAAATGGGTGATCTGGAGAGACAAGCAGGACATACTGTAATAACAATATTCAAAATTGTGTTAGAATGGTAGAAATATAGACATGAGACACTAAATATGGGCAAGGTCAGTGTTAATGAATTACTTAACAACATACAGTTATGCTCAAAAAAATAGCAGTGTCTTTACAAAGGCGAATAAATGTAAAAATTCTTTAAGTAGATTGTAGATTGCAAAAATGCATAGGGGACACTGCACATTCACTGCACATTCTATATCAAAGGGGAAACATTGTGAAAAGTCATTCTATTTTAATATTTGAAAGAAAGTGAAGAAATGCAATGTTCACAAAAATAGCAGTGTTGACATCTGTCTTTGGAAACTCAAAATTGTTCTGTACAAACTAACAAATTCTTGAAATTTTTACTTTGCTGAGGATCCTAAACTAACATTTTGTTGCATAACCATGGTTTCTGATAACTGCTTCGCATCTGTGGTGCATGGAGTCGACCAAAGTCTGGCAATGGTTAACGGGTATTGCAGCCCAGGTTAATTGTGTCACATTCCACAATTCCTCTGCGTTTCTTAGTTTTACTTCATGAACAGCAGATTTACTTCATGAACATAAATATTTTATGTCAGCCCATAAGTTTTCTATGGGATTAAGGTTCAAGCAAGCAAAAATCATGGTTCCAGACAAACAGCATTCAACTAATGGAGTAGCCAGCACAATTCCCTGACCTTAATATCCAAGAAAACTTGTGGGCTGAAATAAAATGTGCTGTTCATGAGGTAAAACCAAGAAACGCAGAGGAATTGTGGAATGTAATACAATTGACCTGGGCTGCAATAACTTGACCATTTTCTTCCATTGAAATATAATGTAGAGTGAATGTGCAGTGTCCCCAATGACACCCTCAAAATTTGAAATCAGTCACAAGAGTGGTTGAAGACACATGGAACAGATAAGTGTTGCATTAATAGATGAATCTATACTAACCCGTCATCAGCATCGTCATCTTCAGTCTTCTTTGCTGACATCAACAGGTTCTGCACTGTGAGTCTGGGTCAAGAGTTGGGCCTCTTCAATTATCTTGGATTTGATGGCATCCCATTTCTCCATCAGCTTAGATGATGTGTCCACTCCAAACATAAGTCTGAAGTCTTGGTTAATCTAAAGCAAGGTTGAGCACAAGACACTAAAATAAATTTCCAAGCCATCAAAACTACAAGATATCAAAACACACAACAAGGATACAAAAACTATTCATTTAAAGACTTGGGCCAATTCTTCTTACTCCATCTCACCCCTCTTCTGAGGGGATCAAGTTTTATTTTCCAGTTGATTAGATCTGGCATGTCATTCTTATTCTTACGATCATCGCATTAAAAACAAGCTACCCATCAAGCTACAAAGTTGGCTACGTATTCTCACTGATGGGGGTCAGCTCTATGTTCCCACATTTGTTAGGAATTTTTATTTTTGACAGAATTTTTGGAAATTAGGCCCTATGTTCCCACAGCCCTGCATGCTCTCACATTACAAAGAATTTTTAAAAAATTAGACCCTATTTTCCCACAGCATGTTCCGATAAGGGCATGTTCACACCAACACAGGTAATATTTATCCATTTAGCCCTTCCGTTCACATTACATTGGAGGATTCTGAAACTGATTCCAAAAATGATTGCTGCGGTCGATTTAAAAAATGATCGCTGAGGTGGATGAATATAAAATCGTTGTGGAATGTGGCTGCAAAACTAAACCCCACTACCTGGAAGGCACCATTGAGGGCAAATAATACCAAAGATCGAATCTTGCTTGACCTTACATAGGGGGTCTACCAGGCAGGGATAGAAATGTGGGACTATAGTACCTGACTTTGAAGAAAGAAAGAAAAAAACTCTCAGACATGTGAGAATATAGGGCTGTGGGAATATAGAGCTGTGGGAACATAGGGCTGTGGGAACATAGACACGCTCCCCACTGATGATATGATCTGAAATCTGAAAGATACTCAAAAGTACAACAAAACATAGTTTTCAGATATTAATATGTGCACGTACCAAACCTTTCACATCAAGAATCTTGGGTATGTTTTCAGAACCTCAGTAGTCATCTCTGGATTATGAACCAGCTCTTGGCGATGGTGAAACGTGTCCTCCATCTTGCTGCGAACGACTGCATCATCAGTGGAATGTAGAAGCAGGGACATGGCCTCCCTAACAGCATCTCCATCCCGCGGTTGTTCTGGGGCTGTCCTCTTCAAGCTGGGACCTCCCTGGAAGGCCACAGGACTGCTACTTGTAGAACGTTGAGACGCCTTCCTCTGTACCGCCACGCTAAGTAGCCTGTGCCACTAGCTGAATCATAAAAGTGCTCCTAAAAATACATATCACAGTACAATTGTTTAAGAAAAAAATGAAACCGTAAATTGGTCCTTGTTAAGTATAAACAAATTAGTACACACTTACGTAGCCATTGGTCGAGTAAGGATCCCTGACATTAGGAAACAAGCTCACAATCCCAAGTGCATACTGGGGTTTTTCTACACAGGAAGATGCATAGATTCAAGATTAATCAACAACACAGTACACCAGAACTATATGCACAAGAGTTGATTGACCTGGGACAACTCTTTTGCCTTAACACTTAAAGCGGCTGAAACGGAAATTTCACTACTCTACTCTTCACTACTAATTTGTGGATCCTTTCCAAACTGACATAATTCCCTAATTACTGTGTATTTATCACAACAGTATCTCACAAGTGGTTGCATGTTAAGATCAGTGGATCAGATCCTCAGTGCAGGAATCTGACTATATAATGGCTTAAGTTTAAGGTAATATGCTAATTTGACATTCTATTGCATTTACTCTTCTCTCACTAACGTACCCATGCATTTCAACCATGTGGCTGACTAAGATATTCACAAGATGAATAAAATAAAACCTCCATTGTAACAGGTGCGTTTTAGCCCCCTTAAATGGGATGTTTTTAAGGCTGGATTTTTGATATGTGGATTTTAAAATATCCGGCTGCGTGGAAACAGCACCTAAGTATGCATATAAGTAAAGCAACTACTGCCATCTTCTTCATTTTTTTGGATAATCTCTTACATAATGTGCACCCAGCTGCTCTTTTTTCTAGTTGAGCACATTATATAGCTTACTCCATGCAAAATTCATGAAATATAATCACAAAAATAAATCTTACCTTCTTTAATGACCTCCTCAAAAGTGCATTGTGGCTGTAGTTTAATGTACCTCTTCAAAGTCCTACATTGTACTTTCAGAAGCATTGTGTGCTCTGGAATGAAATCATATTGAAGAACATTAAATCACAGTAACAGCTATAAGTTAAAAGAAGAAGAAAAAACGTTAATGCAGCAATTAGTGATGAGTTTGGCTATCTAATTTCGTTTGAAGATATGTGCCTGTTTGTGAAGGTTCTCGTTCATCTAGATGGCGTTAGTCACGAGTAATAGGGAAACTGTTTATTGCTTGAATAGGAGTCGTTTGTACGTTGCAGCCGTGCTGGCTGATTTGCTTCAAAACTTTTTCTGCCATGTTGTCGGAGGCAC
>JAODXP020000006.1:7992818-8010318 GCA_027497455.2 Sardinella longiceps | reverse complement strand
TATTATATTATTATGTGGGTTTTTTTTTTTTTTTTTTTGGGGGGGGGGGGTGATAAGGTGTTCGCCCAGGGCACCAAAGAGGGTAGGACCGCCCTGTCAGATTATTGATACAGATGCTTTATATTGTGACTACTTATATTAATAAAAGACATGTTTGTTTGTTTGTTTGTTTGTTTGTTTTATGGGGGGTGGGGGTGGTATAGGGCCCTTATGTCCTGTGTGCTTGGGGCCTGGTCTGTCATCCTGTCTGGATGAACATACATACATATTAGCCTGACATAGCCCGCCCATAATATGGTCATCCGTATCCATGGTCTGGGGGCGGTCTTCTGGGGCGGGTTTACTACCGGCCAATAAACAAAGCTGATTAGACGAGCTGTCCAATTGTTTTAAACCAGAACTGAATGCCCCCCCCACCTCCCCGCCCTATAATCACGCCACCAGGTTAAAGAACGTCCAGACCATGAATACGGATGAACAGCAGTATTATGGTCAGGCTATGTCAGGCTAACATATTATAACATTAACCCTATCCTTTATCCCCAATGATAGCTCATTTGAAGTAGATGTGTGTGTGTGTGTGTGTGTGTGTGTGTGTGTGTGTGTGTGTGTGTGTGTGTGTGTGTGTGCCATATTGTTATGTGTATATTATCTTTATCCCTAATGATTGCTCATTTCAAGTATGCCTATATTGAGATGTGTGTGTGTGCCATGTTGTTGTGTGTGTGTTGATAAACTCCACTGGGCTACCCAAAGCACACTGTGTGTGTGTGTGTGTGTGTGTGTGTGTGTGTGTGTGTGTGTGTGTGTGTGTGTGTGTGTGTGTGTGTGTGTGTGTGTGTGTGTGTGTGTGTCAGTGTGTGTGTTTGTGTGTGTGTCTGGCCCAAGCTAACACAGCCGATTGGCCCTGGCAGAATAAACACATAGAGTCAAGTAATGTCAGTGTGTGTGTGTGTGTGTGTGTGTGTGTGTGTGTGTGTGTGTGTGTGTGTGTGTGTGTGTGTGTCTGGCCCAGGCTAACACAGCCGATTGGCAGAATAAACACATACAGTGGAGTCAAGTAATGTCAGTGGTTAGGCCCAGGGGATAATGCTGTGTTTGATGTTCAAAACATGCTTCATTGCACACATCATCAAACACACACATCATCAAACACACACACACACACACACACACACACTCTTACTCACACATCACACACACTCACACACGTCACACACACACACACATCAAACATACATATCAGACACACAAACACACATCATATCTCTCTCTTGCTCACACACGCTCACAGACACACACACACACACACACACATCAAACACACACACACAGACACACACACACACACACACACACACACACACACACACACACACACACACACACACCTCAGCACACAGACCTCCTGAGGCTGCATGATATGAATACTATTTTCCCTTCAGATGTTGTGTGGAGGTCTAAACGAACTGCAGTGGGTTACATCCATAAATGCAGTTGGATATTTCTGTCTCTCTGACTCCTGCCTGCTGCCTCATTATGGAGATTGCCTGAGGCCAGGGTCATATGGTGCAACAAGTGTGAATAGAAAACAACAGAATAGAGCTACACCACAGAGAGAGAGAGAGAGAGAGAGAGAGAGAGAGAGAGAGAGAGAGAGAGAAGTGCTGTGGTGGGGTGGGGTGGGGTTGGGTGGATGTGATTCCTCGAGTGTATTCATATCCATTTCAGAGGCATTTGTTCAATGGGTCACTGAACAGGGAAGTGTGTTAAAAGCTGCCTGCATTTTTAAGGGGCAAAACTATTTATTTTGAACACAGTACTTAAAAAATAACATTCATAATCACACGTTTATTTATTTACTGGCCTATAAAACAACACACTAATACTTCCTACTATTTCTTATAAAAACTTAGGCTACAAATGTGCGAGAAATTCCTCTCTGCTTCGAGCCCTAGTCAGGGGGCGTTTTCGGTCCATTTTTCCAGGACTGAATTTTTCCCCTCCGCAGCATCAGTAGGAGAGAGACAGCCTCTGATGACTGTACGGCGGACCTGGCTGTAGTTTTCGTTAAAAAAGAGAGAGAGGGAGAGTGAGAGAGAGGGTGAGAGAAAGAGAGAGAGAAGAAGAGGTACGTACAAGGACAGCGATTACGGACAAAATACATGACGTCTTTTGAGATTTATTAAGCTGGAAAATCGGTTCACTGTTGATTCTGATAGCGACAACAACCAGGTAAAAATCCGAAGCATTTCGGGACGCGGAGGTTTTGCAATGGCATGCATGCAGGGAGCCCTGCTCTTCGCTGTCTGTAAAATTTCACTGTACATTCAGTGTATTGAAAACAAAATGGGGGTTGAGCCGCGCTATGGGGAGGAGCAGAGGTAAAAGACGAGCTAGGGCACGATGTCTTCGACCTTTTCGAACCAAAGAATACTACAGTGTGAGCGAAAGTGTCGGTGTCGGGGGAGGCCTTAGCGTTACATTTCATAGGTGTGCATAATCGTCTTTTCGGTGTAGCGTAGCGTAGCCTACGCAGCTCAGCGCTTCTGAATAATTCACGTAGCTGCTGCAAGTCTGTTCGCTGATGCTTGAACGCACCGTTAACTACATTCTGCACGTTTTCCATCAAGAAAACTACGACCTAAACCGTAGCGCAGAACAGTTGGTGTTATCGCGCAGTCTGCATGCTGCACGGATTTCCCTCTATTTTGAGATAAACAGAGAAATGCGCGACTATGTCTTTAAGTGAGAGCAGCACAAGCTATTGATAAGGTTTCGGCAGGGAGACACACACGGACTCTCGCAGAGCGAGATGAACATCATTATGTGCCTGAAAGGTCGTGTTAAGACGTGCTGCATGTCATGCATGGAAATAATGTCTAAAATGTTGGCCTTGCGGATGCCAAATGTCACAAGGGCACCGAAGGCCATTTCAGCCGCTGAATAAAGTGAGTGTGACCATAAGGCCATACGAATAGGCTGTACAGGTTAATTAACACACGACATCATGTTACCATATCCACCTTAAACGGTTTTAATTTATAAATCTGCCAGAGAGAGCACACGCAGTACATTATTTCAGTTGTATTGTCACGCTAGCGAACTCCCCAAAATAAAAATAAAAGAAAATAATTAAGGTTTTGCATACACGCATGAATGTTAATTTATCATGAATGATAATAATGTAACAATCAGTGCGTAATTTTCATGGCATTCTGACTAGGCCTAATCGTATAGAGACGTGTAGCCTGATTCTGTCCGCTAGTTTATAGCCTATAGGCGTGCATGTCATCATTGCATAGCCGTGAGGACCTGTTGCTCTTTGACGTGATGCTTATAGGCCTATCATATAGAAGATGTGTACATTAGTGACGTGCAGGCAAGGTGCATGATTGACTTAAAGGGGGTGGGAGTAAACAAGTGCATACTTCTTCCCACTCCTTTTCAAATGTATTAAGATGCGTCTTTCTGATGCATGTTTTCTTTTTATGTGTATGTACAGTATGTTCCTTTTTTTGTTACACTTGAAATAAATCGACAATCAATCTTACCGTCTCCTCTCCTCTCCTCTCCTCTCCTCTTCTCTCCTCTCCTCTTCTCTTCTCTCCTCTCCTCTCCTCTCCTCTCTCTCCTCTCCTCTCCTCTCCTGTCTCTCAGCACACAGGTGGCCATAGGGAGGCAAAGACAGGTGAGTGACCATTGCAAGTCTGTATGGACCAAATGACATGAGTATGACATGAGTATTAATGTTATGATTTTGTAGCCTACATACACAATCGAATCAGTAGGCCCACTGTAGATATAGGCTATCGGACAACAACAACAACACACACACACACCTGACACAATGAAAAATAAGATGGGGATTAAATCAGCTGTCACGCCAAATTCTATAAGCTGGAGAAGCCTAATTGGCAGAGTGTGTGAATGCATGTGCACACACACACACACACACACACACACACACACACACACACACACACACACACACACACACACACACACACACCACCACCACCACATATATTATACACACACTGTCCATCAACTCCTTGACAGCACACAAACGCCTCCCATGTGTGTGGTTTAAGCAAGACTAACTGTGTCCCTCATATATTCCCATCTCTATCTCTCTTTCTCTCTTTTTCTGTCTGTCTATGCCCATCTCTCTCTCTCTATCCATCTCTCGCTCTCTCTTTCTCTACCAATCTCTCTCTCTCCTTCTCTCTGCACCCATCTCTCTCTCTCTCCCTCTCTCTCTTTCTCTACCCATCTCTCTCTCTCTGCCCCCTGTCTATATGCCCCCTCTCTCCCTGTGCCCCTGATCTGTTCCCCTGGTCTCTCTCTCTCTCTCTCTCTCTCTCTCTCTCTCTCTCTCTCTCTCTCTCTCTCTCTCTCTCTCTCCACCCCCCCCCCTCTCTCTCTCTCTACCCCTCTCTTTAATCTCTGTCTCTCTCTATGCCCATCTCTCTCTCTCTCTCTCTGCCCCCTGTGCCCCTGGTCTCTCTCTCTCTCTCTCTCTCTCTCTCTCTCTCTAACCCTCTATCCCGTGGTGCCCGTGTTCAGCAGTGGAGCCATGTCAGCCCGAGGTGGGAAGAAGAAGACGACTAAGTTGTCGCGCTCGGCGCGGGCAGGTGTGATATTCCCCGTGGGCAGGATGATGCGTTACCTGCGCACCGGCACACACAAGTACCGCATTGGCATGGGAGCGCCCGTCTACATGGCCGCCGTCATCGAGTACCTGGCAGGTGAGACACTCATGTGTGTGTGTTTATGTTTGTGTGTGTGTTTATGTTTGTGTGTTTGTGTGCCCGTCTACATGGCCGCTGCCATCCAGTACCTGGCAGATGTTTGTGTGTTTGTGTTTGTGTGTTTGTATTTGTGTGTGTTTATATTTGTGTGTTTGTGTATATATTTGTGTTTGTGTTTGTGGCCGTCTACATGGCCACTGTCATCGAGTACCTGGTAGTTGAGCCACTCGTGTTTGTGTGTTTATGTTTGTGTTTGTGTGTTTATGTGTTTGTGTTTACTGGCTCTTTGCAGGCACTTTTAGCCTAAGCCACGGGAATTACAAATTACAAAAACATTTGATATTCAAATTGCCTATTAATTAATTAATGTAATGTAAGGATATACACTTTTACATACAAATTTATACTGTAAGTATATACTCTTATGATAAGGTTAGGATACACTTCCAAGTATGTAATTATAAGAATGTACTGTTACTACTCTTATTATCACAGAAGGATACACTTTTAAGTATAAGTATGCACTCTAAGTATGCATACTCTTATGATTCTGTAAGGGAACTTTGGTTTGGTCTGTGCATTAATCCCAGTTGTGAACCCAGCCCACAGTGAAGTGAAGTACACACTAAACCCAGAGTAGTAGGCTGCCTGGTACAGCACACAGTGAAGTGAAGTACACACTAAACCCAGAGTAGTAGGCTGCCTGATATAGCCCACAGTGAAGTGAAGTACACACTAACCCAGAGTAGTAGGCTGCCTGATACAGCGCCATTTAGGGAGCAGTGAGGGGTTGCAGAAGGTGCCTTCAGGGGTTGCGGAAGGTGCACTTCAGCTCTGGTCTACGGGTTGGGGATCCAACCGTCAACCATCAACAAACTCTGTGTGTGTGTGTGTGTGTGTGTGTGTGTGTGCAGCTGAGATCCTGGAGTTGGCCGGCAATGCTGCGCGGGACAACAAGAAAGGACGCATCACACCACGTCATATTAAGCTGGCAGTGGCCAACGACGAGGAGCTCAATCAGGTAACACCACACACACACACACACACACACACACACACACACACACATGCATGCCTGCCAAACTGCATATCTAAAACAGAGATCCAACAGATTTCAGTATACAGGTGTACTGTAAGTATACAGGTGTAAGTACAGTATACAGGTGTAAGTATACAGGTGTAAGCATACAGATGTAATTATACAGGTGTAAGCATACAGATGTAATTATACAGGTGTAAGTATACAGGTGTAAGTACAGTATACAGGTGTAAGTATACAGGTGTAAGCATACAGATGTAATTATACAGGTGTAATTATACAGGTGTAAGTATACAGGTGTAAGTACAGTATACAGGTGTAAGTATACAGGTGTAAGCATACAGATGTAATTATACAGGTGTAAGTATACAGATGTAAGTATACAGGTGTAAGTATACAGGTGTATAGTAAGTATACAGGTGTAAGTATACAGTTGTAATTATTCAGGTGTAAGTAAGTATAGCCTACAGGTGTAAGTATACAGGTGTAAGTACAGTATACAGGTGTAAGTATACAGGTGTAATTATTCAGGTGTATAGTAAGTATAGCCTACAGGTGTAAGTATACAGTTGTACAGTAAAGGCTCAAGTATACTTCTGCGTACACCTATTGCATGTCCGTCTCCGAGTCTCCCGCTTGCGTGTCCAGTCATATCATACTTCTACGTCGCTTGTCCCTCAGCCAGGAGAGAAAAATACTGCCGTCGGGAATGACCGACGGCATGAGCAGCCAAGTCCGCCTATTCATTAACATCTAAAGCAGAACTCTGCTGGCTACTTCATGTAGCCTACACAGTAGCCTATAGTAACCTGTGTGGGGTTGAGCTTTTGATATCTCTTGTCACAAGGAGCAGGTTATAGTGATCAGTAGGCACAAATAAGTTGACTGAATGGAAGAAAATGAACTTTATTGCAGCCAGGAGTGTCCTGCTGTCTGCTAACTAGCTTGCTATCTAACTAAAAAGCTAGAGATAGCGATAGAGTTCTCCCTGGTGTTGTGAGAAGAAACCGGGAGATTGACCAATCACAGCCCTTACCTGACCCAGTGCCCTCTCCGTTCTCATACACGCATTGACGGATAGATAGGAAATCTTGGAGGTGCACGTCGAGCCACGGACAGGGTCTACAACAGGCTCTACGTCGTCGTAGAGGGCTTTGCGGTGCGACGCACGTATGACTATAAACCTAGCTTAAGTATACAGGTTTTAGTATACAGGTGTAATGTAAGTATACAGATGTAAGTATGCAGGTGTAAGTAAACAGGTGTAATGTAAGTATACAGATGTAAGTATGCAGGTGTAAGTATACAGGTGTAATGTAAGTATACAGGTGTAAGTATGCAGGTGTAAGTATACAGGTGTAATGTAAGTATACAGGTGTAAGTATGCAGGTGTAAGTATACAGGTGTAATGTAAGTATACAGGTGTAAGCATACAGGTGTAAGTATACAGATATAAATATGCAGGTGTAAGCATACTGTACACCAGACTTTGTCCCTCCTGTAGCTCAGCACTGTAGGTACTGATGATGTATATCATCATCATCATCATCATCATCATCCATTGTTTATTCAGGGAAAAATGACTGAGCATCAAGCTCTTTTACAGCATTGCCCTGATTTGACAATAAAAAATATGCAAGCAAACAAAAGTACACAAGGGAAAAAAGACAAAGGAGAAAAAAAAACTTATGAAAAATGAATCATAATATAAAAAATCAATTAAAAAACAAGAACACTTATGTACAGGATTCATATCAATTATCAATGCTTTAAATTTGTCTGCAGACACAAGTTGGTTCAGTTTTAAAACATCTTGTAGCTGGTTCCACTTATTTGGTGCAAAAAACTGAAAAGCCATTTTACCAACCTCAGATCTAACTGTAGGTGTTTCAAGGGTTATAAAACCATGGGACCTTGTATTGTGTGAGCTGTCTCTAATTCTTCTAGCCTAACGACATGCGGTCTGTGACATGCATATACACAAAAGATGTTTTCCTTGATATTGAGGCTGGTGTGCCACATGAAATTATAACATTTGTTTTATTATAAATTAACTAGTGCTGGCAAAATTAACTGATTAACTCAAGTGAATAATCCAAAAAAATTTACTCAGATTAGAAAAATTAACTCAGATTAATCCTGATGGATATGGTTCCATTTCCTTGCCATTTATAAGGCATTTTTTGGCATATGCGACTTAAACTCCGGAGCGACGTATAGTCCAAAAAATACGGTATTATGTTCAATTTCAGATAGAAAATGGCTCGGCTATCAAGTCAAACTAGACAAAGATTATGGCTCCTGAATGTCCAACAACAGCAGAGGTTTGATGTTTGGGGAATCTGTGGGGGTAGGAGATAGGTGTGAATTGTGCAATTTGTGAAGAACAAATCCAGCTATTTAGAATCCGGGTCTTTCCAGGGCAAAATAAGGATCCAATATACCCGAGCATCCAAATTCTTACTGCAGGAAATGAGTTGCGATTCAAAATGATTCATCACGATTAATCATTGCAAAATTTTGTGATTAATCAAATTATTTTTTAAATCGTTTGACAGCACTAAAATTAACTAAAATATGCTCCAGTTGAATTTAAAGTCTTATGATAAGGGGCCAGGGCAAATTATTGATGTAACCTATTTACTGACCTATTTGCTTATAAAAAACTAGTTACTTCACTTTACTAGTTACTAGTTGCTTTTACAATGTAGTAACACAGTTACTAAGGGAGATTAGTTTTTGGAGAAGTAACTACAGTAGTAACTATAACTATTTACTTTTTAAAAATAATTTCTCCAATACCGTCCCGAACAACGACTAAGTGATTTGAGTATTTGAGAGAAGTAGACCTTCAATTACAAACAAACTTACAGTACGGCTTTAAGTGTACTAAATGATTTGAGTATTTGAGTGAAGTAGACCTAGCCTGACTAATAAGCGACTGTTGACTCAGTCACAGTCTGGAACAATGCAATTGAAACATATTTCCGTTTGGATATGACGTATCCTCTCACCTGGCTCTCACTTCCGCATTCAGCAGTAACAGATCGCTAGCTAATTCCAATTTATTTTGACATAGTAGCGGCAATAAGTCCTCAAGATCATGAATGTCAATGTCATGTACCAATTTTGTAAAGGTAATTCAAAAGTAGGGGGGAGAATAACGAACGTTTTCAGGTAAGTTAAGAGACATCGCTCTAAACTGTGTGCTGATTGGCTAAACCGTGAGCGAACCGAAGTGGGCGCTCTGGTCCAGACTAGTACGGAGGTAAAATTCATTATAACGTAAGTACGTAAGTTGGCGCTGCCAGGCTAATAGCAAACAAACTTACAGTACGGCTTTAAGGGTACTATGTGACTTGAGTATTTGAGTGAAGTAGACCTTCAATAGCAAACAAACTTACAGTACGGCTTTAAGGGTACTATGTGATTTGAGTATTTGAGTGAAGTAGACCCTCAATAGCAAACAAACTTACAGTACGGCTTTAAGGGTACTATGTGATTTGAGTATTTGAGTGAAGTAGACCCTCAATAGCAAACAAACTTACAGTACGGCTTTAAGGGTACTATGTGACTTGAGTATTTGAGTGAAGTAGACCTTCAATAGCAAACAAACTTACAGTACGGCTTTAAGGGTACTATGTGATTTGAGTATTTGAGAGAAGTAGACCCTCAATAGCAAACAAACTTACAGTACGGCTTTAAGGGTACTATGTGATTTGAGTATTTGAGTGAAGTAGACCCTCAATAGCAAACAAACTTACAGTACGGCTTTAAGGGTACTATGTGATTTGAGTATTTGAGTGAAGTAGACCCTCAATAGCAAACAAACTTACAGTACGGCTTTAAGGGTACTATGTGATTTGAGTATTTGAGAGAAGTAGACCCTCAATAGCAAACAAACTTACAGTACGGCTTTAAGGGTACTATGTGATTTGAGTATTTGAGTGAAGTAGACCCTCAATAGCAAACAAACTTACAGTACGGCTTTAAGGGTACTATGTGATTTGAGTATTTGAGTGAAGTAGACCCTCAATAGCAAACAAACTTACAGTACGGCTTTAAGGGTACTATGTGATTTGAGTATTTGAGTGAAGTAGACCCTCAATAGCAAACAAACTTACAGTACGGCTTTAAGGGTACTATGTGATTTGAATATTTGAGTGAAGTAAACCTTCAATAGCAAACAAACTTACAGTACGGCTTAAGGGCACATGGACTTGAGTATTTGAGATGTGATTTGAGTATTTGAGAGAAGTAGACCTTCAATAGCAAACAAACTTAAGTAAGGCATTAAGGGTACTAACTCCACTAACTGATTTGTAAACTCTCTATGCACCCAGTAGTCAAACATTTCTGAAAGTTCTGTAAAGTGTGTGTGTGTGTGTGTGTGTGTGTGTGCGCGCGCGCTGAACACAAGAATGCCCGTTGGACTGACCAGCCTGGTGCTTGTGAGAAGGAAGACTGTGATTTGCTATAAATACACACTCACATTCCTCTCCATGTTGCCCCTTGGAGTGCCTTGCTGCTGCCCTCTGTGTGTGTGTGTGTGTGTGTGTGTGTGTGTGTGTGTGTGTTCAAGAGAGAGTTTGTGTGTGATGTGAGAGTGAGTGTGCGTATGCCTGTGTGTGTGTGTATGTGTGTGTGTGTTTGTTTGTGTGTGTGTGAGAGAGAGAGTTTGTGTGTCTTTGTGTGTGTGTGTTGTGTGTGTGTGTGTGTGATCACTACTTAGATCAGTCTGGCTCAATATTAAAATTTGCAGTTAGATAGAATTAGCTGAAAGGTGACCATTGAAGACATACAATATTATTACACAGCTCTTTAGAATGCTGTAGAATGCTCCATTCACTTCAATGGGACTTGTTCTATGTGTGTGTGTGTGTGTGTGTGTGTGTGTGTGTGTGTGTGTGTGTGTGTGTGTGTGTGTGTGATCAGTAGGCCTACTGAAGTTATACTAAAGGCAAACGGTATTATTAAACAGCTCTTTACAATGCTGTAGAATGCTCCATTCACTTCAATGGGACTTGTTCTATGTGTGTGTGTGTGTGTGTGTGTGTGTGTGTGTGTGTGTGTGTGTGTGTGTGTGTGTGTGTGTGTGTATCAGTAGGCCTAATGAAGTTATACTAAAGGCAAACGGTGTTATTACACAACTCTTTACAATGCTGTAGAATGCTCCATTCACTTCAGTGGGACTGATGTTTTCTAGTAACAGTCCGTTGCTAAGTATAACAGACCGCTGTCAAGCAAAAGTGCCTAAGTCAATCAGCTGATCTGTAAGTTAACAGAATACTTCTTTTCCGCAGACAGTATTATCTATCTTAATCATTAAAGTTACCATTAAAGCAGTGATAAGCAATGCTTCATCGCATGTTAATAATATCTACAGAAGGTAGCCGTAACCCCACACACACACAAACTTCACAGAACCCCCCTCTCTAAAGAGAAAAATTATTGTTTTCATTTTTAAACAATTTATGCTGAATTGTTGCAGACAGATAACTTGTTTAACTTGTTGTGTATTTTGTGTGTGCGCATGTGTGTGTGTGTGTGTGTGTGTGTGTGTAGCTCCTGCGGGCGGTGACCATCTCCAACGGCGGGGTGCTCCCCCGTATCCACCCGGAGCTGCTGTCCAAGAAGAGGGGGGGCCGGGTGAAGGTGGAGCCCCAGGTGATCGTGGCGGAGAAGACCAGCCGTGGCAAAGGCATGAAGAGGCCACCGGGCAAGAGGAACAAAGGGAAGCCTGGACGCAAGCCCAAGGTGACACACAGACACTTGCACACACAGAGGCATGTACACACACATGCACACAAGCCTAAGGTAACACACACACACACACACACACACACACACACACACATAAAGAGGCATGTACACACATATGCACGCAAGCCCAAGGTAACACACACACACATGCACACAAGTCCAAGGTAACACACACACACACGCACGCAATCCCAAGGTAACACTCAAATGCACACACACACACATACATGCATGCAAGCCCAAGGTTACACACATAGATGCATGAAAGAAACATGTCTGAGATGTAATATATCACTGTGTGTGTGTGTGTGTGTGTGTGTGTGTGTGCAGAAGATCACAGAGAATGACAAGGAGCCCAGCAGTAGCTCCCCCACAGATGACGGCCTGGGCGACGGCTTCACCATCCTCTCAGCAAAGAGCCTCTTCCTCGGACAGAAGGTGTGTGTGTGTGTGTGTGTGTGTGTGTGTGTGTGTGTGTGTGCGTACGTGTGTGTATATGTGTGCATGTGAGAGAGAGTGAGAGACAGCTGTTAAATGTTATTTATCTCTTCAAGTGTCCCTGACGGAGAGTGAGGTCAGTGTGTGTGTATGTGCGTTTGTGTGTGTGAGAGAGAGAGACAGCGAAAGATAGATAGATAGAGAGATGTTAAATGCTGACAGCGTTAAATGTGTGTGTGTGTGTGTGTGTGTGTGTGTGTGTGTGTGTGTGTGTGTGTGTTTCCAGGTGTCCCTGACAGAGAGTGAAATGGGTAAGATCGGCGCCATTAAAGTGGAAGGCATCATCAACCCCACCAATGCTGAGATCGACCTCAAGGACGGATTTGGTAAGGAAGACACACACACACACACACACACAGATAAGAATAGAGAAACACCTCTGGCATGAACTTTGACCCCAGAGGAATGTGGAGGACCCTACATTTGACCTCTGGCCTCTGAGTAAAAAGAACCACCGTACTTTAGAGCCAATTCAGGGCCAAACTAAACTATGCACAGGCTCAGCAGTAGCACTACAATTGTGTCTGTGAGTATGTGTGTGTGTGTGTGTGTGTGTGTGTGTGTGTGTGTGCACAGGCTCAGCACTAGCACTACGAGTGTGTCTGTGAGTGTGTGTGTGTGTGTGTGTGTGTGTGTGTGTGTGTGTGTGTGTGTGTGTGTGTGTGTGTGTGTGTGCGTGCACAGATTCAGCAGTAGCACTACAAGTGTGTGTATGTGTGTGTTTCTGTGTGTCAGGTTCACCAGTCGCTTACAGGAATTCTTTACACAAACACAAATCATCACTGTGGGTTTTCTGATAAGTCACATTTCTGAGTGGTACAAATACATCTGTGTGTGTGTGTGTGTGTGTGTGTGTGTGTGTGTGTGTGTGTGTGTGTGTGTGTGTTAGGCACAGCGCTGGAGAAAGCAGGTGGCAGAGAGTTCCTGGATGCGGTGAAGGAGCTGAGAAAGGCACAGGGGCCCCTGGAGGTGGCCTCAGGTAATGCAGACACTTTGCACCACAGCCTTTCCCTCATGTGTCATGTGACCAGTCATGGCTCTCTCTCATTGGTGGGATTTGTAGATGGATATGGGTGTGCGTGTCCATTCAAAGCACCTGATGATGACCCCTTGGACAATGCCGCCCTGACTTTCTGTGTGTTTTTCCTTGTGTGTGTGTGTATGTGTGTGTTGTGTGTGTGTGTGTGTGTGTGTGTGTGTGTGTGTGTGTGTGCAGTGGCGGTGAGCCAGGCGTCAGGCATGGCGGCCCGTTTCGTGATCCACTGTAACGTTCCCCCCTGGGGCTCAGAGAAGTGTGAGGACCAGTTGGAGAAGACGGTGAAGAACTGCCTCTCGGCCGCCGAGGAGAAGAAGCTCAAATCGGTCGCCTTCCCCCCTCTCCCATCCGGCAGGTCTGTGTGTGTGTGTGTGTGTGTGTGTGTTTTTGTAAGCACCTGTACGCACAGTATGCGTGCGTGTTTGTATTGCTTGTGTGTGTGCACCTGGTAGTAAATGTGCGGTAGAGTTTCTTGATTTAAACTATTAATCAAGGAAGGTATCATAATAGTTTTAACGATTTTTCATTTTTGTTGTCTTATATTTACCTTTTTTATATGTCTATCTTCTCACCTGTTCGATTGTCTTCCTAACACCTGCATCCTTGTTGTTTACATCCTGTCTTTATTTGCTCCTCACATTTCTCCATCTACACTCTTCCTTCACCCTCTTTTCCTTCATCCCTCCTTCCTACCTGTCTGTCTTTCTCTCATCTCTCATCTTTTATTATACTCTCACTCTCAATTGTTCATCCTTCCTACTGTACCTGTCTTTCTCTCTCTCTCTTTCTCACTCTCTCGTTTCTCCTCTCTTCTTGTCTTCCTTTTCTTGCTCTTTTCTATTCCTCCTTGTTTCTTCTCTCTCTTTCTCTCTCTCTTTCTCACTCTCACTCTCTCGTTTCTCCTCTCTTCCTCTTCTTGCTCTTCTCTCTTCTTGTTCTTGTTTCTCCTCTCTTTCTCACTCTACCCTTTCTCCTTTCTTCCTCTCCTTTTTCTTGCACTTCTCTCTTCCTCTTCTTGTTCCTCTCTCTTTCTCCTCTCACTCTCTCCTTTCTCCTCTCTTCCTCTTCTTGTACTTCTCTCTTCCTATTCTTGTTTCTCCTCACTCTTTCTCACTCTCACTCTCTCTTGTTTCTCCTCTCTTCCTGTCTTCTTCTTCTTCTTCTTCTTGTTCCTCTCTCTTCCTCTTCTTGTTTCTCCTCTCTTTCTCTCTGTTTCTATTCGTTCCTTCCTCACTTTGTGTTGTCTCTCCTCTCCTCTCCCCTCCGTCCTGCAGAAACGGTTTCCCCAAGCAGACAGCAGCACAGCTCATCCTGAAGGCCATCTCCAGTCACTTTGTAAGCACCAGCGCCTCCTCCCTGAAAAACATATACTTTGTGCTGTTTGACAGCGAGACCATCGGCATCTACCTGCAGGAGTTGGCCAAGCTGGACCAGGCCAAGTGAGAGTGGAGAGCCAAGCCAACTCGCCACCCCAGCGCTTCATTCCTGCATTTCTCTTTTTTTCTTTCTCTTTTGTTTTGATTTGATTTGTAACTTTCGGCGGCTGTCATGGAGACTGAGAATAGACGTTTCTGCAGATGGCATTGTGTTGGTTGAAGATTCTTTACATAGATGTGGTTTTTAAAAGAGGGTAAAAAAAAGAAAGTCTTTTGACACATGTTTTGAATAAGGTTATTTGTGAGTGTTGTATTGTGTGTTGCCTTTCTGTTTCACTGGTTTCTCTCTTGTGAGAATGCTCATATGTGTAGAGTAGACAAAACAGACCCATCAAACCCCCATGTCCTGAAATCCCTCAACTTGACATTGTATCCCTAGATGATTTGACATTCCATGTACAAAGTTCATGTCTGGAGATCTGATGTTGTTTTCTTTCTCATGTACCCCCTCAGATGCTCGGTGTAGTTTCTGATAAAATTAGTTTACTAAGAAAAAAAGGTTTCTCATACTGATTTGAAATAAAATCTACAATTTTACACCATGCACAACCATTCTGACCTGACATAACACTACTACAACTGCACACAACTCTTGACTGTTTACAAAGATCCTCAGAGAGCCTGTGCCTCTAAAACCCAACATGTGTATCAGGATAGATAGGCCTACTAGAAATATTAACTTAGGCCTACTGACAGGCAAAACAGTGTTTTTGATGTGAATGCCATATATTGTAGCCGACAAAGTTTGCCAATCAGGCATCTTTTAAATTGAATAGAATGACCTAAATTTGTTTAGTTAAAGGTTTTTTTTTCTGATAATTCGCTGAATTAAACTAGTCTACTTTAAATGGTGTATACAGTTAACTGAGCCCTGATTTAAAAATATAGCGTTAGCCTATTTATGAACCGTTTAAATTCAGTTCCCTGACGATAAATATCTCAAGGAGGGGGCAATTTCCTTTGCCTCCTTTAAGAACCACCTGTTGCGCATGTCCTTGTCCAAGACTCAGAAAACGAATTTGTAGGCCTACCAACATTACGTACGTTTCCTGGTACACAGTAGAGTGCAGCCAGGACTAGATACCGTAGTTTTTGTTGTTGCATTAGGCTATCACTCTGTCTGACACGAATTGTTTACAGTCTGAGTAATTTATAAAAATGGCACAGGCATTTAATAAAGAGCTAGATCCATGTAACGTTAGCTGCGCGATTTGTTTGGAACCGCTGAGAGATCCTGCAACTATTTCTTGCGGCCATAGTTTCTGTATGAGCTGCATCAGCGGCTGTTGGGATCAAGAGGAACGGAGGGAGGGGGTGTACAGCTGCCCCCAGTGCCGTAAAACGTTTACCCCAAGACCCGTTCTGAACAAAAACACCGTGCTGGCCGAGCTCATGGAGAAACTGAACCTCAGAAAGGTGCGGCCTGATCATGACCTGGAGCCCCACCATGCTGGACCTGGCGATGTGGAGTGTGACGTGTGCGCCGGGAGGAAACTCAAAGCGGTCAAGTCTTGTCTGGTGTGCTTGGCCTCCTACTGTGAAACTCATGTTCAACCTCACTACCAGTCCACCGCTTTTCAATGGCATGAACTCACTCATGCCTCCTCGAAGCTCCACGAGAACATCTGTCCTCAGCACAATCGGCTTCTTGAGGTGTACTGCCGCAGTGATGCGCGATGTGTCTGCGTTCTGTGCACCATGGATGAACACCGCGGCCACGACACCATCTCTGCTACGGCAGCAAGGACCGAGAAACAGGTGAAACAGTAGCGTTTAGGCCTGCAGCCCCTCTTCCAACAACAGGTATCAACAATTTAAAATAGCGCAAGATGCACCAGGCCTGTCGGCGTAACGAGGCCTACGTTTTGTTTTTCAAGTAGACCTAAGACACTAAATTAATCAATAAATGAATGAAATGAACAATTTGAATTTCAGACATCTACCTGCATCAAAATGATCAAGTTCCCACACAACGTTAATAATGACAGATTTATTCCATGACGTCGTATTGTTGATTGAAAACAGTAGTATAATGTGTAAATTAAATGTCAGAATAAACTAAATTGTACATTTCTATAGAAACATTTTGAAGGGCTGAAGAAGCAAAGCCAAAAGATGATTGAGCAGAGAGGCAGTGAGTTGTTGAAGATCAAGGAGGCTTTTCCGGCTTACAAGGTGAGTGAGGAGGAAGGGGAATCAATTGGTCAATTGGTAAGTTCTAAGGGAGTTCTAGTAAGATGGTGAACCTACTGAAATATCTAATATGCCAACTAATCTGGTAATGCAAGATCAAAAGCATATGTTTTTTTTTGTATAGTTTCAGGCAAAAGAGCCACTGTGTTGTAGATCCTGAAGGCATAGATCTATTGCGTTGCAATGTACGACTGTATGTGCATTTGGTCTTAAACTTGAAGTCTTAAATTGACCTTGGTCAAACCTGTAGACACCCTGTGTGTATGTAATGTAGCCTATGTGAGGGAAGTTGGGACTGTGATTTAGCCATAACTTCAACTGAACTGGAATTGTCCACCATTTCTTGAAATTGGGTTATTCACTGAGTTACATATGGGTAAAAGCATTTAGGTTTCAGTGTTTGCGTTTTCCTTGTCCGGCAACCCCAATTTTAGCTTTAGATTAGCATGGGTGCTGGAATGTAATGTTCCCAAAGAGTTGCTATCTGGCTACTTTACATTCCAGTGCCTAGCTTAGCTAAAGCAAAAAAAAAAGAGAGAGATCTTAAATTGTGTTTGCCAGACTAGGAAAACTATTTAAAGCACTGAGACTAAAATGCCTTTACCCACATATGTAACACCAGGTAATGCAGTGAATAGCCCAATTTCATAAAAGGGTGGATTATTCCTTTATATTTAGCCTACATTAAATTTATGCATTTACCAGACGCTTTTATGCAAAGCAACTTACAAAAGTTACAAAAGAGAGATAACAATCAAGCCGCAACACAATTAAGTAAATG
>JAODXP020000006.1:7983642-7992718 GCA_027497455.2 Sardinella longiceps | reverse complement strand
ATAAAAGAAAGTGAGGAACAAAGAGCTGTATTATTACCGTCTGAAGCTGGCTGAGTGGCTATATTGGCCAAATGTGTTTTGGCATGGTTGTTGATAGTTTAGTTGGTTTGACCAAATGTTCATTACAGCTACATAGAAGCAGCACAACACACAAAACACAACCTCCTTGGCGGACAATCAATTTGCATTGAGTCAATAGCACCTAATATCTTACTTTTGGTTTTGAATGTTTTATGATCTATTGACTGAATGTAAAGTGCTTGTCTGCGCTTGCGTTCAGGCTATGTCCTTTGAAATTCTTTCATTCCACTCCCTATCTAGTGTAGTCAGCAAATTTGTACAACAGGGCTATGCTTGAATTGGGCCTATACCAAACCTTCACTTTAAAAGATCTCATTGTAAACATGAATTTGCTCACTACACCCATCACCACATTGCTATGATAGAGAGAATAAACAAAAGGTCAGTCAGTCATACCTCTTTCTAATGCATATAATAAAGGAAATTCTATTAGCAAGCTGTTGTATCGTTGCTTTGATAATTGGTGTATTGTTGCTTCGATAATGTTACACCTCGATCGTCCTTGAATTTGAGGGAAACGGCCTTGAAATGTCCTGGAAAAGTCCTTAAATTTGATGTTGAAGAAAGAGTGGAAACCCTGAGAGATACTTTTACTTCAGTTTTTAGAGCACAGACACTTCAATCAGCATTGGCAAACGGGTAAAAGCTCAGAAGAACGGGGTCAGCCCTATGTTCCCACAGCTCTTTGTTCCCACATTTGTTAGGAATTTTTATTTTTGACAGAATTTTTGGAAATTAGGCCTTTTGTTCCCACAGCCCTATGTTCCGACATTTCTTAGAAAATTTGGGAAATTGGGCCCTATGTTCCCACAGCCCTGCATGCTCTCACATTACAAAGATTTTTAAAAAAGAAATTAGACCCGATTTTCCCACAGCAATATGTTCCGATAAGGGCATGTTTACACCAACACAGGTAATATTTATCCATTTAGCCCTTCCGTTCACATTAGAATGGAGGATTCTGAAACTGATTCCAAAAATGATTGCTGAGGTCGATTTAAAAAAAATGATCGCTGAGGTGGATGAATATAAAATCGTTGTGGAATGTGGATGCAAAACTAAACCCCACTACCTGGAAGGCACCATTGAGGGCAAATAATACCAAAGATCGAATCTTGCTTGAACTTACATAGGGGGTCTACCAGGCAGGGGTAGAAATGTGGGACTATAGTACCTAACTTTGAAGAAAGAAAAGAAAAACTCTTTGAAATGTGAGAATATAGGGCTGTGGGAACATAGAACTGTGGGAACATAGAGTTGTGGGAACATAGACACGCTCCCAGAAGAACAATGGAACACGCAGAAGATACGTGTAGAGGCAGGAGGCCACAAACGGAAACTCAGGAGAGAACAAGGGCTGAACAAAGAGCAGGCAAAGTCCAAAACGTCAACAAAGGCAAGTAATCAAAGTTCACAACCTGGAAGGGCAGAGTTTCACAAGAGTCCAAGGGTATAAAACATATTATGTTATTGCCTAATATGCTAATGCATCATAATTATCTTTGTGTTAAAATATTGATATTCATAATGACTTTAGTAAGTTACTTATTGGCAAACTTTGAAGGAACATACACTACTGGACCATGTAGACCATTTTGTGAACCTTTTGGCAAAGCAAGCAATTTCATAAAAACAATGTGTCTTGCAACTAAGTGTTGTTCAAGTGAATTCATGACCTTCAGTTGTGGAGGAATACCTTCCAATTGCAAAATATTATCACTAATAATAATACATTTTATTTGTAATGCCCTTATCGCAGGATCTAAGGGCTAAAGGTGAAAAGTGAAAGGATAAAAGAAGTATGTAAGCAATTAGGTATTTAGCAATTAGGAAAATTTTAAATAAGCATCTAGTATTTAACATTTATTATACAGGAGAATTTACATGTATACAAGTAACATGTCCGTTACATTTTAAAATGGGCCTGACTCAGCATGTGCTGGTTTACGGCAGGTTCCTGTTCTGCAGCACACTAAACACAGAATAAACTAGAAAAGCTCTCAGAGAGCGCAGATCTCCACCAAGGCAGTGTGGTCACAGACACAATATACATTCCAGATCATGTTCTGGATCACCGATCACCACAAAAATGTAATCAGTTCTTGCCTGTCCCAATATACACATTGTCCGAAAATGTCATCCAAATCCGTGCAGTTCTTTTCGAGTTATCCTGCTGATAGACAAACAGACAGACAGACAAACCAATGCGACCGAAAACATAACCTCCTTGGCGGAGGTATGATTAGACAACCGGTATTCGGCCGGATACAGTATTCATCCACCCCCGATTTTCAAAACGAGGGGGTAGTTAGCAAGATTTAAGACAATGATTGCTTGAGTTTTGCCAGTTGGTTTATAGCCAAAATTATAAAATATTAGCTTCAGACACACTTAAAAGACATTGTTGCTATGAAACTCTTGCTAACGTGGTAATAAGTTTAATTTTTTGTATGGTAAGTGACTTCAAAATTGGCTCAAAATCTCCCACTGCAGTCGATTTGGTTGACTTTGGTCAAGTTCGTGCTGAATCAGACTTGCTAGTTGTCTTCACTTACTGAGCAGTGTCGTTAGCAATGATTTTCTTCGTACCCGGCCGAAACCCGTCCAGAATTATTAGCACTTCCTAAAATTACCTGGAGTTTTGTTTTCTTAAACATGCACCGTTATTTTCGGTGTTCATGGCAAAATGAGGTGTCAAAATAAAGCTAACATCCTGGAGAAATTGACGTGAATGTTAACCAGGCGATAGAAGTAAAATCAACAATGTTATGAGGTCTTTACCCTTAGGTGGCCGAATACCGATTGTCCCTGCATAATAGCTACAGCACAGAATAGACATAGACGAAAATGAGGTACATCATAGTATCTAGGATAAAAGCAATTAGGTAAAAACAACTGATAAAGGCCCATTAAAAAAAACAATTAATAAAAAGCATTTAAGAGGGGGCACCATACGTTTTGCTAAAAAGAAATGTCTTCAGGCCCCTTTTAAAATAGTCTGTGAAGTCACCACATGTAGGACCTTCTCATTTTTTGCAGACTTGGCATTCCTGAATGGTGGCTAATTTCCCTCTCTTGATGTGATTGGGAAAATGATTTTCAACCGTCCTGACTTCTGAAGTGGTCCATGGCTTTTTGACATAAGGCCTCCTCCTTTGGATCCGCCCCATCAGGAATCAGGCACCATTGTCAACGATAAAGGTCAGCATTCAACATGAGGTAAATAAAAAGAAATGCTGCTGTGGAGACATTGTAAGGAAATAATACTCATCTTACCTTTACTTCTGGATGAGGAGACATGACAAACCTTTGCACCTGTACCGGAAGTGGAATTATGTAGAGTATTTGACTCCCAACTCTCTGATAGGCTACTGGCCTGAGCATCCGTTGGAGGAGACACCTGCGGGCTTGATCTGGAGATCCATCCTTTCACACACACACACACACACACACACACACACACACACACACACACACACACACACAGAGAGAGAGAGAGAGAACTACAAACACACAGAATGCACACACAAATAGTTGTCTCTCTCTCTCTCTCTCTCTCTCTCTCTCTCTCTCTCTCTCACACTCACACACACACACACACACACACACACACACACACACACACACAGTATGCAAAAAGAAAGAGAAAAGTAATAACTACATCACAGAACAGAGCGTATTATACACAGAATCCTATTGTCCTTTATTCATTCACAAGCATGTAAAACCACTTTTATCTCTGTGATTGTGGGCTTCAGATGTGCCTTATTTGAAAGAAACACAAACACACTTTTATATTCACAGATAGTATTCGATCACACACACACATGCATGCATACATACACACACACATCCTCCCCCTTTACCTGTCCTCCCCTTTTATATTTGAAACACATTTCCATCCGCAAAACACACACACACACACACACACCAAGTCTAAGTGTAGAGAGTTGTCACACACACACCAGGTCTAAGTGTAGAGGGTTGTCACACACACACACACACACACCAGGTCTAAGTGTAGAGGGTTGTCAGTAAAGTAAGCGTGTGACCTATGACCTTTTAAGGTGGTGGTGGGGTTTCTAGCCCAGGTTAGCAGGGGTCGTGCCCGTGTGGGAATGAGCCGATGATGGAGGAGGTAACAGGTGTTGTGTCGCCAACACACACACACACACAGAGCGTAACACTCCCCCAGCTGTATTCACTCTTCCTGGCTGCTAATACAACACTGAGAGAAGAATGGCTTCTGAATACATACACACACGCACACACACACACACACACACACAGGCTTCTGCTATGAACACACACACAGACTTCTGCTATGAACACACACACAGACTTCACTGTATGACACACACACACACTCACACACAGGCTTGACATGAACACAAACACATACACACACACACACACCACATATTCACATAGGAATGTCGGAAGGCAATCGGCATGCATGGAACATCTAATATTTACCCAACAGCCTGTCTGACACCTCATACCTTTCACACACACACACACACACACACACACACACACACCTCATGCCTTTCTATTATACTGTATGCTCTTTCTCTCTCTCTCTTACACACACACACACACACACACACACCTCATACCTTTCACACACACAAACCCGCACACACACACACCTCATGCTTTTCTATTATACTGTATGCTCTTTCTCTCTCTCTCTTACACACACACACACACACACACACACACACCTCATACATTTCTATTGTACTGTACTCTCTGACATACTCTCTCTGTCTCTCTCTCTCGCTCTCTCTCTCTCTCATATGTGTACATTCATAGACTCTTAGGTCCTCAGACACACACACACACACACACACACACACGCTTAAGACCGCAGACACACACACACTTAAGTGTGTTACAGTAAATGAGTATTTGCTGACGGTTGTATTAATGTTTTAAAAGGAGGAGGAGAAAGACATTACTGCTGTTCTGCTGTTTTGAGCTGTTTAGCTCCATGGAGTGAAATTGTGACAATTCTATGGAAATACAGTATTTATGTTAGTGTTTATTTTAATACAGTATTTATGTTAGTATTTATTTTAATACAGAATTTATGTTAGTATTTATTTTAATACAGTATTTATGTTAGTATTTATTTTAATACAGTATTTATGTTAGTGTGTTTTAAAGGAGTATTTGTCCAATAGTCACAGGACTGCAGTATTTAGTTTTTAAATATTTGTTTGAGGTAGAGTATTTCCTCACCAGGCACAGGGCTATACTAGCCTGGCAATGGCAAGCTAAATTCACAAGTGATATTTAGTCTGGAGACACACCTATTACTTTTCTCGCAGTGGAAGCGTGGTTTACGATTGTCCAGAGACGATTATTGGGCACTATGAATGTCTACCATAGCTCAGAGCCAATACCAGAGCCACCACGTGATGTAAAATGCAATTGAGGGCCCTGCAAGGCCCTTTTTTGTTCTGTGATTGGATACCGAAAGTAGGCAAGAAAATCAGCCATGGTCACCATGCTGCTTTGCAGAGTGAAATGAAATAAGCACGCAAAGGAGCATGGGAAGTCCCAGGCACAGGGCTACACTGTCCTTTGGAAACATTGTCATGGCCCAAAGTTCTGTCTGCTTTTGCAGTGCTCTGGGAAAAGTGGCTCTCTGGCCCCCTACTGGTAGAGAGAGGAACTGCAGGCAGTGCACTTCTGTACAGTATTCCATTTCAGTGTTTTCAATACAACCCCACACACCAGCACCAAACACTGCAACTGCCGCCGATGTACGGAGGTGAATGAAAATAGTGGAATTGGAAAGTGCTCCGCAATGCCGTCGCCGCCTTAAGGGGTCCATAAGGTCATCAGATGTTGATGAGAACCCAGGTGCTCATTATACACACACACACACACACACACACACACACGTGCTCATTAGATACACACACATACATAGAGTCATTAGATATAAACACACACACACACACACAGGCTCTCATTAGACACACACACACACACACACACAGGCTCTCATTAGACTCACACACACACACACATAGGGCCATACATCTCTTCAATGCCACTCAGAGAGGGAGGAGTGTTTTTGACTTTAGTGTTTTTAGGTTTTAGTTTTGTTCTACACACTGCCCTTTTCAACAGGCCGTTATCACTCCACCTCAACACACACACACACACACACACACATGCTGTCCTGAGACACTCACATACACACACGACACACACACACACACACACACACACACACACACACACACTCTCAGGCTTGTTGATGAGCTTGTCTCTGTCACTGGCACAGACTTCAAAGCTGAGGGGAGAGTGCTCACTCCCTCAGAGCATTCACAAGGGTACACTGATGCATAAACACACACATGCACACACACACACATGCACGCACACACATGCACACACACACACACACACACACACACACACACGCATGCACGCACACACACACACACACACATGGAGGAAATGTTTACGTAACACAGCCTTTTAGGGTGTGTGTGTGTGACAGGTGTATGCTCTTCACATACATGCATGAGAGAGATAGAGAGAGAAAGAAAGAAAGAGGGAGGGAGAGAGAGAGGGGGATGGAGAGAGAGAGATCACCCCAGGCGAGGAAACACCAGAAAACACACACACGCACGCAGAACATGTACTGATACATACAACATACACTTTTGGATTTATACATAAAATACACACTTTTGAATGAAGACACACACCCACCCACATAGTGGTCTTACAGTAATACCCCCCCCCACACACACACACACACACACACACACACACAGAGACACACAGCTGTATGAAGGGGAGTTAGTGTGACCAGCACTGATCTAATTGTTGCCATGGCAATGACCTCAACTCCACTAATGGCTTTGGGAGGTCAAGGACTGTCACCCTACCCATGATCCTCTGCTCCTCAGCAGGCCCCGCGTTGGCTGGAGTGTGTGTGTGTGTGTGAGGCCCCCCGTCAGCTCGAGCTGAGCTTTAAATGTCTCATAAGGGTCAAAGGTCATAACTGACCTTGGCTGGGAACACCGCGGGGTCACCATGACGACAGAAGGGGAAGAGGAGGTCACATGCGGTCTGCATCACTGATGGCACCAGTGTGTCACACACCTGTCCATCCCACTCACACACACACACAGATGACAGTGCCCTCTAGTGAACACAGGGTAAAACCTCATCTTACACACACACACACACACACACACACACACACACACACACACACACACACAAGAGCCCATATACAGATCAACAATAGCATATATTGGGGGCCCCGTGGCTACAGCGTCAGACCATTACTCCAGGGACCCGGGTTTGATTCCGACCCGAGGTCATTTCCTGATCCCACCCCATCTCTCTCTCTCTCTCACTACCTGTCCATCTCTACACTGTCCTATCTGATTAAAGGCAAAAAAAGCCCAAAAAATATCTTTAAAAAAAAAAAAAAAACAATAGCATAAATTACACACACACAACAGTCCTTATACAAAACAACAGTATACATTACACTGTACACACACAACAGCCCACACATACAGAACAAGTAAGCAGAACCAAATTTTCAGTTCCCCAACGCTCTGATTTTGGTGCGACACGCCGGCCAGTTCAAGAATACTGTAGGTGAGGGACTGTGTGTGTGTGTGTGTGTGTGTGTGTGTGTGTGTGTGTGTGTGTGTGTGTGTGTGTGTATGTTTGTGTGTGTGTGTGTGTGTGTGTGTGTGTGTGTGTGTGTGTGTGTGTGTGTGTGTGTGTGTGTTGGCCGGTTCATGATTACTTTAGAGGGAACCAGCACTGGAACAGTTCTCCGTTGGTGTGAAAGTTCTATCAGACACACAGTTCCCCTCAGAGACTTGGTTGTCTAAGTAGCCCTCATGAAGACTGTATTTCTGAGTGTTTGGTGTGTGTGTGTGTGTGTATATTTCTGAGTGTTTGATGTGAGTATTTCTGAGTGTGTGTGTGTGTGTGTGTGTGTGTGTGTGTGTGTGTGTGTGAGAGAGAGAGAGAATGAGTGTTTGATACTCCATGTTCTTAGAGGGTTTTATTACAGCTGAAATGACGGAGGGGGTGCAAGAGGAGGCGCAGTGAGGAATGTTATATTAATGTTGAGCTGATGTTAAACACACACACACACACACACACACACACACACACACACACTGTGAGGAATGTTATATTAATGTTGAGCTGATGTTAAACACACACACACACACACACACACACACACACTGTGAGGAATGTTATATTAATGTTGAGCTGATGTTAAACACACACACACACACACACACACACACTGTGAGGAATGTTATATTAATGTTGAGCTGATGTTAAACACACACACACACACACAGTGAGGAATGTTATATTAATGTTGAGCTGATGTTAAACACACACACACACACACACACACACACACACACACACACACACTGTGAGGAATGTTATATTAATGTTGAGCTGATGTTAAACACACACACACACACACACACACACACACACACACACTGTGAGGAATGTTATATTAATGTTGAGCTGATGTTAAACACACACACACACACACACACACACACACACTGTGAGGAATGTTATATTAATGTTGAGCTGATGTTAAACACACACACACACACACACACACACACACACACACACACAGTGAGGAATGTTATATTAATGTTGAGGTGATGTTCACCCAGAACCATTTCCCAGAGTAGCCCAGAGCACATGGGGAATGAGGTACACACACACACACACACACACACACACACACACACACACACACACATGGGGAATGAGGCATCCATGTACTTTCCCCTTCAGAGTCTACTTCTGTCATAGCGGCTCACACACTCATTCCATGAGGTATGGTTACATGCACACACACACACACACACACACACACACACACACACACACACAGTCACTGTCCAAACCTCAGTGAAGTGTGTGTGTGTGTGTGTGTGTGTGTGTGTGTGTG
>JAODXP020000006.1:7901142-7958642 GCA_027497455.2 Sardinella longiceps | reverse complement strand
ATTTTGAAACATCTTTATCTGGTGTTATAAACTTGGCTGCTGGAGTTCCATCTAATAACCAAGAGCTCAAAAAATAAAATTAAACCAAAACAATCACTCCACATTATGATAGACTATAGACCTATAATTTGAACTGAAGAGTTTTCTATCACCCATTTGCAGTAAATGAACACCCCAAATCCCTTAAGGTTTGCCTGCTTTCAGACTTCAGTGCTGAAGTCTCACACACAAGAAAGGGGAGGGGTTTGGGGTTCAGATCTTCTCCTTTGCTGTAGAAGCTAGACATGCATATAGTAGAGTAACTAATAGCTACCAAAAGTACCATAAAAGTTTTGCAAAAAAAAAACAAAAAAAAAAAAATGGAAATGAGCAGCAATGGCTTTATTATTATTATTATTATATTATTATGTGGGTTTTTTTTTTTTTTTTTTTGGGGGGGGGGGGGGTGATAAGGTGTTCGCCCAGGGCACCAAAGAGGGTAGGACCGCCCCTGTCGATTATTGATACAGATGCTTTATATTGTGACTACTTATATTAATAAAAGACATGTTTGTTTGTTTGTTTGTTTGTTTGTTTTATGGGGGGTGGGGGGGGGGTATAGGGCCCTTATGTCCTGTGTGCTTGGGGCCTGGTCTGTGTAATACATGCATACATATTATTAGCCTGACATCGCCCGCCCATAATATGGTCATCCGTATCCATGGTCTGGGGGCGGTCTTCTGGGGCGGGTTTACTACCGGCCAATAAACAAAGCTGATTAGACGAGCTGTCCAATTGTTTCAAACCAGAACTGAATGCCCCCCCCACCTCCCCGCCCTATAATCACGCCACCAGGTTAAAGAACGTCCAGACCATGAATACGGATGAACAGCAGTATTATGGTCAGGCTATGTCAGGCTAACATATTATAACATTAACCCTATCCTTTATCCCCAATGATAGCTCATTTGAAGTAGATGTGTGTGTGTGTGTGTGTGTGTGTGTGTGTGTGTGTGTGTGTGTGTGTGTGTGTGTGTGTGTGCCATATTGTTATGTGTATATTATCTTTATCCCTAATGATTGCTCATTTCAAGTATGCCTATATTGAGATGTGTGTGTGTGCCATGTTGTTGTGTGTGTGTTGATAAACTCCACTGGGCTACCCAAAGCACACAGTGTGTGTGTGTCAGTGTGTGTGTGTGTGTGTGTGTGTGTGTGTGTGTGTGTGTGTGTGTGTGTGTGTGTGTGTGTGTGTGTGTGTGTGTGTGTGTGTGTCTGGCCCAAGCTAACACAGCCGATTGGCCCTGGCAGAATAAACACATAGAGTCAAGTAATGTCAGTGTGTGTGTGTGTGTGTGTGTGTGTGTGTGTGTGTGTGTGTGTGTGTGTGTGTGTGTGTGTGTCTGGCCCAGGCTAAAACAGCCGATTGGCAGAATAAACACATACAGTAGAGTCAAGTAATGTCAGTGGTTAGGCCCAGGGGATAGTGCTGTGTTTGATGTTCAAAACATGCTTCATTGCACACATCATCAAACACACACATCATCAAACACACACACACACACACACACACACACACACATCATATCTCTCTCTTAGTCACACACACACATACATCAAACATATCAGACACACAAACACACATCATATCTCTCTCTTGCTCACAAACACACACGCTCACAGACACACACACACACACACACACATCAAACACACACACACACAGACACACACACACACACACACACACACACACACACACACACACACACACACACACACACACCTCCGCACACAGACAGGCCTTTGCCTCCTGAGGCTGCATGATATGAATACTATTTTCCCTTCAGATGTTGTCTGGAGGTCTAAACGAACTGCAGTGGGTTTCATCCATAAATGCTGTTGGATATTTCTGTGTCTCTGACTCCTGACTGCTGCCTCATTATGGAGATTGCCTGAGGCCAGGGTCATATGGTGCAACAAGTGTGAATAGAAAACAACAGAGTAGACCTACACCACAGAGAGAGAGAGAGAGAGAGAGAGAGAGAGAGAGAGAGAGAGAGAGAGAGAGAGAGTGCTGTGGTGGGGTGCGGTGGGGTTTTTGTGGATGTGATTCCTCGAGTGTATTCATATCCATTTCAGAGGCATTTGTTCAATAATCATCATGGGTCACTGAACAGGGAAGTGTGTTAAAAGCTGCCTGCATTTTTAAGGGGCAAAACTATTTATTTTGAACACAGTACTTAAAAAATAACATTCATAATCACACGTTTATTTATTTTCTGGCCTATAAAACAACACACTAATACTTCCTACTATTTCTTATAAAAACCTAGGCTACAAATGTGCGAGAAATTCCTCTCTGCTTCGAGCCCTAGTCAGGGGGCGTTTTCGGTCCATTTTTCCAGGACTGAATTTTTCCCCTCCGCAGCATCAGTAGGAGAGAGACAGCCTCTGATGACTGTACGGCGGACCTGGCTGTAGTTTTCGTTAAAAAAAGAGAGAGAGGGAGAGTGAGAGAGAGGGTGAGAGAAAGAGAGAGAGAAGAAGAGGTACGTACAAGGACAGCGATTACGGACAAAATACATGACGTCTTTTGAGATTTATTAAGCTGGAAAATCGGTTCACTGTTGATTCTGATAGCGACAACAACCAGGTAAAAATCCGAAGCATTTCGGGACGCGGAGGTTTTGCAATGGCATGCATGCAGGGAGCCCCTGCTCTTCGCTGTCTGTAAAATTTCACTGTACATTCAGTGTATTGAAAACAAAATGGGGGTTGAGCCGCGCTATGGGAGGAGCAGAGGTAAAAGACGAGCTAGGGCACGATGTCTTCGACCTTTTCGAACCAAAGAATACTACAGTGTGAGCGAAAGTGTCGGTGTCGGGGGAGGCCTTAGCGTTACATTTCATAGGTGTGCATAATCGTCTTTTCGGTGTAGCGTAGCGTAGCCTACGCAGCTCAGCGCTTCTGAATAATGCACGTAGCTGCTGCAAGTCTGTTCGCTGATGCTTGAACGCACCGTTAACTACATTCTGCACGTTTTCCATCAAGAAAACTACGACCTAAACCGTAGAGCAGAACAGTTAGTGTTATCGCGCAGTCTGCATGCTGCACGGATTTCCCTCTATTTTGAGATAAACAGAGAAATGCGCGACTATGTCTTTAAGTGAGAGCAGCACAAGCTATTGATAAGGTTTCGGCAGGGAGACACACACGGACTCTCGCAGAGCGAGATGAACATCATTATGTGCCTGAAAGGTCGTGTTAAGACGTGCTGCATGTCATGCATGGAAATAATGTCTAAAATGTTGGCCTTGCGGATGCCAAATGTCACAAGGGCACCGAAGGCCATTTCAGCCGCTGAATAAAGTGAGTGTGACCATAAGGCCGTACGGAAAAGGCTGTACAGGTTAATTAACACACGACATCATGTTACCATATCCACCTTAAACGGTTTTAATTTATAAATCTGCCAGAGAGAGCACACGCAGTACATTATTTCAGTTGTATTGTCACGCTAGCGAACTCCCCAAAATAAAAATAAAAGAAAATAATTAAGGTTTTGCATACACGCATGAATGTTAATTTATCATGAATGATAATAATGTAACAATCAGTGCGTAATTTTCATGGCATTCTGACTAGGCCTAATCGTATAGAGACGTGTAGCCTGATTCTGTCCGCTAGTTTATAGCCTATAGGCGTGCATGTCATCATTGCATAGCCGTGAGGACCTGTTGCTCTTTGACGTGATGCTTATAGGCCTATCATATAGAAGATGTGTACATTAGTGACGTGCAGGCAAGGTGCATGATTGACTTAAAGGCTTATCATATAGAAGATGTGTACATTAGTGACGTGCAGGCAAGGTGCATGATTGACTTAAAGGGGGTGGGAGTAAACAAGTGTATACTTCTTCCCACTCCTTTTCAAATGTATTAAGATGCGTCTTTCTGATGCATGTTTTCTTTTTATGTGTATGTACAGTATGTTCCTTTTTTTGTTACACTTGAAATAAATCGACAATCAATCTTACCGTCTCCTTTCCTCTCCTCTCCTCTCCTCTTCTCTTCTCTTCTCTTCTCTCCTCTCCTCTCCTCTCCTGTCTCTCAGCACACAGGTGGCCATAGGGAGGCAAAGACAGGTGAGTGACCATTGCAAGTCTGTATGGACCAAATGACATGAGTATGACATGAGTATTAATGTTATGATTTTGTAGCCTACATACACAATCAAATCCCTACTGTAGATATAGGCTATCGGACAACAACAACAACAACAACACACACACACACACACACACACCTGACACAATGAAAAAAAGATGGAGATTAAATCAGCTGTCACACCAAATTCTATAAGCTGGAGAAGCCTAATTGGCAGAGTGTGTGAATGCATGTGCACACACACACACACACACACACACACACACACACACACACACACACACACACATACACACCACCACCACCACATATATTATACACACACTGTCCATCAACTCCTTGACAGCACACAAACGCCTCCCATGTGTGTGGTTTAAGCAAGACTAACTGTGTCCCTCATATATTCCCATCTCTGTCTTTCTCTCTCTCTCTGTCTGTCTATGCCCATCTCTCTCTCTCTCTATCCATCTCTCGCTCTCTCTCTCTCTGCACCCATCTCTCTCTCTCTCTCTCTCTCTCTCTCTCTCTCTCTCTCTCTCTCTCTTCCTCTACCCATCTCTCTCTCTCTCTGCCCCCTGTCTATATGCCCCCTCTCTCCCTGTGCCCCTGATCTGTGCCCGTGGTCTCTCTCTCTCTCTCTCTCTCTCTCTCTACACCGCCCCCCCTCTCTCTCTACCCCTCTCTTTAATCTCTGTCTCTCTCTATGCCCATCTCTCTCTCTCTCTCTGCCCCCTGTGCCCCTGGTCTCTCTCTCTCTCTCTCTCTCTCTCTCTCTCTCTCTCTCTCTCTCTCTCTCTCTCTACCCCTCTATCCCCTGGTGCCCGTGTTCAGCAGTGGAGCCATGTCAGCCCGAGGTGGGAAGAAGAAGACGACTAAGTTGTCGCGCTCGGCGCGGGCAGGTGTGATATTCCCCGTGGGCAGGATGATGCGTTACCTGCGCACCGGCACACACAAGTACCGCATCGGCATGGGAGCGCCCGTCTACATGGCCGCTGTCATCGAGTACCTGGCAGGTGAGACACTCATGTTTGTGTGTGTTTATGTTTGTGTGTGTGTGTGTGTTTATGTTTGTGTGCCCGTCTACATGGCCGCCACCATTGAGTACCTTGCAGGTGAGACACTCGTGTGTTTGTGTTTGTGTGTTTGTATTTGTGTGTGTTTATATTTGTGTGTTTGTGTATATATTTGTGTTTGTGTTTGTGGCCGTCTACATGGCCACTGTCATCGAGTACCTGGTAGTTGAGCCACTCGTGTTTGTGTGTTTATGTTTGTGTTTGTGTGTTTATGCGTTTGTGTTTACTGGCTCTTTGCAGGCACTTTTAGCCTAAGCCACGGGAATTACAAATTACAAAAACATTTGATATTCAAATTGCCTATTAATTAATGTAATGTAAGGATTTACACTTTTATATATAAATTCATACTGTAAGTATACTCTTATGATAAGGTTAGGATACACTTAAGTATGTAATTATAAGAATGTACTGTTACTACTCTTATGATCACAGAAGGATACACTTTTAAGTATAAGTATACATTGTAAGTATGCATACTCTTATGATTCTGTAAGGGAACTTTGGTTTGGTCTGTGCTTTAATCCCAGTTGTGAACCCAGCCCACAGTGAAGTGAAGTACACACTAAACCCAGAGTAGTAGGCTGCCTGCTACAGCACACAGTGAAGTGAAGTACACACTAAACCCAGAGTAGTAGGCTGCCTGCTACAGCACACAGTGAAGTGAAGTACACACTAAACCCAGAGTAGTAGGCTGCCTGATATAGCCCACAGTGAAGTGAAGTACACACTAAACCCAGAGTAGTGAGGGGTTGCAGAAGGTGCCTTCAGGGGTTGCGGAAGGTGCACTTCAGCTCTGGTCTACGGGCTGGGGATCCAACCGTCAACCATCAACAAACTGTGTGTGTGTATGTGTGTGTGTGTGTGTGTGTGTGTGCAGCTGAGATCCTGGAGTTGGCCGGCAATGCTGCGCGGGACAACAAGAAAGGACGCATCACACCACGTCATATTAAGCTGGCAGTGGCCAACGACGAGGAGCTCAATCAGGTAACACCACACACACACACACACACACACACACACACGCATGCCTGCCAAACTGCATATCAAAAACAGAGATCCAACAGATTTCAGTATACAGGTGTACTGTAAGTATACAGGTGTAAGTACAGTATACAGGTGTAAGCATACAGATGTAATTATACAGGTGTAAGCATACAGGTGTAAGCATACAGATGTAATTATACAGGTGTAAGTATACAGGTGTAAGTATACAGGTGTAATTATAACATTTGTTTTATTATAAATTAACTAGTGCTGGCAAAATTAACTGATTAACTCAAGTGAATAATCCAAAAAAATTTACTCAGATTAGAAAAATTAACTCAGATTAATCCTGATGGATATGGTTCCATTTCCTTGCCATTTATTATGTTCAATTTCAGATAGAAAATGGCTCGGCTATCAAGTCAAACTAGACAAAGATTATGGCTCCTGAATGTCCAACAACAGCAGAGGTTTGATGTTTGGGGAATCTGTGGGGGTAGGAGATAGGTGTGAATTGTGCAATTTGTGAAGAACAAAGCCAGCTATTTGAATCCGGGTCTTTCCAGGGCAAAATAAGGATCCAATATACCCGAGCATCCAAATTCTTACTGCAGGAAATGAGTTGCGATTCAAAATGATTCATCACGATTAATCATTGCAAAATTTTGTGATTAATCAAATTATTTTTTAAATCGTTTGACAGCACTAAAATTAACTAAAATATGCTCCAGTTGAATTTAAAGTCTTATGATAAGGGGCCAGGGCAAATTATTGATGTAACCTATTTACTGACCTATTTGCTTATAAAGAACTAGTTACTTCACTTTACTAGTTACTAGTTGCTTTTACAATGTAGTAACACAGTTACTAAGGGAGATTAGTTTTTGGAGAAGTAACTACAGTAGTAACTATAACTATTTACTTTTTAAAAATAATTTCTCCAATACCGTCCCGAACAACGACTAAGTGATTTGAGTATTTGAGAGAAGTAGACCTTCAATTACAAACAAACTTACAGTACGGCTTTAAGGATACTAAATGATTTGAGTATTTGAGTGAAGTAGACCTAGCCTGACTAATAAGCGACTGTTGACTCAGTCACAGTCTGGAACAATGCAATTGAAACATGTTTCCGTTTGGATATGACGTATCCTCTCACCTGGCTCTCACTTCCGCATTCAGCAGTAACAGATGCTAGCTAATTCCAATTTATTTTGACATAGTAGCGGCAATAAGTCCTCAAGATCATGAATGTCAATGTCATGTACCAATTTTGTAAAGGTAATTCAAAAGTAGGGGGGAGAATAACGAACGTTTTCAGGTAAGTTAAGAGACATCGTTCTAAACTGTGTGCTGATTGGCTAAACCGTGAGCGAACCGAAGTGGGCGCTCTGGTCCAGACTAGTACGGAGGTAAAATTCATTATAACGTAAGTACGTAAGTTGGCGCTGCCAGGCTAATAGCAAACAAACTTACAGTACGGCTTTAAGGGTACTATGTGATTTGAGTATTTGAGTGAAGTAGACCCTCAATAGCAAACAAACTTACAGTACGGCTTTAAGGGTACTATGTGATTTGAGTATTTGAGAGAAGTAGACCCTCAATAGCAAACAAACTTACAGTACGGCTTTAAGGGTACTATGTGATTTGAGTATTTGAGAGAAGTAGACCCTCAATAGCAAACAAACTTACAGTACGGCTTTAAGGGTACTATGTGATTTGAGTATTTGAGTGAAGTAGACCCTCAATAGCAAACAAACTTACTGTACGGCTTTAAGGGTACTATGTGATTTGAGTATTTGAGTGAAGTAGACCTTCAATAGCAAACAAACTTACAGTACGGCTTTAAGGGTACTATGTGATTTGAGTATTTGAGAAAGTAGACCCTCAATAGCAAACAAACTTAAGTAAGGCATTAAGGGTACTAACTCCACTAACTGATTTGTAAACTCTCTATGCACCCAGTAGTCAAACATTTCTGAAAGTTCTGTAAAGTGTGTGTGTGTGTGTGTGTGTGTGTGTGTGTGTGTGTGCGCGCGCGCTGAACACAAGAATGCCCGTTGGACTGACCAGCCTGGTGCTTGTGAGAAGGAAGACTGTGATTTGCTATAAATACACACTCACATTCCTCTCCATGTTGCCCCTTGGAGTGCCTTGCTGCTGCCCTCTGTGTGTGTGTGTGTGTGTGTGTGTTCGAGAGAGAGTTTGTGTGTGATGTGAGAGTGAGTGTGCGTATGCGTGTGTGTGTGTGTGTTTGTTTGTGTGTGTGTGAGAGAGAGAGTTTGTGTGTCTTTGTGTGTGTGTGTTGTGTGTGTGTGTGTGTGATCACTACTTAGATCAGTCTGGCTCAATATTAAAATTTGCAGTTAGATACTATTAGCTGAAAGGTGACCATTGAAGACATACAATATTATTACACAGCTCTTTAGAATGCTGTAGAATGCTCCATTCACTTCAATGGGACTTGTTCTATGTGTGTGTGTGTGTGTGTGTGTGTGTGTGTGTGTGATCAGTAGGCCTACTGAAGTTATACTAAAGACAAACGGTATTATTACACAGCTCTTTACAATGCTGTAGAATGCTCCATTCACTTCAATGGGACTGATGTTTTCTAGTAACGGTCCGTTGCTAAGTATAACAGACCGCTGTCAAGCAAAAGTGCCTAAGTCAATCAGCTGATCTGTAAGTTAACAGAATACTTCTTTTCCGCAGACAGTATTATCTATCTTAATCATTAAAGTTACCATTAAAGCAGTGAAAAGCAATGCTTCATCGCATGTTAATAATATCTACAGAAGGTAGCCGTAACCCCACACACACACAAACTTCACAGAACCCCCCTCTCTAAAGAGAAAAAATATTGTTTTCATTTTTAAACAATTTATGATGAATTGTTGCAGACAGATAACTTGTTTAACTTGTTGTGTATTTTGTGTGTGCGCATGTGTGTGTGTGTGTGTGTGTGTGTGTGTAGCTCCTGCGGGCGGTGACCATCTCCAACGGCGGGGTGCTCCCCCGTATCCACCCGGAGCTGCTGTCCAAGAAGAGGGGGGGCCGGGTGAAGGTGGAGCCCCAGGTGATCGTGGCGGAGAAGACCAGCCGTGGCAAAGGCATGAAGAGGCCACCGGGCAAGAGGAACAAAGGGAAGCCTGGACGCAAGCCCAAGGTGACACACACACACATGCACACACAGAGGCATGTACACACACATGCACACAAGCCTAAGGTAACACACACACACACACACACACATAAAGAGGCATGTACACACATATGCACGCAAGCCCAAGGTAACACACACACACATGCACACAAGTCCAAGGTAACACACACACACACGCACGCAATCCCAAGGTAACACTCAAATGCACACACACACACATACATGCATGCAAGCCCAAGGTTACACACATAGATGCATGAAAGAAACATGTCTGAGATGTAATATATCACTGTGTGTGTGTGTGTGTGTGTGTGTGTGTGTGTGTGCAGAAGATCACAGAGAATGACAAGGAGCCCAGCAGTAGCTCCCCCACAGATGACGGCCTGGGCGACGGCTTCACCATCCTCTCAGCAAAGAGCCTCTTCCTCGGACAGAAGGTGTGTGTGTGTGTGTGTGTGTGTGTGCGTACGTGTGTGTATATGTGTGCATGTGAGAGAGAGTGAGAGACAGCTGTTAAATGTTATTTATCTCTTCAAGTGTCCCTGACGGAGAGTGAGGTCAGTGTGTGTGTGTGTGCGTTTGTGTGTGCGAGAGAGAGAGACAGCGAAAGATAGATAGATGTTAAATGATGACAGCGTTAAATGTGTGTGTGTGTGTGTGTGTGTGTGTGTGTGTGTGTGTGTGTGTGTTTCCAGGTGTCCCTGACAGAGAGTGAAATGGGTAAGATCGGCGCCATTAAAGTGGAAGGCATCATCAACCCCACCAATGCTGAGATCGACCTCAAGGACGGATTTGGTAAGGAAGACACACACACACACACACACACACACACACAGATAAGAATAGAGAAACACCTCTGGCATGAACTTTGACCCCAGAGGAATGTGGAGGACCCTACATTTGACCTCTGGCCTCTGAGTAAAAAGAACCACCGTACTTTAGAGCCAATTCAGGGCCAAACTAAACTATGCACAGGCTCAGCAGTAGCACTACAATTGTGTCTGTGAGTATGTGTGTGTGTGTGTGTGTGTGTGTGTGTGTGTGTGTGTGCACAGGCTCAGCACTAGCACTACGAGTGTGTCTGTGAGTGTGTGTGTGTGTGCGTGCACAGATTCAGCAGTAGCACTACAAGTGTGTGTATGTGTGTGTTTCTGTGCGTCAGGTTCACCAGTCGCTTACAGGAATTCTTTACACGAACACAAATCATCACTGTGGGTTTTCTGATAAGTCACATTTCTGAGTGGTACAAATACATCTGTGTGTGTGTGTGTGTGTGTGTGTGTGTGTGTGTGTGTGTGTGTGTGTGTGTGTTAGGCACAGCGCTGGAGAAAGCAGGTGGCAGAGAGTTCCTGGATGCGGTGAAGGAGCTGAGAAAGGCACAGGGGCCCCTGGAGGTGGCCTCAGGTAATGCAGACACTTTGCACCACAGCCAGTCATGGCTCTCTCTCATTGGTGGGATTTGTAGATGGATATGGGTGTGCGTGTCCATTCAAAGCACCTGATGATGACCCCTTGGACAATGCCGCCCTGACTTTCTGTGTGTTTTTCCTTGTGTGTGTGTGTGTGTGTGTTTGTGTGTGTGTGTGTGTGTGTGTGTGTGTGTGTGTGTGTGTGTGTGCAGTGGCGGTGAGCCAGGCGTCAGGCATGGCGGCCCGTTTCGTGATCCACTGTAACGTTCCCCCCTGGGGCTCAGAGAAGTGTGAGGACCAGTTGGAGAAGACGGTGAAGAACTGCCTCTCGGCCGCCGAGGAAAAGAAGCTCAAATCGGTCGCCTTCCCCCCTCTCCCATCCGGCAGGTCTGTGTGTGTGTGTGTGTGTGTGTGTGTGTGTGTGTGTGTGTGTGTGTGTGTGTTTTTGTAAGCATGTACCTGTACGCACAGTATGCGTGCGTGTTTGTATTGCTTGTGTGTGTGCACCTGTGTGTGTGCAGTAAATGTGCGGTAGAGTTTCTTGATTTAAACTATTAATCAAGGAAGGTATCATAATAGTTTTAACGATTTTTCATTTTTGTTGTCTTATATTTACCTTTTTTATATTTCTATCTTCTCACCTGTTCGATTGTCTTCCTAACACCTGCATCCTTGTTGTTTACATCCTGTCTTTATTTGCTCCTCACATTTCTCCATCTACACTCTTCCTTCACCCTCTTTTCCTTCATCCCTCCTTCCTACCTGTCTGTCTTTCTCTCATCTTTTATTATACTCTCTCTTTCAATTGTTCATCCTTCTTCCCTGTCTCTCTTTCTTTCTCTTACTCTCTTGTTTCTCCTCTCTTCCTCTTCTTGTTTCTCCTCACTCTTTCTCACTCTCACTCTCTCTTGTTTCTCCTCTCTTCCTGTCTTCTTCTTCTTCTTCTTGTTCCTCTCTCTTCCTCTTCTTGTTTCTCCTCTCTTTCTCTCTGTTTCTATTCGTTCCTTCCTCACTTTGTGTTGTCTCTCCTCTCCTCTCCCCTCCGTCCTGCAGAAACGGTTTCCCCAAGCAGACAGCAGCACAGCTCATCCTGAAGGCCATCTCCAGTCACTTTGTAAGCACCAGCGCCTCCTCCCTGAAAAACATATACTTTGTGCTGTTTGACAGCGAGACCATCGGCATCTACCTGCAGGAGTTGGCCAAGCTGGACCAGGCCAAGTGAGAGTGGAGAGCCAAGCCAACTCGCCACCCCAGCGCTTCATTCCTGCATTTCTCTTTTTTTCTTTCTTTTTGTTTTGATTTGATTTGTAACTTTCGGCGGCTGTCATGGAGACTGAGAATAGACGTTTCTGCAGATGGCATTGTGTTGGTTGAAGATTCTTTACATAGATGTGGTTTTTAAAAGAGGGTAAAAAAAAGAAAGTCTTTTGACACATGTTTTGAATAAGGTTATTTGTGAGTGTTGTATTGTGTGTTGCCTTTCTGTTTCACTGGTTTCTCTCTTGTGAGAATGCTCATATGTGTAGAGTAGACAAAACAGACCCATCAAACCCCCATGTCCTGAAATCCCTCAACTTGACATTGTATCCCTAGATGATTTGACATTCCATGTACAAAGTTCATGTCTGGAGATCTGATGTTGTTTTCTTCTCATGTACCCCCTCAGATGCTCGGTGTAGTTTCTGATAAAATTAGTTTACTAAGAAAAAAAGGTTTCTCATACTGATTTGAAATAAAATCTACAATTTTACACCATGCACAACCATTCTGACCTGACATAACACTACTACAACTGCACACAACTCTTGACTGTTTACAAAGATGCTCAGAGAGCCTGTGCCTCTAAAACCCAACATGTGTATCAGGATAGATAGGCCAACTAGAAATATTAACTTAGGCCTACTGACAGGCAAAACAGTGTTTTTGATGTGAATGCCATTGTAGCCGACAAAGTTTGCCAATCAGGCATCTTTTAAATTGAATAGAATGACCTAAATTTGTTTAGTTAAAGGGGTTTTTTTTTCTGATAATTCGCTGAATTAAACTAGTCTACTTTAAATGGTGTATACAGTTAAGTGAGACCTGATTTAAAAATATAGCGTTAGCCTATTTATGAACCGTTTAAATTCAGTTCCCTGACGATAAATATCTCAAGGAGGGGGCAATTTCCTGTGCCTCCTTTAAGAACCACCTGTTGCGCATGTCCTTGTCCAAGACTCAGAAAACGAATTTGTAGGCCTACCAACATTACGTACGTTTCCTGGTACACAGTAGAGTGCAGCCAGGACTCGATACCGTAGTTTTTGTTGTTGCATTAGGCTATCACTCTTTTTGTTGTTGCATTAGGCTATCACTCTGTCTGACACGAATTGTTTACAGTCTGAGTAGTTTATAAAAATGGCACAGGCATTTAATAAAGAGCTAGATCCATGTAACGTTAGCTGCGCGATTTGTTTGGAACCGCTGAGAGATCCTGCAACTATTTCTTGCGGCCATAGTTTCTGTATGAGCTGCATCAGCGGCTGTTGGGATCAAGAGGAACGGAGGGAGGGGGTGTACAGCTGCCCCCAGTGCCGTAAAACGTTTACCCCAAGACCCGTTCTGAACAAAAACACCGTGCTGGCCGAGCTGGCCGAGAAACTGAACCTCAGAAAGGTGCGGCCTGATCATGACCTGGAGCCCCACCATGCTGGACCTGGCGATGTGGAGTGTGACGTGTGCGCCGGGAGGAAACTCAAAGCGGTCAAGTCTTGTCTGGTGTGCTTGGCCTCCTAACGTTACTCTGAAACTCATGTTCAACCTCACTACCAGTCCACCGCTTTTCAATGGCATGAACTCACTCATGCCTCCTCGAAGCTCCACGAGAACATCTGTCCTCAGCACAATCGGCTTCTTGAGGTGTACTGCCGCAGTGATGCGCGATGTGTCTGCGTTCTGTGCACCATGGATGAACACCGCGGCCACGACACCATCTCTGCTACGGCAGCAAGGACCGAGAAACAGGTGAAACAGTAACGTTTAGGCCTGCAGCCCCTCTTCCAACAACAGGTATCAACAATTTAAAATAGCGCAAGATGCACCAGGCCTGTCGGCGTAACGAGGCCTACGTTTTGTTTTTCAAGTAGACCTAAGACACTAAATTAATCAATAAATGAATGAAATGAACAATTTGAATTTCAGACATCTACCTGCATCAAAATGATCAAGTTCCCACACAACGTTAATAATGACAGATTTATTCCATGACGTCGTATAGTTGATTGAAAACAGTAGTATAATGTGTAAATTAAATGTCAGAATAAACTAAATTGTACATTTCTATAGAAACATTTTGAAGGGCTGAAGAAGCAAAGCCAAAAGATGATTGAGCAGAGAGGCAGTGAGTTGCTGAAGATCAAGGAGGCTTTCCGGCTTACAAGGTGAGTGAGGAGGAAGGGGAATCAATTGGTAAGTTCTAAGGAAGTTCTAGTAAGATGGTGAACCTACTGAAATATCTAACATGCCAACTAATCTGCTAATGCAAGATCAAAAGCATATGTTTTTTTGTATAGTTTTTGCCTCCAGTTTCAGGCAAAAGAGCCACTGTGTTGTAGATCCTGAAGGCATAGATCTATTGCGTCGCAATGTACGACTGTATGTGCATTTGGTCTTAAACTTTAAGTATTAAATTGACCTTGGTCAAACCTGTAGACACCCTGTGTGTATGTAATGTAGCCTATGTGAGGGAAGTTGGGACTGTGATTTAGCCATAACTCCAACTGAACTGGAATTGTCCACCATTTTTTGAAATTTTGTTATTCACTGTCTTACCTAGAGTTACATATGGGTAAAAGCATTTAGGTTTCAGTGTTTGCGTTTTCCTTGTCCGGCAACCCCAATTTTAGCTTTAGATTAGCATGGGTGCTGGAATGTAATGTTGCCAAAGAGTTGCTATCTGGCTACTTTACATTCCAGTGCCTAGCAACTAAAGCTAAAAAAAAAAGAGATCTTAAATTGTGTTTGCCAGACTAGGAAAACTAAAGCACTGAGACTAAAATGCCTTTACCCACATATGTAACACCAGGTAATGCAGTGAATAGCCCAATTTCATAAAAGGGTGGATTATTCCTTTATATTTACATTAAATTTATGCATTTACCAGACGCTTTTATGCAAAGCAACTTACAAAAGTTACAAAAGAGAGATAACAATCAAGCTGCAACACAATTAAGTAAATGCCTACTGGGTCATTCCACGTCAATTCAACAAGAGCCCGCGCACTTAGGTCTCAAAAAAATCTGAAAAAATCACCAAATGTACCCATGGTACTTAAGAGAAACACTGTAAATTTATTTGAATGTAAGATGTATACTTTCCATGTTACAGCCATTTTTACTGGGGGAGGGGGTGCCCAATTTGTTCACGCTCTTTTTTTTGTCAAAGTTCACAAGCCCATACCTCAAGAACTAAACCATGTAGGAAGCTCAGATTTTGCATGCTGGTACATAGATAGGAATAGTTTGTAGCAAAACTGTCAGGTTTGGTCTGGATGATCCTGCATGGTCATAGCATTCCCCCAAAGATGATGATAATTTTATTGGAGTTTTTGGCTGTGCTCTGTTTAGGCCTTCAGAAGACATATTTGTACCCAACATAGGTTCTTGATTTTTTTCCCTTGTAGAGATAAGTAGAAACACTCTCATAAAAAGCAATAAATAGAAAGGAAACTCTATCAGTGTTTAAACAGAGGACCGCTCAAGTCTGACAAATCATTTTGGGTGTCATTTTCAGAGCACCAGAACACCTTGTGGGATTGTCCACAGATTTTTGTTATATTTTTTTCTTTATTCTCCATGAATTCTTCTTTTTAAGAATGCCAATTCGACTTGTCTTATGTGACGTTTTATTTTTTATTTTCTACCCTGAACATGGGCAAAATGCACATTGAGAGCAATATGTTTTCTATAACATTAATGTAAAGAATAAATAATCAAATGCAAATTTTGCCCTGACATGATCACCTGAGAGTCCCTGTGCAGGGGTGCAGGTATCCTTTTCAATTTCAATGATTTAAGGAGCACCTGTGGTTACTCTCAGTAGTGGTTCTGTGCACCTCCACCTATCCTAACAAGGCCTGATGAAGCTAACATGATGACCTGAAGGCACATGAGTAGAGGTGGGGTAGAGGCCTTTCTGAGTGTTACGAGTTCAACATTGGTCTCAGCAAGGTCACTCAGCCTCAGGAGGTTATGCTGCCTTCAAAGAAATATGCCAATCAAGAATTTATTCCAGAGTTGTATCATCAAAAAATACATTAATTAAATGAAATATTACCAACCTTGTATAATGAGACTGATGACATTCACTTTCAGCAGAACCAAAAGAGCAGCTTGGAAGATTTGTGGCAATTTTAAGATTCAAGAGTGACAAAAGGTGCCACTGGGATCACTGAAATAAAAGGCCTCTATCCCACCTTTACTTAGGTGCCTTCAGGTCATCACATTAGCTTCACCAGGCCATGTTAGGACAGTGACTCTCAGGTGATCATGTCAGGGCAAAATTTGCCTTTGGTTATGTATTCTTTACATTAATGTTACAGAAAACATATTGCTCTCAATGTGCATTTTGCCCATGTTCAGGATGGAAATTAAAAAGAAAACGTCACATAAGACAAGTCAAATTGGCATTTTTAAAAAGAAGAATTCATGGAGAATAAAGAAAAAAATATAAAAAAAATCTGTGGACAATCCCACAAGGTGTTCTGGTGCTCTGAAAATGACACCCAAAATGATTTGTCAGACTTGTGCGGTCCTCTGTTCAAACACTGATAGAGTTTCCTTCCTATTTATTGCTTTTTATGAGAGTGTTTCTACTTATCTCTGCAAGGAAAAAAAATCAAGAACCTATGTTGGGTACAAATATGTCTTCGGAAGGCCTAAACAGAGCACAGCCAAAAGTCCAATAAAATTTTTATCATCTTTGAGGGAATGCTATGACCATGCAGGATCGCCCAGGCCAAAACTGACAGTTTTGCTACAAACTATTCCGATCTATGTACCAGCATGCAAAATTTGAGCTTCCTACATGGTTTAGTTCTTGAGCTATGGGCTTGTGAACTTTGACAAAAAAAGAGCGTGAACAAAATGGGCACCCCCTCCCCCAGTAAAATGGCTGTAACATGGAAAGTATACATCTTACATTCAAATACATTTACAGTGTTTCTCCTAAGTACCATGGGTACATTTGGTGATTTTTCAGAATTTTTTGAGACCTTAGTGCGCGGGCAGTGGTTGAATTGACATGGAATGACCCTACTGCGAGTGCCATTTGCGGATTGGAGAGCAAGTGCAAGAGTTGAAGTGCTTGATCAGTGCATTCCAAGTAGTTGGAGGAATTAGGACAAGAGATACTTTTGAAACAGCTGGGTCTTCAAGAGTTTCTTGAAAGTAGATAGAGTGCCTGTTGTTCTAATAGTCTTGGGAAGACTATTCCACCAGTTAGGAACAATGGATGCGCAGATCCTAGATTGACTTGTGCGGGGTGTTAGTCGTTCTAAGCAGCGATCCTTGGTTCCTTTAAGTTTGTCGCTTAACCACCCTGTTGGCGCACTTGTGCTCTGTGGTTCCTCTAGGAGGCATCCCTGCTGGCGGAGCAGCACTGCTCACAGACCCTCAGGCAGCTGTGTGAGCGCGTGCAGTGGACTCACAGTGCGGTGATGCAGGAGATTGGAGACCAGCAGGTGGCAGCAGTGAGTCAGGCTGAGGAGGCGCTGGAGGGGCTGGAGACTGAGATGGCTGAGCTGAGGAGGAGAGAGGAGGAGCTGGACAAACTGTCTCATGAGGACGATCCGGTCCGCTTCCTACAGGTGACCTCACAGAAGGGTGGTCAATCATTGGCTTGAGACACAGTTAAAGGGGTGAATACCCACTCCCATTTTGTCTCATCAATGTCCAAATAAATAATCAAAGACAGAGGAAATCCTGTGAGGTATTAAACCCACCATGCCGGCTTTAAAGGGGGGTTCAGAATTTTCGATGTTAAACCTCATTTCCAAGTAAGCCTGAGTGATATCTGTCATTGGAGACCGTTTTCAACTCATTTCATCCAGTCCTTCTATCAGCTGAGTTCGCTGGTGCTAGGCTAACGCAAGTGAGTGGGCACGGCTAGCCTGGCAATAAAAACAGTCTTACCCACTCTGCAGTCTCCTTTAGGCAAATACATTAATATGCCAGGTCATCGGTGTTGATTAAAAAAACATCGTAAAAGAAAAACTACCCTTGAATCGCCATGATAACATTACATTTTGAGGGACTACTTTCTCAGCAGCAGCGGAATATTACCTTGCTCAGATTAGTTGTTTGACTGTTTTGATGTCCAAGCCCAATGGTCCAAGCCAACAGCAACAAGCCAAAGATTATCCTTTCGTGATCTCGGACTGGAAACTTATGAAAACTTTTAGTTTCCCATCTGCGGCGTTTACTTTCACAGCTTTTCACAGCACACCTGATCGGCATATTGCTTAATTCCTTGACATCCAGTGACTCAACCTATAGCGTTAGGTTTTGCCTTACGGCGTGTTTCCACAGGGCGAAATTTTCGCCTACTTCCCATTGAAATGAATGGGAGGCGAATTTACGCCCTGCGAATGGCGAATTCGCCAAGACCGGCGAAAAAAGTTGAGAAATGTTTAACTTTTGGCGAATTTCGCCAGGCGATAACCAATCAAGTTCATTTGAAACGTTACGTGACAAGACAAGGGCGGGAGTACAAAATTTTGCAGACAACATGGCGGCATCCATGACTTCGTTATATGAAAAATATATTGTTTGATTTAAGGATCCTTGGGCCATAGTTTCTGTCTACATCGTCCCCGATTGTGTTTAATATTGTATACGAGTGCTATCGTGGCTGGTAGAACACTGTAGGTTTACAAATGAGCTTAATAACTTCAGTTAGCTCAATGCTAATAACTAGCTAACGATTAGCCGTGTTAGCACACTGATATCAGTCAATATTGACTTGTGGGACACAAATTACCGTTGACAATAAAATAAAACCAAAACGAACATTTGCATGTGTTACACGAACATAATAGGGGCAAATAAACCGCTGTAAATCCCAATTCCAACTCCTGGTTAAGTTTAGCTGCTAGGTTAATGTGAGCAACCCGGCACAACCGACCCAGACACCCTGCTACGACCTCTGCTTGGTACACACCCCCCAGCGAAGATTCGCCTGGCGAAATTCGCCGAGTTTTCGCCCTGTGGAAACCAACAGTTACGGCGTGTTTCCACAGGGCGAAATTTTCGCCTACTTCCCATTGAAATGAATGGGAGGCGAATTTCGCCCTGCGAATGGCGAATTCGCCAAGACCGGCGAAAAAAGTTGAGAAATGTTTAACTTTTGGCGAATTTCGCCAGGCGATAACCAATCAAGTTCATTTGAAACGTTACGTGACAAGACAAGGGCGGGAGTACAAAATTTTGCAGACAACATGGCGGCATCCATGACTTCGTTATATGAAAAATATATTGTTTGATTTAAGGATCCTTGGGCCATAGTTTCTGTCTACATCGTCCCCGATTGTGTTTAATATTGTATACGAGTGCTATCGTGGCTGGTAGAACACTGTAGGTTTACAAATGAGCTTAATAACTTCAGTTAGCTCAATGCTAATAACTAGCTAACGATTAGCCGTGTTAGCACACTGATATCAGTCAATATTGACTTGTGGGACACAAATTACCGTTGACAATAAAATAAAACCAAAACGAACATTTGCATGTGTTACACGAACATAATAGGGGCAAATAAACCGCTGTAAATCCCAATTCCAACTCCTGGTTAAGTTTAGCTGCTAGGTTAATGTGAGCAACCCGGCACAACCGACCCAGACACCCTGCTACGACCTCTGCTTGGTACACACCCCCAGCGAAGATTCGCCTGGCGAAGTTCGCCGAGTTTTCGCCCTGTGGAAACCAACAGTTATCCCACTAACGTTAGGCTCTGTCTATCGTCATATTAGTCAAACAACTAACCTGAGCAAGGTAATATTCCGCTGCAGCTGAGAAATTAGTCCCTCAAAATGTAATGTTATCATGGCGATTCAAGGGTAGTTTTTCTTTTACGATGTTTTTTTAATCAACACCGATGACCTGGCATATTAATGTATTTGCCTAAAGGAGACTGCAGAGTGGGTAAGACTGTTTTTATTGCCAGGCTAGCCGTGCCCACTCACTTGCGTTAGCCTAGCACCAGCGAACTCAGCTGATAGAAGGACTGGATGAAATGAGTTGAAAACGGTCTTCAATGACAGATATCACTCAGCCTTACTTGGAAATGAGGTTTAACATCAAAAATTCTGAACCGCCCCTTTAAAAAGAAAGTTTATTGTTTAGTCAACAGAATTTTCTCTATAATGCCCATGGTTATAGGACAAAAGTAAACTTAGGCTGTCATTCAGATATTGGTTAAGTGTTTTAGATTTAATATAACAATAATGGTTTGGATGTTTTTGGATGTTTTTGGCAATATGCCAAGACAGAGGAAAGAATGGAAGTAAGGAAGGGAAGTTGAATGAATTTTGTAAAGAGATGCACCCGTGTGTGTGGGGGGGGGGGGGGGGGGGGGGGGTGCTGGCGCGTGTGTGTGTGTGTGTGTGTGTGTGCGTGAGGTTGAATGAATTTTGTAATGAGATACACCCATGCAGTTTCTGTTGGTGAGTCTTGTGAATAGATCATGATTTCCACTGTTTAAGTCTCTCCCTCTCTCTCTACCTCTCTCTCTCTCTCTCTCTCTCTCTCTCTCTCTCTCTCTCTCTCTCTCTCTCTCTCTCTCTCTCTCTCTATCTATCTCTGTGATGGTTATTGCAGACTCCTCATATGAAAGAAAGGTTTTTAAGGCGCCACACTTGTCCTTTGAGCCCATGAAAAAATCCCTGAGTGATTTTAGGAGTGCAGTTGAACGTGCCTGCACTGTGGTGGAGAGAGAGGGTGAGTGTGTGTGTGTGTGTGTGTGTGTGTGTGAGGGTGAGTGTGGAGGTATTGATCATAAATATGTTGCTTTTAACTTACTGTTTACACCAAACTAAGGCGCGGGGGCCACATGCCCGCGGAGCCTTCCCAAAATAATTTCTCATTTAGCCAAGGTAACTTACTGCAGATTATGGGACCTATTTATCAAATTTGTTGTATTCATGAAACACAAATTCTACCCTTTTAACAAGTGGGGCTACTGGTTTGAGACCTGCCAATTTACCGGCATCAACCGGGTTGCTGGTAAAACCTGGCCCGTTAGTCAAAATCCAAAACCTAATGTGGCCCTTTGGCCAAAATAATTGCCCACCCTTGGTTTACACAAATCACACTTCCAGATCATTGAAGAAAATGAATTGAAGCAATATTATATTGTGGAGCCTGGGAAGGATTATTTGATAGAATCTTACAGTATAGTCCGGGAGCCAAATGGCAAAATTTGGCTGAACCTGGCTTCGTCGGATAAAGTTTTTTTTTTTCGCTGTTTCTTGTTGTCCAAGGTCTACTTATTAAGAAAAGAGAGGGTGCCCGGTGATATCCCTTGAGCATTTTTTTATATTAACCCTTTCTTATTGGGATGTCCTGCAGTCTTAACGAATATACATTTTTTGACATTATTCATTATGTGTACATTCAGGGGTCTAAAGCAAACTTATTTTTGTGTTTGTTAAGATAGTAAGATGTGTGTAAGGCAGAGGGTAGGGGTGTGGCCATTGTTATGGGGGCGGGGCTTGTGAATGGGGGCGGGGCTTTGTCTAAAAAGCCTATTATTATGCACAGTTTGGGATCCAAAGCACAAAATTTGTCAGAACCTGGCTTCATCGGTTAAATTAATTTTGTTTTGCTGTTTCCTGTTATCCAAGGTCTACTCATTAAGATAAGAGACCGTACCCAGCAATATCCCTTGAGCAATTTCGGATATTAACCATTTATTATTGGGATGTCCTGCAGTCTTGATGATGTGTATAACATTTCTCGCCATGATTTCATTCAAGGGTCTACAGCATACTTATTTTGTGTTTGTTTACATAGTAGGATGTTTAAAGTAGGAGGGGGTGTGGCCACAGTTTGGAGCGGGGTCATGTTGTGGGCGGGGCTTTGGTTTTTAAAAAAAGCCTATTTCTCATGTTGTTAAGCCGTAGCCATAGATAATCAGGCATATGCTGTTTTTTTTGTTCATGTTTTTACTTCTGAAGGGATGTGTGGGTGACAGAACTGGCAACCTATGTATAGCTAACAAGTTTAGCTAGCATACTAGCTCTGGTAATCACACACACCTAGGCCTGAATCCATAAACCACAGGAGTGAGGTTCACAATGCCAAAATGTTTTTGAAAGTAACAGAGTTGATGATGCTAACACAAAGATGCCGTTGCTCCGATTCCTATGCTCTGATTGGTTCAACTCCAATTACATACAAAAGCATACAGAGCTAATACAGGCACAATCGATAGACAGCTGCTTCTGAGAACACTGTTTCCAGAACACTAAAATTCCATGTCGTTATTTGCCTTGATAACCTGGCTAGCCAACAGCTTGACATTTCTGTGCATCGTCTACTCTATGCATACTGTATGTAGAATAGGCATAATGCAGCTGGCTGGGCCTTGGGATAAAGACTTCTACAATCTGTCTGTTCAGCATCACCAAGTTACCCTGCTGCTGAGCATGCTTCTCTGCTACTGTGTAGTGGATGACTGTCAATGTCCATTATGGATGGGAGCCTATTCAGGGGTCCTTTTCTCCTGTACCTGGGTTAGTGACTCTAAAGGTGGCAACATACCCGACGTGTCTGCTGGTGCGCGCGCCATCGGTGACGTCACATGTTCGTACGAACTCTTTATACCCGCCGCACGACCAAATTCGACAGAAGCGCCGTTTTGCCATTATTCTCCCAAACAGCAGATGGCGCTGTACAGCGAAATCGCATAGGCTACAGTAACTTACAGGCAGTGAGTTAACCCTGTGCTTGCTTTGTTTGACTGTACTTAGTTGTGGATAAAATTTATGGATTAAATAAACATGATAAGTATCTCCAAGTTTCTGGTGAGTGTTTGCATACAACCCCTGATAGTATTGTAGGCATGTTTCAGTTTGTAAAAACGTTGTGAGGGATGTTAGGACGGACGGATGACTGGGCTAAATTTAGCTTAACAATCAAGGTTTAAAAACGTTTCATCTATGATAAGTATTTCCAAGTTTCTGGTGAGTGTTTGCATACAACCCCTGGTAGTATTGTAGGCATGTTTCAGTTGGTAAAAACGTTGTGAGGGATGTTAGGACGGACGGATGACTGGGTTAAATTTAGCTTAACAATCAAGGTCTTAAAAACGTTTCATCCATGCTTTGAGATGTTCATGCATTAGCTGAAGATATGGTTATGTGTCAGATAGCAGGGTGATGAATGCTTCTTGGCAGAAGAGGGTGAAATAAGCTCTCATGCATCTTGGTGTAGTTGCTTATGAATGGCCCAGCTGAGTGGCGCATAGGGCTGGCGCGCGGCGAGTTACAAAATCTGTCGTGCGCACGACCTCGCGAAATTCCCCTGAAAAGCGTTGCGCGCCAAGGGGGTCCACGTCATTTTGACGTCACACAACGGCGCGCGCCGGTTTAACTCATTGCTGACTACAGAGCCAGCCTTCCATACCAGCTTGTCCAAATGTCCAGCATCCCTTAGTGTTATTGCCCCAACACAACACTGCGAAGAACAATACACTGGCAAACTGGTAGAACATCAGCTGGAGGACCTCAGTCACCTCAGGAAATAGAGGCTTTCCTTCCACTTCTTGTACAGCATCAGTGTTGGCAGACCTGTCCAGTTAATTGTCAAGATGCAGGAGAAGGTATTTGTATGTGTTCACCACCACATCTAGTCCGTCAATGAAATCACGCCTCATTTCATTTGTTTGGCGGCATCCAGCTACAGATGGTTGGCTCTGCACCATCCCACAAAGTCCTCCACCAAGCACCTGTACATCTGCTCTTGTCCTTTCCTAATACGCCCCATGATGGCAATGTCATCAGAAAACTTCTACATGTGGCATGATGTAGAGTGCATCTGAAGTCAGCAGTATAAAAGTTAAACAGCACAGGACAGAGTACAGTCCCTTGTGGCATACCAGTAAAGTCTCACAAACTGGGGTCTATCAGTGAGGTAGTCTGTAATTCAGGTCACCAGGTGTGTGTCAACCCTCATCTGCAGCAGTTTGTCTCTCATGGGCTGGATGGCATTAATAGCACTGGACAAGTGAAAAAAACTATCATTTTCACAGCACTGCCGCCATTGTCTAGATGAGAGTACACCCTGGGTAGCATATAAAGTATAGCGTCCTCCACTCCCACTTCATAGGCGAACTGCAGAGGGTCCACTGCATGGTGCACCTGAATCCTAAGTAGATGGAGCAACAGCTTTTCAAAGGTCTTCTATGTGTGAAGTGATGGCCATGGGTCTGAAATCATTCAGTTAGGGTGTGGCTTCTTAGGAACTGGAATTATATAGACCATATCATCACAGACATTCACCCCCCCCCCCCCCAATGCTTGCTTATTTAAGTTCCCTCAACTTACACATACATTGCCCCTCTCCCCTCAAGACACACACTCAACAACAACACTACACCTACACTACTACTCCTGCCATTATCATCATATGTCACATTCATAGGCCCAAATACAAAGCACCAGGAAGGGCCCTTGAACATTGAAAACACACTGGAAGGTCCCTTGACCCTTGAACATACCGCACAATGCCCTAACACCACCATTTCCATCACTCCATCTCCGTTCCATCAAATGCCCACCCCCTCCCATCTCACACACACACACACACGCACACACAGTCAGACAGCCTCTAAAGGCCAATTCAGACTGAAGATCCACAACGAGATGAGATGGTTTTAAAGAGGAGTTGCATCAGTGCAGTTTCGGAGTTTTAGAACATGGCTGGTTTTTAGAACATCACAGTCCATCTTGTAGCAGATATTTGGTCTGTAGCAACCTTAACATACTTTCAGCACACTGCCCACCTTACCACCATACCTCTCCCCACATACAACAACACACCTTCACCATGCCCTTTTCCTCACATGCAACGGCACACTGTTCCATCCTCCTTGCCATCCCCCACTCCCCCACCATGACCCCTGGCAGTTGGGTTAGCCCCCTGAGCTGTGGATCTGCCCAAGCTTCCTTAGGTGAGAGGCTTTTTCCTAAGTTGCCCCAGTTGGTGGAGAGGGAGAGCGAAGTGTGCTGAAGTGGATGATGCAGTCACATTAGCAGTGGATTCATTAAAACAGTTGCAGAAATGGTTCAGATGGTTTGCTCTGTCCACATCACCCTCTGCCTTGGCACTGCTACTCCCACAGCTGGTGATCTGCTTGATGTTGTTCATCTCTATCTTCATTTCCACTGTGTTGTTGTATGCCTCCTTCGCCTCTTTCATACAGATGTTTCAGCCCCGTCAAGTCACCATTCTTAAATGCCCACTGCCTCTTATCAAGGAGGTTTTTTACTTCACTGGATACCCATGATTTGTAGATTATCCCAAGTGGCCCCAGCCACTCCACAAAATGCAGCTGTTCTGTCAACAGTATGCCTTGTACATTTGTTTGTGCATACTTTCAGATAGGAGAGCTACAGAAGAGATTTAGCAATGAAATCCAGGGATGGATAATACAAAGAACAAACCTACAATTTTCGCTCATTTTCGATTTAGAGAGGGTATTGCAAACATTGAGGGGTTTCGCATCTGAAGTCTGTATATAGTCCTTTCTTATGCTGATAAATTGTGCATTTGTGTGTATGCATGCTGCACATACAAAGCCTATCCAGTTGTTTTGCATGCTATATAGTTATTGCACTACATAGAACAATGTTTTTGTGTGTGTGTGTGTGTGTGTGTGTGTTGGGGGGTGAGTGTGTGTGTGTGTGTGTGTGTGTGTGTGTGTGTGTGTGTGTGTGTGTGTGTGTGTGTGTGTGTGATTGCATGCTGAATAGTTATTTTGCACCATGCATATAGTTTTTATATAGTTATTGTGTGTGTGCGCATGCTTTATGCTATATGCTGCACGTTATATACAGTAGTTATTTTGCACAATGTAGTTGAGGAGCAGAATGGATGGGGGGGGGTTGCTGGTCACTTGGTTTCCTCCCTGAGCACATCTAATAATACTCAATGATTGTAGTAGGCTAAATTAGAAATTGCAATTGCAATATAGGCGCAAAAATGTAATTGCGGCGAGAGAACACACCCTAAAAGCCGCTTTTTTTGGTATTTCATGATTTCTGGGCATATAAAAGCAGATAACCACAAACCCCTCTGTAAATAGTTTTGTTTTAACTGTATGAACAAAATGAGCCCAGGTGTTTGAGTCTGGCACCATCCAATGGGGCTACAGTAGCTTTTGAAGTTTGTCCTAAATATGTGCATATTTAATGAGCTTGGGCCTAATTTGCATGAAATAAAAAAAAAAACCTGAAAACTTCCAATACAAAAAAATCTTATGTTTTATGTCCCTAATAACTTCGAGAAGTTTCATAGTCCTGCCTATTAATCTAAATTTTTTGCCTATCTAGGTGTGCTCTCTCGCCTTAATATAAAATAAACATGTAAATCGTTATTTCTGGAAAGTTATGAAAGGGTTAAATATACCCCATTTGATTGATTTGAATAACCATTGAGTAAAAAGTGAATATCCATCAGATACAGCCACCTAGGTGCATTTAATACCAGTATTAAAACTGATGTAAAGGTTTTTTGCGATTTTTTCATTATTTGCGCATACAGGGCATTAAAGGGTTAAAATATGAAAATGCTCAAGGGATATCACCGGGCACCCTCTTAAATCTTAAAGAGCTACCTCAAATCTATAAGATAAAGCAAAAAAAAAAACTTTATCCGAAAAATCTGGGTTCGACCCCATGGCTCCCGGACTAGTATGTCTGTTTCCTCTGCTGGGAAGTTGGTGGTCGTCTGAAAACTGTTGTCCTTACTGGTCTTCTGAACACATCATTGTCCTTACGCAGACCTGGGCAAACTAAGGCCCGGGGGCCACATGCGGCCTGTTGAGCTCTTTAATCCGGCCTGTTGAGCCTTGCCAGAATAAAATAATTTTCCCATTTAGCCTGGATTATAGGCCTGTTTTATCAAATTTGTTATATCCATGAAATACTAATCCCCCCCTTTTTAACCCTGCTTGTTAACAGGACAGGTTAACAGGAGTTCTCTGAAGAAAGTGGGGCTACTAGTTTGAGACTTGCCAATTAACCAGCATCAACCTGTTGACTGTTAACACCTGGCCCATTAGTCAAAATCTAAAAGCCAATGTGGCCCTTTGGCCAAAATAATTGCCCACCCAGCTTACTGGTGGTCTTGTGATCTTCCTCAGTGCTGAAGTCCCCCATGTGCTCAGTCACAGAGAGTGTGATATTGTAGTGGTCTGATGTGATGTGATATTGGCTGTGTTCTGAAGACATTGTTGTCCTTACTGGTGGTCTTGTGATTTTCCTCAGTACTGAAGCCCCCAAGGTGCTCAGTCACAGAGAGGGCTGGCCTCTGTTTCTCTGTGGGCAGAGTGATGAGTCAGCTTTGCACGAGCACACCTGAGGATCACTACAGCATAGATGCCGCCGTCTGCCTGGCCGCCGTCATTGAGTACCTCACAGGTGAGTCCCAGGACATACAGTAGCAGCCGTCTACCTGTCAGACATCCTTGAGTACCTCACAAGTAGCCTGGCTTGCGCCACCACATTCAGAAAGGAACTTTGGTCTGGCAAAGCTAGCATTGCCCGGGAATTCCCAGGTGGGATTAATCTAAACGTCTATCAAATGCTATCAAACTTCATGCATGTTATGTGACAGAGCTGGACAGAGTCATCGTAAGCTCGCCTTCTTCAGCCTGCTCGTTTCTCATTGTGTCCTGGTTTTTCTGGGCACTAAGAGTTGAGGAAATTGCCTCCTTGGCCAGACTGACTTGATCAGTGACATGAAGTATGGGCAGGCCCAGGCTACCTCATAGGTGAACTCGGGTGAAATTCATAGTCGCTCCTTTCTTTAAATTGACACATAGGTATACACAGTATAGTACACATATAGGTATATACAGTATAGTAAGTATCTTTAAAAAGCTAAACTAGCCTTGAGGATGGCTATGATGACGATTAAAGCTGTATTCGGCAACTCTTTTTAAAGTCACATTTCGTAGAATTGTCATGTTATTCTGGAAGTAGTACATGAAAAAGGCTATTAAGTAAAAAAAAAGTTCTAGCTCCATCTAAACCCTGTAATCGTAGTTGCAAAAATCCAGTGCTCCTGTAGCCTTCCACCAATCAGGTTCAGAGGGAGGGATAGCTGCCTGTCGATCACAGTTGTGAGCAAGCCGCTGACAACATGGTAAAGCGAGGGAGGGGTTTGAGAGGCCGTTTAGGAGCGTAGTAGAGACGAGGGGAGGGACCAGAGAGTTGTATGATTTAGATTTTTTTTGCCTAAGTCTCAGAATGACGTAGGCTTACCGAATACAGCTTTAAACTGCTCATATTTGAGTTGTGGTAGTGTAGAGTCGTCTGAGGAGCCTGGCTAGCATGTTAGCATGCTGGTAGCCTGCTGGACATTGTGGGTTTGAATCCCAGCTGCTACTAAGTACACTTGAAGAATAGATATTTATGCACTCTTACAATAGGTTAAATTCTTCATATTATTCATAACTCCTTTGTGTGTGTGTGTGTGTGTGTGTGTGTGTGTGTTTATCCAGCTGAGTTAATGGAGTTGTCCGGCTATCAAGCGCGTGACGACGGGAAGGAAACCATAGCCCCGAGACACATAAAGTGGGCTATAGCCAGTGATGGGGAGATCACGCAGGTAGCATCCATTGGCACATAGCTAATGAGCTCTAAGCCTGGTGTGATTGGTTTCTGAGATGTAAACACATAGCTAATGAGCTCTAAGCCTGGTGTGATTGGTCTCTGAGATTTAAGCACATAGCTAATGAGCTCTGAGCCTGGTGTGATTGGTTTCTGAGATTTAAGCCCATAGCTAATGAGCTCTAAGCTCCTGTCAAGTCAAAATGAGTTATTCTTAAACACAACGCCATAAGAAATCGTTTTGCACCATCTATACCAGACAAGGTTGAAGATGCAGTAATAGGGAGGTAAACCAGTCACTTGAAAGCTTACAATGTTGTTTACAATGTTGAATCAGGGTATGCTACTTTCCTTATATGAGTAACATAACCAACACAAATTAATAAAGAATCAGTCATGAAAATAAAATATTTGTGAATAAAAAATATTTTTTCAATAGAAACGCCAAAATTGACAAAATCCCCCAAAATATCGAGAATATTGTTTTTGCTTATGTCACCCATCCCTACCTGGGACATAAGAGCATAGCTAATGAGCTCTGGGCCAGATGTGATTGGTGCTTGGGATTTAGGCACATAGCTAATGAGCTCTAAGCCTGACGTGATTGGTGCCTGTGATTTAGGGGCATAGCTAATGAGCTCTAAGCCTGACGTGATTGGTGCCTGTGATTTAGGGGCAAAGCTAATGAGCTCTAAGCCTGACGTGATTGGTGCCTGTGATTTAGGGGCATAGCTAATGAGCTCTAAGCCTGACGTGATTGGTGCCTGTGATTTAGGGGCAAAGCTAATGAGCTCTAAGCCCGACGTGATTGGTGTCTGTGATTTAGGGGCAAAGCTAATGAGCTCTATTTGGAGGATCTGAGCTCTGATTGGTCATTGCTGCTGTGTCATCCTCTTCAGTTCCTGCGAAAGATCTACATCCCTGAGGGGAGCGGCGGGAGACCAGCCCCAAAAACACCAACCACAGGAAGGACACGAGGAGGATCAGAGTCAAGCCAAAGCATAAACTCATGGTAACTCTCATTTCTCTCTCACACACACACACACACACACACACACACATACATTTACATACACACGGACACATATACACACACACACACACACACATACATCCAGCTCATGACCTACTCTGTCTTGACGGCCTGAGTGCAGGGCAGGCTACTTGTTGCTAGTCTGCAGGAATGCTTTATGATGAGGCATACGGAGCTTCAAGTCAGAAATATGGAAGCGTTTTGATACAATATTAAGATCTGCAGTGTAATCTATGCATGGATAACAACAGACACTCTATACTGTGGTCCGTCCTACCCAGTGACACAGTAGGTGTACAGTAAATTAAAGCAATACAAAGATGCAGTAACAGAAACACCCATCTCCTCTCCTCTCCTCTCCTCTCTCGCCATCTCTCCTCTCCTTCACCCTTTACTCCTTCCCTCCTCTCTCCCTTCCTCTTGTCTTTCTCTCCATGCTCATTCTCTCCTTCCTCACCTTCTGTTGTCTCTCCTCTTCCCTCCATCCTGTAGAAGCGGTTTCCCCAAGCAGACAGAAGCACAGCTCATCCTTCTCTCTGAGAAACGTTGTGCTGTTTGACAGCGAGACCATCGGCATCTACCTGCAGGAGTTGGCCAAGCTGGACCAGGCCAATTGAGAGTGGAGAGCCAAGCCAACTTACCACAGCGCTTCATTCCTGCATTTCTCTTTTTTCTTTCTTTTTGTTTTGATCTTACTTCTAACTTTCGGCAATAGATGTTTCTGCAGAAGGCATTGTGTTGGTTGAAGATTCTTTACATAGATGTGTTTTTTAAAAGGGGGTTATAAAGAGAAAGTCTTTTGACACGTTGTGTCTTTTGTTTCGTTTTGTCCTTCACATTAATATGTTTAAGAAGTCGAAAAAGTATTTTTAAATAAGACTGTGAGTGTGTTGCAGAGAGCATGCACATTCAGATATGCACAAGACAAAGTAAAAAAACAGATTTGGGAGAGAAATTCATTTAACACTAATCTTTGATACTGATGTGCATCTATAAATCCTTATACTACCTTTTAATCTGGATGTTTGCCTATGTAGCCTCAATACAATTTCTAGGGTTGGTGTATTTGTTTCGTTTCGGCCCTATACACACTCCTCCCAAGCACTCGCACGGTGAGATACACGCAGGACAGTTGATCAAATGCAAATTGCATATGCAAAATGGAATAAAACAATGTGCCTTGCATAGATGTGCCAGTATTAGCAATAGGCACAATCTTCTTCAAATGGTGTAATGAGAACATTTCACTTATTAATAGGCTACAGCAAAAACATTTTGAGAAATGGCGTAGGGCATGGCTTAGACATAGGCCTCAATGATTTATATTTGTATATTAATGAATGGCTATTAAGAATGATGATTCATCACTCCTATACTGGACATCACCACCCCATTGGATGGACGTTGGCCAAAAGTTGAATCTTCTCTCTAAGCCTTGCACAACATTCATCTGCCATGTCCATTTTTCAATTTCTTTTCACAAAGTTCACCTGAGGTTATTTGAGGAGTAGGCCAAAACAAGTTGTTTCCCATAGAAATGTCTGGAATGCCAGGATCACTGACACACACACACACACACACACACATTATAGGCAGGCTATATTATTGTTGAAATCTTTCTGGCTAATTGTAAAGCCATTATCCCATCAGTATTCTTATAATGCCAGATCCCAGCCCACCTCCTCCCCATTCCAAATTTGAAAATATATTTCTGTTGGCACAGTTCCAATAGTGAGATATAGCTATAAATGTAAAAAATAGCAAAAATCCTGATGTAAACGTAACACTGCCATAGACTGCCCTGAAAGAACAAGATATATGTGTAGATGGTCTTTATAACAGACAGATAAGAGCTTCAAAGTAAAAGTAGTGAAAATGCCCTGAAAACAGCTTTTAGGAAAAAGGCTTTTATTCTATAATTTGCAGACATGTTTCAGGCAACTATTTTAAGATGACAAGTGAGTGAATTATCAGCATTGTAAATGTAACCTTAGCACATAAGATGCATAAGTGTGTATCCTTGTATTTGTGTGTGTGTGTTTGTGTGTGTGTGTGTTCTATATACTGTAGTGTTTCTCTCACTTTTGCTGTGGCAAGTAAACCATGGCAATCAATCCCACAATTGGCTACAGCCAGATAGTGACGAGTGAGTAGCTTATTTGAATGCACTTTAACTATTGGTTGCATTGCCATGCACTGGAAATCATTTAGAACTACATTCTAGAGTTGTACTTATTATTGCTCAAGTGTTCAATAGGTCACTTTGGGCCGTGAGGCGCTTGATCCCCTAAATGCAGGCCTACCCCATCTGTCTGCACTTGACTATGCATACATATCTATGCTTCGCTACTTGCAGTGTGTGTGTGTGTGTGTGTGTGTGTGACAACTTGAGTTTCCTGACAATTGACATGCAACCAGCCGTGTGCTGATTTCCATACACTAACTACAGTTGAGCTCAAGAAAGGCAGTTGAAGAGACAAGTGGACATTGTGTGTGAGCAAGAAAGCAAGGGAGGAGAGCAGTAATCATTGCAAAGCGTAATGTGTGCTACTTGTCCGTGTGTTTGTGTGCACACGTGTACTCGTGTGCTAGCCTACTTGTCCCTGTGTGTGTGTGTGTGTGTGTGTGTGTGTTTGTCTTTGTGTTGATGCTGATTTAGACCTTCATACAGTACACAAAGGGAATTCTGCCAACAAAAACTAAAAAAAAATAATAAAGGTTGTCATTTTTGTTATAGTTTTTTTTTAGCCATGTGTATTCTCATATTTTCTAGGTACAACAAAAGTTCAAGTAATATAAGTTTTAAGTACTTAAGTACTAAAATGCAGTATCTGTACTTTACTGGAGTATTCTTTTTTTCTCCTACTTCCACTTTTACTTCACTACATTTTTTTTGATGAATTTAATACTTCTACCAGGGTTCCTACGCAGTCTTGAAAAGTATGGAATTTGATTTTAGTATTTTCCAGGTCTTGAAAAGTATGGAAAACAAGAAAGATTATATGGAAAAATATTTGTGTTTCCAGACTATTGCTAAATGGCAAAATTTGTGCTGTTCTATGCCATACAGGCAGTGCACAACAAGCTATGAACTTCGTCTTACAGTGTCCAGCCTATCCTTGAGTAGCCTACATGTATCTGTGTGCCCAATTCTAGAAGTATCTGCAACTTCACTCCATTGGCAGACCTTGAGCAAAGTTCTTTGATGTCGGCCCAGTATGTGCACATATTTGAGCGCCCCTGCCTAGCCATAGTCGGTGCATATCCTACAGAATGAATATGTCCAAATGTAATTGATAGGTTGAGTAACATGTTAAAGGAAAAGTTTATTTTTTAGCACTTTTAACCTCTTTTCTAGGGTGTCTAGGATGGAATAGAATGATCCGAGGCCAAAATATTGATGATTGATCCTGTATCGTCTATTGGGCTCATTTGGAATCCCCCATCTGTTCAGAATGGCTGCTTTGTGAATGTCTTGTTATGCCCTTACAACAACCTTAAATGTTCATATATATTTTTTTTAGATATGCTATTCACGGAGTGGTAATTGCTGTCATATAATGTTACAAAACAAGTATTGTTGCGAAATACAGTTCCTGACATGTTTTATGTAGTATTTTTAACTTTCTGGAACTATTTTTTTCAGTGTAGTGATCAACATAGTCAACATAATGGTAAATAAAACGGTATATGTAGCCGGTGGCGGTCCGCACCGCACACGGGTCTCGAACCCGCCACCCCGCAAGCTACAAACTCCCGGCGTGGGAGTGGAACGCTCTAACCAACTGAGCTAAAAGCCAGAGCTTCTAACTCAGCGTGTTAGAAGCGCCCATGGAATTGGGTGATGAGGATTTACACACTACCACCGAGCTAGCCGTGCTAGCTGGCCTCCGTGACACTCACCCTCCAAATCCTCACTCCCATCCGGGTCATGGCACCAATGTAGCCGGTGGCGGTCCGCACCGTACACGGGTCTCGAACCCGCCACCCCGCAAGCTACAAACTCCCGGCGTGGGAGTGGAACGCTCTAACCAACTGAGCTAAAAGCCCGAGCTTCTAACTCAGCGTGTTAGAAGCGCCCATGGAATTGGTTGATGAGGATTTACACACTACCACCGAGCTAGCCGTGCTAGCTGGCCTCCGTTACATATAGAAAATATATTTCACTATGATTTTGGAATGTCAATGCCCACATGCTTTAAAATAAAAGTTTAAGATTGTTTTAAGGACATTATCATATGTGCACAAAGTAGGCCTAAGCCATTCTGAAGCAGACAGGGAATTCTAAATGAGCGAAATACCTGAGACGGGACCAATGGTCAAAATTTTTGGTGTTGATCGTTCTATTTCATCCTAGACACACCAGCGATGGGGCTTAAGGTGCTAAAAAAATGAACCTTTCCTTTAAATTAGTCCATGAGTGAAGTGTTAAGTAAACGAGTAAACTTGCCGCAAACGAGCTGGCTAAGCTATACATGGCCTACTGCTCTGTTTTGGGCCAAAGACAAAATCAACAGGCCCAACATTATCATACTTCCGACCGTGGACTTTCTTTTAGATACTTTTTTCCTCAAACATGTTTCAAAAAATTTGCCGCGAAGTGGGCAATTAAGTATGGAATTTTTAAATGGAAAATGTGTAGGAACCCTGTTCTACTTCGTTACATTTTTGATGTGCCAATTAGTTACTCGTTACTTTTATAAAGAATATTACAAATCATACCACATACAATGATAGCCTGTCAATGCCAGACCAGACCATCACCAGGTTTTCCTTATCATTATTGGGCGATTCAAGCGGTATAAGAGACTTAATGCTCCCCTTCGACCTTTCGCAGTACTGAATGCAGTCAATTGGGAACGATTACCAAGGGCCAGTCGACTGCTCCATTTCGAGATGGAAGAAGAACACTAAGTTCTTAGTGATATTCAAACTTTTGACTGCCTTCTTTAAAATATACAGTACTTCTACTTTTACTTTCAGTACTTGAGTAGCAATTTTTAAAATACTTTTACTTGCAATACTTAAGTACAAAACATTTTTAATACTTTAGTACTTCCACTTAAGTATGGTGTTTAAAGAACACTTCTACTTCTACTCAAGTAATTTTTTTTATATGGTACTTTTACTTCTACTCCACTCCTCTACTCCAGTACTTTATACAACTCTGTTGAAGAGACATGTGGACACAGTGTGTGTGAGAGAAAGCGAGAGGAGAGATGTTATCATGGCAAAGTGTGCACTAATGATGTTAATGGCTATAATAGTAGTAAAATAACTTTATAGTAAAATAACTATTTTGCTGTGGTTTTCTATCCCATATGACTATAGTGTAGGAGTGGGGGTAGGAAACCTATATGTCATTCAAAGTCATTTGAAGATCCAAACCAAAACAAATTCTCTATTAAAAAGGATAGCAAGCAATGGTGAAAAGTAACCTAGTGTCCCTGTTGTGTGGTAGAGTAGATGACCTTAGATGACACCAAACATTGAAACTCTAATCGTGGATCAGGGAGTTCAGTGGTTCAGTATCCCAGGAATTGTTCACCTGTAGTAGGGTTGTGCGATATGTTATCGTCTGCGGTATATCGGGAAAAAGAATTTCCACGATGGGAATTTTGTCATATCGGCAAAAACGATAGACTAAGTCAGAAAATGTTTTGTAAGTGTCTAATGAAGCTTAGGAGAAACGGCCTATGCAACCGCGCTCACTCGCAGCCTCACCAAGCTCCGCCCATGCCTTCAGCACAAGCTGTTTGAGTGCAGCTATGGAAGTAGCCTAGCTGGCGTAGCCTAACCTAAAGCCTATTCCAATTCAGAGTGAAGATTTAAGACAACATGAGACAACCGCAGCGGTGTGAATCAAAGTTTTCATGTAGTTGCAAGAAGTTTCAAGCCGCTAAACATTTAACATGTCAAATTACAGTTTCAAGGTTTCCTGCCGCGATGTCAGGGCAGCATCAACAAGGGCAGGCAAACTTTGGTCAGTGGAGAGATGGAGCGAAGTAGAGTCGTTGCATAGACTGGTGTATGCGCACATATGTTGAACACGTTTTCTTTCTCTTCACAAATAGCCTACGTTACTGTTTGAGTGCAGCTATGGAAGTAGCTGACGTAGCTTAACCTAAAGCCTATTCAAATTCAGACCTAAGATTTAAGACAACATGAGATAACCGCAGCGGTGTGAATCAAAGTTTTCATGTAGTTGCAAGTAGTTTCAAAGATTCAACATGTCAAATCACAGTTTCAAGGTTTCTTGCCGCGATGTCAGGGCAGCATCAACAAGGGCAGGCAAACTTTGATCAGTGGAGAGATGGAGCGAACTGAAGTTGCATAGACTGGTGTATGCGCACTGTCTTGCATAGCCTATTGAACACGTTTTTTTTCTCTTCACAAATACGTTACTCACAGAAGGTCTACAGTCTATGATACGCGGGAAGAATTGCTTATTCTTTCTCCGTTGCTGTTACGGACATGTTGATTATCTGAGCGCAAATGGAAGCACACATAAACTAGACGCAATCTGACTCAATGCTGACCTAGCGATCTAAAAGGGGTGGTTGGTTCTGGCACTTTGGAAATTATTGGAAATTATTTTCTAACTGTAGGCTCTCGTCTGTGACAACATTGCTGTTAATATTCTATTATGTTGAAAACCGCCCTGTACAAAAAATCACATCGGTCTATGTGCTGCTTGCGTTGTAAACGCGTCTTGCATGCATTACCATGGACAATTTATGAAGTGAGTTTGGGAGAGGCGTGGTCACTCACTCACGCAGTGGCACAATTGTCAGGTTTAGGATCATAATTTTATATTTCCTACACAAACAACTCTGTCAGGTGAATATTTATAGGCAGCAATTACTTTACAATTTATTAGGCTACCTGTACAACATTTTCAAGAAGTGTCTTGCTAAACCTTGAAAACGCAACATTTAAAACCCAAGCATTTTCAAGGGTTTCAGGCACATGAACCCTGTGTTAAATTGTAGGCCTAATATACTTTTTATCGTCAGTTATCGTTATCGTGATAAAAAACAGAAAATATCGTGATATACTTTTAAGGCCATATCGCCCAACCCTAAACTGTAGTATGATATGCCATACAATCTTTAACAATATAACTGAACGAGGACTGGACCTTCCAACAGCTAGTAGGCTTTAGAACACAGATGGATCTACATGCCCACCGATATTGTCTGTTACTTACACATACACAATACAATACTCCATCCAATATTTACAAGATAGCTTGTTTAAGAAGAGGGCATAAATATAATATGATGGCACATACAAGAAATGAAAGACACACAAAGACTACAGTAATTGACATATTGTACAAAAGTGCACAGATACAGATTGTTTTTTTTTGTTTGTTTTGTTTTTTTGAATGCATTAGAACTGTAGTTACTAATTGCTGTGTGTGTGTGTGTGTGTGTGTGTGTTAGAGGGTTGAGTTGCTTCAGTTACTTGACTACCTTTTATCAATGCATAAAATGACACACTTTTTGCCATGAATGAAAGACAGCCACAGTTACCTGAATACCTTTTGTCGACATGCAACCAGCCGTGCAGCTAATCTCCATACACTAACAGTTGAGCTGAAGGAAGACAGTTGAAGAGACAAGTGGACACAGTGTGTGAGAGATTGTATCATTGCAAAGTGTATGTGCTCTTTCCCTCTCTCTCTCTCTCTCTCTCTCTGTATGCATGAGTGTGTGCCTGTGTATTCGCTGACTTTGAGCTTCCACGAAGATTTGAATAAAAAGTCAAACATTCATGTGTAGAGATATCCTAGAGTAGATTTTGAATGGAAGAACTTCAGTATGATGAGTTTGGCCTATTAGCCTTTACCTCCTCATCACACCAGTGCCTGTGGGGTTACCGTGACTTAGCAGGCTAGCTAGCGCATCCAACCCTGAGGTCATTTCATATCCTTACCCGTCCCTTAGCCTGACATAGCCCGCCCATAATACGAATGTTCATACGTATCCATGGTCTGGGAACGGTCCTCTTGGGCGTGTTTATATCGGTAGAGAGTCTACCGGCCAATAAGCGACGCTGATTAGACGAGCTGTCCAATTGTTTCAAACCAAAAGTGAATGCCCTCCCCCCCGCAGTATAATCGCGCCAGGTTAAAGAACCTCCAGACCATGAATACGGATGAACAGCAGTATTATGGGCTATGGGCTATGTCAGGTTAAAGAACCTCCAGACCATGAATACGGATGAACAGCAGTATTATGGGCTATGGGCTATGTCAGGTTAAAGAACCTCCAGACCATGAATACGGATGAACAGCAGTATTATGGTCGGGCTATGTCAGGTTAAAGAACCTCCAGACCATGAATACGGATGAACAGCAGTATTATGGGATGGCTATGTCAGGCTACCCGTCCCTCTCTCCCACTCATTTCCTATCATTCTCTCTACTGTCCTATCAAATCAAAGGCCTAAAAAACTTAAACTATAATATTTAAAAAAATGTATATGTGTCTGATGACCATGTACATTAGACTCTGCAATGCCTAAACAAACTCTCATCATACTGATTATATATATTTTAATTAATTTCTTTATGAATATAACCTTTATCCTTTATATATTCTGATATAACCCTGTTAGTATTAGCAAGCAGAGAAAAGCTTTGTATTTTATTGGTCCAAATGCCTCCTTGATTTATTTTTGGGGCGTGGTAGCATAGTGGTTAAGGACCTTGGCCCGGTTGCACAAAGCACCTTAAGTTAAGATTTTCCCTTAAATTTAAAGGTGCCCCGCCACACAAAGCCGTTTTTACCTGTTGCTTTTGGTATAGAATAGTTCTATATGACCTCAAGTTGCACAGTGCATGTGAAAATGTAATACTGTCTTCGCTATAGGCAATAGCCTATTAAAAGAAATATGCAAAGAAATTAGGTCAGTTTGAATCCATGGTCAGTGCTACATAGTATAGACAACGTTACAGCCATTGGCTGACTGGGGAGAATTATCGCCCAATCCATGCTCTCCTGTATTTGACTAAAGCCCGCCCCTTGAAAAACTCGCGAAAAAGAAGGAATATCCATGAAATGGTAACAGGCAACTTGTCAACTTGGCGAATTCAACAGTCTTGGTAAGTGTAATCTGACTGTGGATGTAGGCTAACAGTCGGCTACTCTTGCAATAATTATGTTGGCTACTGTGACATCCTGACTATGTAGTAAGCTTACCTTTGCAAAGTGGCCGTTTACAATCTGCAAGCTAGGTTGGTGCAGATATCCTCTTTCTCGGTTTCATGATAATATTCCAAGTTTTTTTTCCCGTACCTCGCAATGCGCAAGTAAAACTAATGTAAATATTCGTCCATGTGCTTTACAACGTCGAGCTTCAGCAGCGAATCAGAGCGCAGCCCATTGTAACAGTGGAAAAAAAACCGGAAGAACCGCATGAAATTTTCGAAGGCTATTCCTACAGGCTGCAAACGATCTCATTACGGTCTCCTTGGACCGTTCTCAGTCCAAGTGAAGTCACATACCCTATTTGTAGACCTCAAAGAACAATTTAAATACCCTGTAGTGGTGTGGCATGGCACCTTTAAGGGTTTTTCCTTATCTTGGTTAAAAATTCCTTAAACTGTTGCACAAAGCACCTTAGCAAACAAATTAAGGGAAGAAATCTAAGGGACCCTCAACTTTCCCTTAACTTTGTATTAGGCTGAGTTATCAATAAATAAAGGAAAATAAAATCGTTTCTACCAGCTTTCTTCTTAACACAGTCCTTCTCTTACATTTCGACTACTATTCTGGCCTACTCTTATCACATCAAACGGGTTTTTTGTGTAGTTTACATTGTAGCAAAAAAGCCAACGCATTCTGGCACAGATCAGCAAGACTGCTGCTGACATACTGCATTGGTGCACTGATCAGACAAGAGGTAATATTTATCCAAGTAGCGAACTTTTCTCAGTACACACAAGGCTACTAAATGAAATGGGATTACTTCAGGAAGTATTATTAAGGTAAGAAGTTCAGAAAGTTTTTATGTGTTTGATTGCGGTTGCTGACGAGCTAACGTCAGTGTGTTATGGTTATTGTGCCGGTTGTATGCTATGGTTGTAGGCTACGTTTCGCTAACAGTAGCCATACACTGCATAGTCAAAACTGTCCACGATAGTAACGTCATGTGCGCATATTTAGCTGTTGCGATCAGACAGAGTACAGTACTGTTCACTACCCCCAGTTGTAAATAATATTTACACAAAGGTTTGATATTAATAATTTGCTAGTCATTACTAAACGTAGTAGGCTCTGGCTGCAGCTAACTAACTAACTAGCAGACAAACCATCTCCGTGGAGACTGAAGAACGCCTCTGCTGTAAAGTCTCTTTCAATGCTGCAAATCCCTTAGTGTTTCCCCTTAACTAAGTATTCCACGTAAGTGATTCTGTGCAACTCCCTTATGGAAATCCCTTAGGTAAGGGGAAATAAGTCCTTAAGGTTCATACTTAAGGTAAAAAACTTAAGGTGTTTTGTGCAACCGGGCCCTTGACTCTAGTGGGCAAGTAGTCTGCAAGTTGTGGGTTTGAAACCTGGCTGCCACGGTTGTGCCCTTGAGCAAGGCAATAACCCTAAATTGCTCTAGGGGAGACTTCCGCTGAATTTGATAACTGACAAAAATTTAAGTCGCTTTGGATAAAAGTGTCTGCTAAATCCATAATGTAAATGTTTTTTCTACAGAAAATAAATACGTCATGCCTCACCACCCTTACAGTGGTGCTATGACCTGGCGATCTGTAAGGTCAGTCTGATGCTGATCGCCGTGGATGCTGTGTGGAAGTAAAGCTCAGGTGTGCAGAATCAAGTTTGGTTACATAGTGATCTTTGTAAATGGTGAGTCAGTGTAGGGCAGTGTTCATATTATTCCACTGATGGGGATTGTTCTGTTTATTTAGTTCACATGGCCATTTTGCTCAAATTCTATTCTTCATCAACTTCTTATTTTCTACTTTCAACTGTTAATACACAATGCAGACAGATGTTTGCCACTAAGGCTAAGAAAGCAGACTGCAGTGAGAAAGTCCAAGTTGCCCAGAGGTGCTGGTAGATAAGCGTTGGGTATGGGGAGCTGGGTTAACCCCAGTCAGTAGCTGACAGCGGTATGACATACGGACTCACACCCTGTAGCCTACATGTAAAATCAGACAAGGCACTACACACCCAACATTGAACTGAGGGCTGACAAAAGGGCAGGGGGTGGGGGGTTGAGTAGGGTTGTGCGATATGTTATCGTCTGCGGTATATCGGGAAAAAGAATTTCCACGATGGGAATTTTGTCATATCGGCAAAAACGATAGACTAAGTCAGAAAATGTTTTGTAAGTGTCTAATGAAGCTTAGGAGAAACGGCTCTATGCAACGCGCTCACTCGCAGCCTCACCAAGCTCCGCCCATGCCTTCAGCACAAGCTGTTTGAGTGCAGCTATGGAAGTAGCCTAGCTGGCGTAGCCTAACCTAAAGCCTATTCCAATTCAGAGTGAAGATTTAAGACAACATGAGACAACCGCAGCGGTGTGAATCAAAGTTTTCATGTAGTTGCAAGAAGTTTCAAGCCGCTAAACATTTAACATGTCAAATTACAGTTTCAAGGTTTCCTGCCGCGATGTCAGGGCAGCATCAACAAGGGCAGGCAAACTTTGGTCAGTGGAGAGATGGAGCGAAGTAGAGTCGTTGCATAGACTGGTGTATGCGCACATATGTTGAACACGTTTTCTTTCTCTTCACAAATAGCCTACGTTACTGTTTGAGTGCAGCTATGGAAGTAGCTGACGTAGCTTAACCTAAAGCCTATTCAAATTCAGACCTAAGATTTAAGACAACATGAGATAACCGCAGCGGTGTGAATCAAAGTTTTCATGTAGTTGCAAGTAGTTTCAAAGATTCAACATGTCAAATCACAGTTTCAAGGTTTCTTGCCGCGATGTCAGGGCAGCATCAACAAGGGCAGGCAAACTTTGATCAGTGGAGAGATGGAGCGAACTGAAGTTGCATAGACTGGTGTATGCGCACTGTCTTGCATAGCCTATTGAACACGTTTTTTTTCTCTTCACAAATACGTTACTCACAGAAGGTCTACAGTCTATGATACGCGGGAAGAATTGCTTATTCTTTCTCCGTTGCTGTTACTATGGGGCTAAATATGACTCAAAAATATTGGTAAATGCACAGAAAGTTATCTACAAATAAGTAATGATTTGCAAATATGTTCAGATATCCACAAATGCAAATTTTAAATTTGTAACTTGTAAGTCTGTCTTCACAAATAATGTTGTATTTGCAAATATATATACATTTATTTGTAAAAAAAAAAATACACTCGTAAAAATGAAAATTATATTTGTAAAAAAAAAATTACATTTGTAAACCTGAAAATTATATTTGTAAAAAAAAATACATTTGTAAAACTGAAAATTATATTTGTGAATTCTATTTCCGCATTTGTGGATCACCAGATACACGCATTCAACTCTCTCCGCTGTGACATATTTTTGAGACAAACTTTCCGCGGAATCCACACAGAGATCCACAAACAAATGCCTGCTGATTTGCAAATACGCACACACACGATCACGACGGCCACTAGGTGGCAGTGTTGTTCCATTGATTACAGGGCTGTGACAGGGCTGTAGCCTATCTACTTTTACAGTGAGAGCAACGACAACGACCACCATGGAAGGACGAGGAGGAGAACCGTCACCAGATTCAACGGTAATTGTACAAACAACTCTTGTTCTAAATTAAGATAAGACTGGATTACTTGATTTTTATCCGCTTCAACTCGCTGGTTCTTTCCTGTCGAATTGAGATCGAAAAAGTCAGGTGTCATATTAGTTGATGCTAGCTAGTTGATGGTTAGCAAGGATATCCCAGCTAGCAGTTTTGGATAACAGTACTTCATTAAACTTTGTGGTTAGGAATTTAAGGTGTTGCCTTAGAAATATCGGTAACTTCACGGCACCTAAACTTAAGAATAAGAAGGAAGAGTTGAGAACGCACCGCTTCTAGTTAGTTAATCACAATCAGAGAGGATTCAAGCTGTTTAAAGATCTTTGTCACAATGACTTTATATGCATTGTGTGGTTGCCTGAGTGGTAAGAACATGAGCGAAAGCACAGCCTGTCTGAGGTTGAGAAATAGTCACAATATTTAGGCGACTGTCCATGTTAACATTTAACATAGTATTCAAAGTCAAAGTCAAATGGAACTTTATTCAGCATTATTATTCCCCAAACCTATAGTTCATAGCCTAGCCCAGTGAGAGCTAGCAGAAAAGGGGGGTTTGAGCAGATCCTAGAACTGAGAACTGAACGCACAAACTGATTCTCGGTGATCAGTCATCGCGCCTGTGAGTTCCCGCCAATGGTTCCCGCACGTTTAGTTTTCGCGCTGGTGCCATGTAGCCAGAGAGGATGTAGCCCAGCATTCCCTGTAGGCTCCTCAAAAATCTTTAAAACATCCATGCTTTCAAGCAATGTCTTAAATTTAATTTATTCACGTCTTAATTTATTCACGTCTTAAATTCTTACATTCATTCATTCCCGAGATATTTTTTTCCCACAGAAAATGGTAGAAGAGGCTAAATACTGTCCATTAGGCTTATAATTTCCACTAGGCTACCTGTCAATGTTCTTTATGCTAATAATAGCCTACATTTCATGATGTACATTGTACATATTTCTGATGAAAGTCAATGATGGCAACATTGAAACAATTGCTGGTAACATAGAGTAGGCCTATGTTTTATTGACTACATTCTGCATTGCTTTAATGGTGCCATAAGGTGCTGTGTGTTGTTTCCATGCCTTATGCCTACTATGCTTCATCAGTCAAAAAATCATTCTAGCATTGAGGCCTGTACGACAGCTTGCCATCAACTTGTAATTCACCATATCATAATGAAGATGAAGAGAAGGGCTTGAGTTGGACCTACTTTTGCTCTGTCAACCTAAAATTATCTTAGTAATGTTATCAGCTGTCTGTTATCAAATTAAATCTCTGGTCAAATTTCCTGAACATTGTATTAGGCTACATAACTGTTTCAATTAAACTGGTTGTAATTTATACTATGGTGTAGAAAAACATCCTGCCTTATCATATAAAATTATGTCATAGTGAATACTTTGTCATTGTCATGAAATAATGTAAATTATTGTAATTGCAGAGAATGATTGAGACTATGGCTAATGCGTTACTGGGTGCACTAGCCAGGGCCACTGTCCCTTCTAACAACAACCCCACTCAAACACCACCTATCACCCCCACCACGCCCATCACTCCTACCACCTCTACCACCCCCTATCACCCCCCTCCTACCACCTCTACCACCCCCACCACGCCCATCACTCCTACCACCTACGCCTAGCCTGGCTACTCAGGTGAACCAGTCTGTAAAGAGGTAAGCCACACTACTTTACCTAAACTTAGAAATCTCCCTAAACCCGATCCTGCTATTGACTAACCCCTCGTCCATTTGATTGACAGCTCTACAATCTATGCTTTGCCTACCATCTCGTACTGTCAGACAATATCCTGTAGGCTCCTCATGCTACCGTATTATTTAGCCATGGACAATTTGTGATCCTTGACTAGACCACAGACTGTACGGTACTTCATTGGGTCCCATGCAGTTGGGTTGAGCCCATGATGCGCTGATCTGCCCAAACTTTCTTCCTAAAATGAATTAAATATAACAGAGATTTTGCATTTGGCACTGTACATATTGAATTGAAAATAGTTTGTAAATACATTAAAATTGATTGCTGTTATGACTTTTATAGTTTTAAATTCGTGTTACAAGTGCAATTTCTTTATGAAGTGATAGACAAAATATACTTTCTGACCTTTTAGGCAGTTTCCTGGCATGTTCAAGCCACGAGAAGCAAAGCGAGGAAAGGGGAGGTTTTGTAGTTCTGCACGGGGCCCTGCTCCCAGAAAGGAACTGCGCATTAGCGTCTGTGTTCTACCTGAGCCCTCCACTGTCACACCGAAGGGGGGTAAAGAGCTGGAACTTTCCCGTGCCGGCCTAGGGAGAAAAGTTGTGACGTTTTTTGAGGACAGCGAGCATTCAGAGGTTTTCATTTTCAATTACTGAACATAACTACTTTCATAACAAGTTCATTGTTGTGCCAGTGCCAGTCAGTTTGCTAACAGCTTTATTATGTTTTCTCTCTAGATTGTGTCAGTGCTGGAAAATGATTTTAGTAAATTAAAGGCTTTACAGGGGCGCTGGCTCTTTTACAAAGCAACAGGTAATGTGCTTAGAATCTTTAGATTAGGAGTCTGCTTTTTCATTTTTACAAAGTAACAGATTACAGATTCAAACAACTAATTTGGTATGTTTTTTTATTATTATTATTATTTAGGCGGCAGTGGGCAGAGAAAGCTGACAGCTGTCCCGCTTGAGATGGAGGGGTATACAGGGCGCCAGCTTGCAACAGCTTCAAACAAGGGGAAAAACGTCCTATTTTTGGCCCCTGTACAAGAGGTGCTGGACACCAAGCCCCTCCCTTATGATTCTTCGGAATTTAAGCGCATGCCACAGGTGACCTGCAATGTCTGTAATGTAAGCATTCCCTTGCAAATGCTGACGCTGCATGCAGAGGACTGCCAACCAGACGATATAGTAAGTTTTAAACTCTCTGATCCAACTTAATGTTACTTGAGAGTTTTTATGTTTGATATTTGAGTAGAGTTTTGCCTAAAAATTTGCATAACAGCCAGTACATAGATAGATTATCACAGGCAGTCTAACCACAGCCTTTTGTCTTCTGGGGGTCTTGGCAGTTGAGTCTTGGCACTGCAAATGCACAATTTGTGTGTGAATCGGGCCTAAGACGTAGATGTTGATTTGACAAAAACTAAGGGTTGGTGAATATCGGCTTACATTATTATACCTCTAACTAACATTTTTATTGTCATTGCTCTCATTCTCACAGGAGCAGGATGTGGTCACAATCGATGACGTCGATGATGCTGTTGATCCAGAGGGTGCTGTTGGTCCAGAGAATGCTGTTGGTCCAGAGAATGCTGTGGGTCCAGAGGAGCAAGGGGTAATTGTATATTGTACATGGGTAGAGAACTATTTGAAGACTGACATTTTCTGAAAATCAAAATGTTGACATCATTATGTCTTGTCTAGGTGTGTCCTATATGTCAGCAAGAATTCCCTTTGTCAGAGCTCCCACATCATGGCAGTGTTTGTGCAGAAAGGTAAGTAAATAACTAGATGTGTAACAACTTAGTACAGTGCTGGGTGGGGATTGATGGGAGGGAAGGGGCAGACAGGAGACTTGACACTCAGCAGAGATGGCTGCAGTGTCTAGTCTGACCAGTGTAGCAGGTTAGCACTTCATAACTTATATTTCTCATATACTGCATGTGAGAGAGAGAGAGAGAGAGAGAGAGAGAGAGAGAGAGAGAGAGAGAGAGAGAGAGAGAGAATTGCTTTGTAACATGTATGACATGTCTATTTGCTTGATAACATTCTGCTTTTACTTGTACTGTGCTAAAATTGCTTTACAAATTTGAATATTTGGGAGCAATAACATTGGAAACACTACATTATAAGTAAGGATATAACTTGGACATAAGTTTTTAATGTTTTTAATCTTTTGAAAGTGCCTACAGAACTGCTGAGGAACCAGGTCCTTCGGGTGCAAGATCTGTAGTCGAAACAGGTAGCAAATGAAGTTTTAATGTGAATGTGTGTACTTGGCAATGGAATATAACATTATCATTATTATCATTATTAGATGTAATTTTATTGCTCTAATTCCATTTTAGTGTCACTCTCATGGAGAACAGCTGGCTCAGCTAGGGAAGCCATGCAGCGGTTTTTCGAACGCCTGCTTGAGGAAGGGGAAAACAAGCCTGCACTTTCACTCTGCCTCAATGCAGGGGATGAGGAGGAGGAGAGGGACTCAACACTGATTAAATTTTACAAAGCAAGTCGACCAAAAGATCAGTGGGCGGCACCTTTCAACTGCCGCATCATAGGTATGCATTGATAGAGGCAAGAGATTGAAGAATGTTCTATTTCACATTACTACACGGGTCTTTATAATGCTGTTGAAAGCTCCATCAAATATCTCCCTTCTGAGTGATGCCACAGCCCTCCATTCCATGATAATGGCCGCTTCACAGAACATTATCCCACATAGTCTGCATGATTGTGCCACTTTTTGAAAATAAAGGAAAGGAAGAGATGGATTACATACCGCAGAAATTTTCTTCCTTCACATGTTTTACATGTTGTGAATAATGCCATTTCATTTTAGGGGATGCGGCAGTTGGATTGGGAGTAACACGCCACATTTTATCTTCAGCCATATCAAAGCTGAAGAGTGGATTTGCATTGAACATGGGTTTGTACTTTTGTAAATCTGGCACATGATGGTACCACTGAAATGTAACCCAGGGTGTCCGCGCGGTAGTAAAAAGTAGTAAAAGGTAGTAAAAAAAGATCAACACAAATTAAGGCCCTTAAAAGGTAGTAAAAGGTAACAAACACTACTTGACTTTGTAGTAAATTTCTCACCACCACCACCATCATTTCTCATTTGTGCTAAAGATGTAATTTAACATTATCTAATTAAAAAAAAAATGCATAATCCGTAATACCCCCTCCTCAAAAAAGGGCGCTGCTCGATGTTGTATTGGTAGTTAAAAATATTGTGTTGGTAGTAAAAAAAGGTAGTAAAAGGTGGTAAATTCAACCCTGGGATTCCTGTATATACCCTGTAACCCTTTGATTGTGATGTTTGTGGACAGCAGTGTAAACAGATGCACTGGTTAACTACTCTCACTGGTTGATATTACCACATCAGAAAAATTTAGAGTTACTGTAATTTGTACTTTCTCAGGGAATGCAGCTTTGACCACACTTTTTGAGGGCGAAAAAGACCATCTTTTGCCTGTCCTGACAACATCCCTAATTGAGAGCGACCTAATAAGGATGGCTGGAAGGATTACTGGCCATTCCATGATACATGGTGGTCCTCCATTGGCCGGACTGAGTCAGGCACTGGTGGATGCCTTGATAGGTTCCCCCAAGGAGATGACCGAATCTAAACTATCACTTGAAGACTGTTCTGATGTTGAGCTCCGGGAAACCATCAGGCTGGTGAGTGAAAAAAGCAACATAGCCTAATCAGTGCACATTTTCGTTAGAGATCGTTGGAGTTCATAATGTAATGTGTTGGCCAACTGTCCTTGTATGCTGCTGGTCAGCGAAATGAAAGCCAAAAATTCATTTTGTAAAGTGATAACCTAGGCTTGTGAAAGTAAGCAACTTAGCTACCGGGCTAGCTTTTGTGTTCATTAGCGTACTGGCACCTTAGCTTGCATTTTCTTCTGTGCTATTCAGTACAGTGGTAGCCTTCATTTGTATCTTTTAGTTTTGTAAATCGAGGATAAACATTCTGTACAAGTGTGAAGTTTTCAGTAAAGATCCAATACATGTAATCCGTTTGCTATTTGTCTATTTTTGACACATTGCCAGGGCAGTTCCAAGCTAGAGTTATTTTGGGGAGCGAATTAAAATTTGAAAATAAACAGTAGAAAATATAATTTCGTGCCTTAAAACTTAGTAAGATGGTATTGGAATTGTTGTATAAAAGCACACACAGTGGTGATATCGTCCCAACATCACTCCCAATGCTTAATGAATTCATGTGAAAACCTGCTATTTATTTCAATGAGTCTTTATTAATAGGTTCTAAAAGAAGATTGGAATGAAGACGAATCCTCACAAGTAACTGAACTTTGCTTGAATTGGTGCTGTCCAGTCCCAACTAAGGAGACCAACCGTCTATTGCTCTTCCAGCAGCTTCTTTCTCATGCGGTAATGTGCACCTGTATTGGTGTCTCCATGATTTCATTTAGTGGAAGTTTGTGCTGTTGTTTGTGGGAAGTGGGCATGGCGTTTGTGTGGTGTTGTATGAGGGAAGAGGTATGGGGCTCGAGTGGGTAGCACCCCACCTTATCACACTTTCACCATGACTTTTATTTTTAAAACCTTACACTTTATATTTTCACAGGTACTTGGAAGAGCACATGAGCAGATCAAGCAATTCCGAAAGGGATTGAAGGACACAGGTGTTTGGTCACTACTAGTCACACGGCCCGACGTTGTTCCCCTTTTCTTTCCCCGAGAAGCTGATGTCCTGCTTACCCCACAAGTATGTTAAGTAACCTTCACAAGTATGATAAGTAATTTTATGGCAATTGTGTTAGCACTTATGTACATAACAGTTGTACATGAACAATGTGTGTGTGTGTGTGTGTGTGTGTGTGTGTGTGTTCTTTTTTTATTATTATTATTTAATTTCAGGGCATTCTTCAATCCATCCGATGGCCCCAGTCCAAAGAAGATGACAGTGATGACTCTGATGATGACATTCCATCTGGCACCATCAGTGCCATCACAGGCTTTTTCGAACATTTGTTGAAGATGGTAAGTTAGTTCAACATATAGTGCAGTTCAAATACTCCTCAGCGTCTGAAATTGTTTAAACCTATTCAGTCTTACCTGAAAGGTCATGCGCATGGCCTGATTGAGTCGTGAACGAAGATGCATCTCAGGGGAGAAATACAAGAAAGGCAGCCTTACAAACTGACTGTTAGAGAAAGTCATAAGCTGCTATTCATAGCGCTACTTGGATACATACGCTATTAATTACCTGTAGCCTATGGGCTTATTTCACACCTGAACATTCCGACATTTCCTGGTAGACTGGACATTCATGGTAAATTGAACATTCTATCATTGAAATGCTTTGGATTTATGCCTCTTTCTACCTTGAGAAAATGGGTAATAACATTTAAAACATGTCTTAATTAACTTTCTTTCAAATAATACATATTTGAATTTAGATGTTATTCCCATTTTTATAAAGTCTGAAAGAGGCATAAATCCAATGCATTTCAATGATAGAATGTTCAGTTTACTACCAGTGGTTTTAGAATCTTGGAATGTTCAGGTGTGAAACAAGCCCATTGCTTTTGTTTTTAAACCTAGTCTGTTAAACACATTAGGTTAGCCTACACACGTTTTGTCAGTGTTATCAAATAGTACATTTGATACTATTTGAATAGTGAATATGAATATATGTTCTTTCATTGTTTTATATAGTGGTGTTGATATTGTTTTTTGATGGTGTTTTAGTACAGCCCTTGCTGTATTTGACGCCTGGGCCCAGACACTGAACTGTCAGTCATACTTAGCTGAGATGCTAGAGGCTCGGTTTGTCTCACCATCACCCATAAACCTGTGGAAGAAAGCAAGCTCACACATGAGTTTTAGGATGTGTTAAATTGAGTTTTTGGGGGGATTGCTATAGGTGTACTCTGTTCAGTTTTATGAAGCATCAAAGTACTGGTATTCAATTGTTCTTTTGAAGTGGCTTTTCATGGTGAAGATACATGCTTCTCTACCCCCATTTGAAATCCATAAAAACAATGCTATTTACAAAGGAAAATGTTGATATTTGCGGTATTTGCCAAGCCTGTGCGCTGGTTAGTGTGTACCACGTACTGCCACCTAAACACATCTAGTCTATCAAAGGGAAGGATCAAACACCTTCCATCACCAGGGTGTTAAAGCCAAGTACTACAACTCCTGCAGCTATGACCACAACTACAGTGGATCGGCAGGTTTTTCTTTGCCATAGGTGTGTGCCATAGGTGTGTGAAATAGGTCTTAAGTTTTTACATAATGGTCTTTAAACGTCTTAGATTTGACTTGAAGAAACCTGTAGGAACCCTGTAAAATGTATCTTTTTAAATGTTTACAACTGTACTCACACTATTAATTATTACACTTATAGTTTTGTTCAAATTTATTTACTTTTTGGTTTGAAAACAAGAACCTTTTCTCTGTGATCCCAAACTTGATTCTGTAAACCCCAGTGGATGTATGTAGGCCCTACAGTATATTATTTATATACACAAACACACAATGAAATAAACTTCTCTTTTTCATAGCATCCCCTGGAACTTTGTCAAAACTTGTTAAGTTCTGGACTGGCTGGGAGGTTCCCCCAAACAAGTTGAAGTTGGAGATCGTCAAGTCCAGGGGAAGGAACCACCTGCCAACTTCAAGCACTTGTTATGAGCGTCTTCGTATTCCAGATCATTACTCGAGCCACTCTGCCCTAAAATCTGATCTGATGGTTTGCCTAGAGTCTGTGGACAGTGGCTTTGGCTTAGTTTAACTTTTTTTGTTTGAAAGGAAGCTGTCTTAAAGGAAAGGTTCACCTCTTTATGAAAATTGGTTATTCACCCCCTTACCTGGAGTTACATACTGTCTATGGCTAAAAGCATTTTGGTCTCAGTGCTTGCGTTGTCCTAGTCTGGCAACCCCAATTTTTCCTTTAGCTTACCATAGGCGCTGGCAAGTGAAGTTGGCAAGAATTGCTATCTGGCAACATTATATTCCATCGCCTATGCAAAGCTAAAGCTAAAAAATGGGTAAAATTGGGGATGCCATACTATGAGAACGCAAGCACTGAGACCAAAATGCTCTTACCCACATATGTCACTCCGGGTAAGGGGATAAAAAAACATTTTTTAGAAAGAGGCGAGCTATTCCTGTAATGTTTTTAAAACAACAGTGGTTTCAGTTTAAGTTACAGTTAAATCATAGTGTAGTTGATACACATGTATTAAGTCATAGATGTTTCACACATTTGTTCAGTGTATGTTCTATCTATGAATCTAGGAAAGTCAATGAAGGGAAGGGAAGGGGGTTGTTTTTTACTGTAGTGTTTTATACCATTGGTAATGTTGAAGCAATTTATAAATTGGATGGATTGTCTTCTAAGACAGTGAGATGAAATGGTTGAAATGACCTACTTTGTCCTTCACACCCTATAAAACAATTTAAAGATAAAAAACATTGTATCATAGTTCATTGTTTGAAGTTATTAAGGCATGTTTAATGTGACGTTACATTTCAACATTATTCCAGCAAGTTGTCAACATACTGTACAGTAGTCATATAAATGTCAGCACCATGGGACTCTGACGGCTGCATAGGGTCAATAAGGTTCATCAGTGTCTCCAGTTGTTCAGGAGTGAGAGGGCTCTCCAGCTGTGGAACATTTACTCCATGGTCTGGCTCTGGAACCTCCCCACTCTCCTCCCAGTCTATCTCAGGAATGTTCATGTCCTTTAGTTTAAAAAGGAAGAAAAATATCTAGATTGAAAAATTAACACTATCTAAGGTAGAAGACAGAGAAGAGGTTACAGATATGTCTACTTTATTGTGTTCACAATTTGGCTGAATGTCCCTTTTCCTGTTGCCTCCTCAATGTTACTGCGTAGAGTAGTGGTAATGGTGGGACTTGAATCAGACTAATTATTCTCATGACTGAATAGATGGGAGAACAGGGTGTGTTGGAACAATCGTGTCAGTACAAATCAGACCTCACTGATAATTATTAGAATACCTGTGGATTGTCAACGGAATGCTGCATCTGGCCAATTTCCCACAGCTGATTTGGAGTGAGGTTCTGTTCCGTCCGAAGAGGGTGGTTGTCCCATCCATCACGAAAGAAATCCAAACTTGCTTGGAGGCGTGGCAGGAATACATAATGCAGACAGAAGAAGTGAGTGTCGCTGCTTAAATCAAGGTGACCCTCTCCCTCCAACATATGAAAAATGTGGTAGTACACATTAGTCACACCCATCCAAACGTCCCGCCAAAGTCTTTCAATCCTGTTAAAAACAAAAGGGAAAAAAGATCAACTAAATATAGCCTTACATTTTTCATGCACTTTTTTTGGCAGTTTAAGCATTTTTAGAGAGAAAGATGAAACTTACCTTTGGTTATGGACGCTCCGTCCTGCAATAAAGCAGCCACTCTCAGGCCCCCGCATGGTGAACATCAAACGAGCAATACCAACATTCTCCCCTCCATGATCTGCTCTAACTCTAATACAAATATGTTGATACAAAGCAACATCATGAGTTGTGTCACACGAAACACAAAAACATTTCCCATTTGATAATTATATGAAATACTTATTGTAAATCATGTGCATCAACTTTAGTTACTGCAGTGCTCATCAGGTTTCATGAAGAGATGCACTGCAGCTGAGGATATCAGATCCCAAGTTAAAAACTAACCTGAGTGGATAGCCAAATTCCTGTACAGCCTGGCTGAAGAAGGCAAGGTTGGTGTCGGATCTGTTATTGTCTGCAGCTTTCAAGTACATTATCTGAAATGATAGGATACATATTCCACCACTACTGGACTTACTATAAACAAGATTCTAAAGTAAGCCCACTATACCCCAGCAAAGTACAATTTTCATTGATGAAATTACAAAGTAGATGCCCCTAATAATCAATGACATTTTAAGGAGAAAAATTAGCATACCAGTGTTAAAACAACACAGACTAAAAAGAATAGATTTACCTTGCGTGAATATCCATCGATGGCACCAAAAATGACCATGTTGTACCTAATGAGTGATATAAAAGGATTGTCACTGTGATGAAATAACAATTGAAGTGTCTTTCAAAACTTTTAAACCTTTTTTTTTTTTTTTTTTTTTTTAGTTTTATTTGTTAAGCATATGCGGGTGTGGGAAATGCAGTGAAATTATGACTGATGTGCACTGTCTGTGTACATCTGTGTAAACCTACAATGTGCATGTGGGGCAGGGGTGAAAATAATGGAAATAATGGTGTACATGTGTGATGTTAGGGGGCAGTGTGCTGATTTTACCTAATAAGCTTGTGATTGGTATCTATGTGCACAAGGTACTTGGAGCATGGAACTGAGTATGTTCGTCTAATCACACATCCAAGCTGTGACATTCTCTCCAGTATGCCAAGGCTGTCAACACGATGCATTGAAGCTCTGACACGGACCCACTGGACGCGATGACCAAGACCTTGCAGGATTCCCTTGACAGATCTATAGCCTGCATGTGGAGATCTGCTTTTTATTTCAGAGATGAGTTGATCAAGCTCTGCGTCAGTACAGGCACTGTACTGTCCCCTGACAGAGATGTTACTGGCAGCCATTCGTCGATGAAGAGTGGCACGTGAAACCCCAAGAAAACTAGCAATTGCAGTCACCGGGATTCCAAATTCCACCAGGTGTTGAAGATATTCTGTACAGAGTGAAATGGTTGGTCGTCCTCTTCCACGTGTTTTGCAAAACTGAATAGGTGGGGAAAGGCCCTGTTGTTGCTGATGCCTTGTATCCTGCAATACACGACTCAGTGCTGACAATGCATCAGTGACATCCTGGGGCACTGGAACATGTTCCGAAATAATATCCAAAAACACCATCTCCTGGGCACACACAAATTCCAGGTAGTCTGGATCAATTGGGGCTTGCTGGAGAGCATGTAAGACCCTGTTGTGTAGCCTTTCCATTATGTGCTGTTTTAATGTTTCCTGCAAAGACCAGGCACACTTCAAAGTGAGTCTGATGAACAAGGGTTGATCTCTTCAATATTAACAACAACAACAACAAAAATGGATTTAGTTCATACATTTTGGTCATACTAGCATTTATATACTGTAGGCCTACTTCTGCTATTATGTAAAATTTCTCAAAAAAATATCTTGCTCATATTGCAAAGACTACCCTGCACAGCGTATGATCTATGAGGCTTCCATGATCTGTGACGGAAACGGCTTCCATAATGTTTATGTGAAGCCTGACAGGTGCAACTAAATAAATAGGGCCTGTCCTGCTAACGTGTGGTTAAACGGGGTTGAGACCATATCGTTTTGGGGGTATTTTAAACCCATCAGGAACAGATCTTGCCCTGCATTCCAATGTTGTGGTGCAAATCACGTTATTGCAGCGAGATGTATCAGGGTCTTGCTGCAATAACAAATACCTTTTTAGATTAAAAACTCTTCGGGGGACTTCGCGGTAATGTCTCTAAATTTGCACACAGGCGCTTCATTTTCTGTAGGCTAAAGTTTGCCTATATGCAAGCAGGCTACTTCAGTCAACTCATAGGCTACCAGCTGTGGCGTCAGTCTCGCTTTTAAATGTGGGAGAGTGCCTGTTGGGGGCTATTTGTAACGTAAAAGGGCATTGTTGGCACAGTCTATGGACTAGTGGCATCTTTAGTTACATTTTATTTACCCCCGCAATTAGTAGGCTACAGATAAGCATTGTCAATTACAACAATTCAGCAGCAGGATGACAAAGGTGGTCCCGGAGCGACCGCTCCCTCTGCTCCCTCCCTTGCTATGCTTATGTGACAGAGACATTGAAACCTCTAATAAGCAAAATCGTTCATCATAACAGGCATAACCTTTTCCCGGCTACAGTCAGACAGGGTTCAAATGGAGTGGGCAATAAAAGGTCTTTGCTACAGACTGCTCTGAAAAGACACAACCAGCAGGACTAGGCTAGCGTACACATTAAGCAATCGCTATTAGTTAGCGAACAGCATGAATAGCACCAGCTCTGGTAAAACACCCATTGACATTTTGTACAACACATCACAGTAATAACAACAACAATACATACCCATCCGCCAGACGCCTCCATTAACACAAATTCAAATGTAAGCTAACTTTATCTATCTCCGTTTCCTCGGAAATGTTGCTCTTCTCTCAATCAGGAACCCTCTGCCATGCCGTCAATAAGATATATACGGCTCTGCCGTCAATGGAACAACACTGCCACCTAGTGGCCGTCGTGATCGTGTGTGTGCGTATTTGCAAATCAGCAGGCATTTGTTTGTGGATCTCTGTGTGGATTCCGCGGAAAGTTTGTCTCAAAAATACGTCACAGCGGAAAGAGTTGAATGCGTGTATCTGGTGATCCACAAATGCGGAAATAGAATTCACAAATATAATTTTCAGTTTTACAAATGTATTTTTTTTTTACAAATATAATTTTCAGGTTTACAAATGTAATTTTTTTTTTTACAAATATAATTTTCATTTTTACGAGTGTATTTTTTTTTACAAATAAATGTATATATATATTTGCAAATACAACATTATTTGTGAAGACAGACTTACAAGTTACAAATTTGAAATTTGCATTTGTGGATATCTGAACACATTTGCAAATCATTACTTATTTGTAGATAACCTTCTGTGCATTTACAAATATTATTGAGACATAATTAACCCCATATGTTACGGACATGTTGATTATCTGAGCGCAAATGGAAGCACACATAAACTAGACGCAATCTGACTCAATGCTGACCTAGCGATCTAAAAGGGGTGGTTGGTTCTGGCACTTTGGAAATTATTGGAAATTATTTTCTAACTGTAGGCTCTCGTCTGTGACAACATTGCTGTTAATATTCTATTATGTTGAAAACCGCCCTGTACAAAAAATCACATCGGTCTATGTGCTGCTTGCGTTGTAAACGCGTCTTGCATGCATTACCATGGACAATTTATGAAGTGAGTTTGGGAGAGGCGTGGTCACTCACTTCACGCAGTGGCACAATTGTCAGGTTTAGGATCATAATTTTATATTTCCTACACAAACAACTCTGTCAGGTGAATATTTATAGGCAGCAATTACTTTACAATTTATTAGGCTACCTGTACAACATTTTCAAGAAGTGTCTTGCTAAACCTTGAAAACGCAACATTTAAAACCCAAGCATTTTCAAGGGTTTCAGGCACATGAACCCTGTGTTAAATTGTAGGCCTAATATACTTTTTATCGTCAGTTATCGTTATCGTGATAAAAAACAGAAAATATCGTGATATACTTTTAAGGCCATATCGCCCAACCCTAGGGTTGAGACATGGAAAAAAAACTGAAAAATTCCCCCCAAAATCCCATTGATCATTTTAATGACCAAGTTGCATCTCTACATTTTATATTTATTGCAGTAAATAAATGGCTATATATAAATCAGACATTATCAGATATTATTGCGGGCCACCAGAAATGTTTCTGCGGGCCAACATTGGCCCCTGGGTCACACTTTGAGAACCTATGGCCTAAAAGAGAGGTGAATGTTTGCCTCTTTATTTCTCCCTATGGGCAAAGTCCCTCGAGCTCCACCTACCTCAATGTGGATGAAATCATTCAGCCTCGAGCTCCACCTACCTCAATGTGGATGAAATCATTCAGCCTCGAGCTCCACCTACCTCAATGTGGATGAAATAGATACAGACGGCAAGTCCGGGCACGCCCATAAAATCAGCTCCTTGTGTCCCCCATGTGGGGGAAAACAAACCCTAAATTAGTGAAAGAGTCAATGGCATGCTAAGCTACAAGTTACACTGAGCACCATCTACAAGGAGCCAGACACATTTTTGAGGGCAATGCCTGAAGGTAGTAATGATGGTCAGATGGTCCGATGTGAATTCTGAACTTGACACCCCTCCAAACGCTATACTGATGACAATTTAGATGATGTTTGTTAGCTTCATTAGCTTGCTAACTAGCCAACTTCATTGATCACCACAGTAAATGTAGCTAACTTTAGCTTGCTTAACTGAGCTAATCAGACTTGTGATTGAAAGTTGCTTTACTTTTGACAGGAGCAGAGACGGCTCATGACATTTCTGTTAGTGTAACTGCAATAAACAAATGATGGAAAAATTATTTTAGTCTAAACACAAGTAGGCAAACAGGTCATGATTAGACAAAACATCTAATATGGACTTTGTTCAATTTTACTTAGCGATCTTTTATTGTTAAGCAACTTTCTCTACCTTGTCCATTCACCATAATGTTAAATTGGCCTCTGTTATCCCCCACGCTGACTCCACCCTCGCACTTTGGGGGCGTTAACCGTACTTGCCGTCTGTATCTATCAGTCAG
>JAODXP020000006.1:7872027-7901042 GCA_027497455.2 Sardinella longiceps | reverse complement strand
CTTACAGTACGGCTTTAAGGGTACTATGTGATTTGAGTATTTGAGTGAAGTAGACCCTCAATAGCAAACAAACTTACAGTACGGCTTTAAGGGTACTATGTGATTTGAATATTTGAGTGAAGTAGACCTTCAATAGCAAACAAACTTACAGTACGGCTTTAAGGGTACTATGTGATTTGAGTATTTGAGAGAAGTAGACCCTCAATAGCAAACAAACTTAAGTAAGGCATTAAGGGTACTAACTCCACTAACTGATTTGTAAACTCTCTATGCACCCAGTAGTCAAACATTTCTGAAAGTTCTGTAAAGTGTGTGTGTGTGTGTGTGTGTGTGTGTGTGTGTGTGTGTGTGTGTGCGCGCACGCGCTGAACACAAGAATGCCCGTTGGACTGACCAGCCTGGTGCTTGTGAGAAGGAAGACTGTGATTTGCTATAAATACACACTCACATTCCTCTCCATGTTGCCCCTTGGAGTGCCTTGCTGCTGCCCTCTGTGTGTGTGTGTGTGTGTGTGTGTGTGTGTGTGTGTGTGTTCGAGAGAGAGTTTGTGTGTGATGTGAGAGTGAGTGTGTGTGTGTGTATGTGTGTGTGTGTTTGTTTGTGTGTGTGTGGAGAGAGAGAGTTTGTGTGTCTTTGTGTGTGTGTGTTGTGTGTGTGTGTGTGTGACTTAGATCAGTCTGGCTCAATATTAAAATTTGCAGTTAGATACTATTAGCTGAAAGGTGACCATTGAAGACATACAATATTATTACACAGCTCTTTAGAATGCTGTAGAATGCTCCATTCACTTCAATGGGACTTGTTCTATGTGTGTGTGTGTGTGTGTGTGTGTGTGTGTGATCAGTAGGCCTACTGAAGTTATACTAAAGACAAACGGTATTATTACACAGCTCTTTACAATGCTGTAGAATGCTCCATTCACTTCAATGGGACTGATGTTTTCTAGTAACGGTCCGTTGCTAAGTATAACAGACCGCTGTCAAGCAAAAGTGCCTAAGTCAATCAGCTGATCTGTAAGTTAACAGAATACTTCTTTTCCGCAGACAGTATTATCTATCTTAATCATTAAAGTTACCATTAAAGCAGTGATAAGCAATGCTTCATCGCATGTTAATAATATCTACAGAAGGTAGCCGTAACCCCACACACACACAAACTTCACAGAACCCCCCTCTCTAAAGAGAAAAATTATTGTTTTCATTTTTAAACAATTTATGCTGAATTGTTGCAGACAGATAACTTGTTTAACTTGTTGTGTATTTTGTGTGTGCGCATGTGTGTGTGTGTGTGTGTGTGTAGCTCCTGCGGGCGGTGACCATCTCCAACGGCGGGGTGCTCCCCCGTATCCACCCGGAGCTGCTGTCCAAGAAGAGGGGGGGCCGGGTGAAGGTGGAGCCCCAGGTGATCGTGGCGGAGAAGACCAGCCGTGGCAAAGGCATGAAGAGGCCACCGGGCAAGAGGAACAAAGGGAAGCCTGGACGCAAGCCCAAGGTGACACACACACACATGAACACACAGAGGCATGTACACACACATGCACACAAGCCTAAGGTAACACACACACACACACACACACACACACACACACACACACATAAAGAGGCATGTACACACATATGCACGCAAGCCCAGAGGTAACACACACACACATGCACACAAGTCCAAGGTAACACACACACACACGCACGCAATCCCAAGGTAACACTCAAATGCACACACACACACATACATGCATGCAAGCCCAAGGTTACACACATAGATGCATGAAAGAAACATGTCTGAGATGTAATATATCACTGTGTGTGTGTGTGTGTGTGTGTGTGTGTGTGTGTGCAGAAGATCACAGAGAATGACAAGGAGCCCAGCAGTAGCTCCCCCACAGATGACGGCCTGGGCGACGGCTTCACCATCCTCTCAGCAAAGAGCCTCTTCCTCGGACAGAATGGTGTGTGTGTGTGTGTGTGTGTGTGTGTGTGTCGTACGTGTGTGTATATGTGTGTGCATGTGAGAGAGAGTGAGAGACAGCTGTTAAATGTTATTTATCTCTTCAAGTGTCCCTGACGGAGAGTGAGGTCAGTGTGTGTGTGTGTGCGTTTGTGTGTGTGTGAGAGAGAGAGACAGCGAAAGATAGATAGATGTTAAATGATGACAGCATTAAATGTGTGTGTGTGTGTGTGTGTGTGTGTGTGTGTGTGTGTGTGTGTGTGTTTCCAGGTGTCCCTGACAGAGAGTGAAATGGGTAAGATCGGCGCCATTAAAGTGGAAGGCATCATCAACCCCACCAATGCTGAGATCGACCTCAAGGACGGATTTGGTAAGGAAGACACACACACACACACACACACACACAGATAAGAATAGAGAAACACCTCTGGCATGAACTTTGACCCCAGAGGAATGTGGAGGACCCTACATTTGACCTCTGGCCTCTGAGTAAAAAGAACCACCGTACTTTAGAGCCAATTCAGGGCCAACCTAAACTATGCACAGGCTCAGCAGTAGCACTACGATTGTGTCTGTGAGTATGTGTGTGTGTGTGTGTGTGTGTGTGCACAGGCTCAGCACTATGCACTTACGTGAGTGGTGTCTGTGTGTGTGTGTGTGTGTGTGTGCGTGCACAGATTCAGCAGTAGCACTACAAGTGTGTGTATGTGTGTGTTTCTGTGTGTCAGGTTCACCAGTCGCTTACAGGAATTCTTTACACGAACACAAATCATCACTGTGGGTTTTCTGATAAGTCACATTTCTGAGTGGTACAAATACATCTGTGTGTGTGTGTGTGTGTGTGTGTGTGTGTGTGTGTGTGTGTGTGTGTGTGTGTGTTAGGCACAGCGCTGGAGAAAGCAGGTGGCAGAGAGTTCCTGGATGCGGTGAAGGAGCTGAGAAAGGCACAGGGGCCCCTGGAGGTGGCCTCAGGTAATGCAGACACTTTGCACCACAGCCTTTCCCTCATGTGTCATGTGACCAGTCATGGCTCTCTCTCATTGGTGGGATTTGTAGATGGATATGGGTGTGCGTGTCCATTCAAAGCACCTGATGATGACCCCTTGGACAATGCCGCCCTGACTTTCTGTGTGTTTTTCCTTGTGTGTGTGTGTGTGTGTGTGTGTGTGTGTGTGTGTGTGTGTGTGTGTGTGTGTGTGTGTGTGTGTGCAGTGGCGGTGAGCCAGGCGTCAGGCATGGCGGCCCGTTTCGTGATCCACTGTAACGTTCCCCCTGGGGCTCAGAGAAGTGTGAGGACCAGTTGGAGAAGACGGTGAAGAACTGCCTCTCGGCCGCCGAGGAGAAGAAGCTCAAATCGGTCGCCTTCCCCCCTCTCCCATCCGGCAGGTCTGTGTGTGTGTGTGTGTGTGTGTGTGTTTTTGTAAGCACCTGTACGCACAGTATGCGTGCGTGTTTGTATTGCTTGTGTGTGTGCACCTGTGTGTGTGCAGTAAATGTGCGGTAGAGTTTTCTTGATTTAAACTATTAATCAAGGAAGGTATCATAATAGTTTTAACGATTTTTCATTTTTGTTGTCTTATATTTACCTTTTTTATATTTCTATCTTCTCACCTGTTCGATTGTCTTCCTAACACCTGCATCCTTGTTGTTTACATCCTGTCTTTATTTGCTCCTCACATTTCTCCATCTACACTCTTCCTTCACCCTCTTTTCCTTCATCCCTCCTTCCTACCTGTCTGTCTTTCTCTCATCTCTCATCTTTTATTATACTCTCACTCTCAATTGTTCATCCTTCCTACTGTACCTGTCTTTCTCTCTCTCTTCACTCTCTCGTTTCTCCTCTCTTCTGTCTTCCTTTCTTGCTCTTTTCTATTCCTCCTTGTTTCTTCTCTCTCTCTCTCTCTCTTTCTCACTCTCTCGTTTCTCCTCTCTTCCTCTTCTTGCTCTTCTCTCTCTTGTTCTTGTTTCTCCTCTCTTTCTCACTCTACCCTTTCTCCTTTCTTCCTCTCCTTTTTCTTGCACTTCTCTTCTTCTTCTTGTACTTCTCTCTCTCTCCGTCTCTCCTTTCTCCTCTCTTCCTCTTCTTGTACTTCTCTTCCTATTCTTGTTTCTCCTCACTCTTTCTCACTCTCACTCTCTCTTGTTTCTCCTCTCTTCCTGTCTTCTTCTTCTTGTTGTTGTTCCTCTCTCTTCCTTTCTTGTTTCTCCTCTCTCTCTCTCTGTTTCTATTCGTTCCTTCCTCACTTTGTGTTGTCTCTCCTCTCCTCTCCCCTCCGTCCTGCAGAAACGGTTTCCCCAAGCAGACAGCAGCACAGCTCATCCTGAAGGCCATCTCCAGTCACTTTGTAAGCACCAGCGCCTCCTCCCTGAAAAACATATACTTTGTGCTGTTTGACAGCGAGACCATCGGCATCTACCTGCAGGAGTTGGCCAAGCTGGACCAGGCCAAGTGAGAGTGGAGAGCCAAGCCAACTCGCCACCCCAGCGCTTCATTCCTGCATTTCTCTTTTTTTCTTTCTTTTTGTTTTGATTTGATTTGTAACTTTCGGCGGCTGTCATGGAGACTGAGAATAGACGTTTCTGCAGATGGCATTGTGTTGGTTGAAGATTCTTTACATAGATGTGGTTTTTAAAAGAGGGTAAAAAAAAAGAAAGTCTTTTGACACATGTTTTGAATAAGGTTATTTGTGAGTGTTGTATTGTGTGTTGCCTTTCTGTTTCACTGGTTTCTCTCTTGTGAGAATGCTCATATGTGTAGAGTAGACAAAACAGACCCATCAAACCCCCATGTCCTGAAATCCCTCAACTTGACATTGTATCCCTAGATGATTTGACATTCCATGTACAAAGTTCATGTCTGGAGATCTGATGTTGTTTTCTTCTCATGTACCCCCTCAGATGCTCGGTGTAGTTTCTGATAAAATTAGTTTACTAAGAAAAAAAGGTTTCTCATACTGATTTGAAATAAAATCTACAATTTTACACCATGCACAACCATTCTGACCTGACATAACACTACTACAACTGCACACAACTCTTGACTGTTTACAAAGATCCTCAGAGAGCCTGTGCCTCTAAAACCCAACATGTGTATCAGGATAGATAGGCCTACTAGAAATATTAACTTAGGCCTACTGACAGGCAAAACAGTGTTTTTGATGTGAATGCCATATATTGTAGCCGACAAAGTTTGCCAATCAGGCATCTTTTAAATTGAATAGAATGACCTAAATTTGTTTAGTTAAAGGGTTTTTTTTTCTGATAATTCGCTGAATTAAACTAGTCTACTTTAAATGGTGTATACAGTTAACTGAGCCCTGATTTAAAAATATAGCGTTAGCCTATTTATGAACCGTTTAAATTCAGTTCCCTGACGATAAATATCTCAAGGAGGGGGCAATTTCCTTTGCCTCCTTTAAGAACCACCTGTTGCGCATGTCCTTGTCCAAGACTCAGAAAACGAATTTGTAGGCCTACCAACATTACGTACGTTTCCTGGTACACAGTAGAGTGCAGCCAGGACTAGATACCGTAGTTTTTGTTGTTGCATTAGGCTATCACTCTGTCTGACACGAATTGTTTACAGTCTGAGTAATTTATAAAAATGGCACAGGCATTTAATAAAGAGCTAGATCCATGTAACGTTAGCTGCGCGATTTGTTTGGAACCGCTGAGAGATCCTGCAACTATTTCTTGCGGCCATAGTTTCTGTATGAGCTGCATCAGCGGCTGTTGGGATCAAGAGGAACGGAGGGAGGGGGTGTACAGCTGCCCCCAGTGCCGTAAAACGTTTACCCCAAGACCCGTTCTGAACAAAAACACCGTGCTGGCCGAGCTCATGGAGAAACTGAACCTCAGAAAGGTGCGGCCTGATCATGACCTGGAGCCCCACCATGCTGGACCTGGCGATGTGGAGTGTGACGTGTGCGCCGGGAGGAAACTCAAAGCGGTCAAGTATTGTCTGGTGTGCTTGGCCTCCTAACGTTGCTCGAAACTCATGTTCAACCTCACTACCAGTCCACCGCTTTTCAATGGCATGAACTCACTCATGCCTCCTCGAAGCTCCACGAGAACATCTGTCCTCAGCACAATCGGCTTCTTGAGGTGTACTGCCGCAGTGATGCGCGATGTGTCTGCGTTCTGTGCACCATGGATGAACACCGCGGCCACGACACCATCTCTGCTACGGCAGCAAGGACCGAGAAACAGGTGAAACAGTAGCGTTTAGGCCTGCAGCCCCTCTTCCAACAACAGGTATCAACAATTTAAAATAGCGCAAGATGCACCAGGCCTGTCGGCGTAACGAGGCCTACGTTTTGTTTTTCAAGTAGACCTAAGACACTAAATTAATCAATAAATGAATGAAATGAACAATTTGAATTTCAGACATCTACCTGCATCAAAATGATCAAGTTCCCACACAACGTTAATAATGACAGATTTATTCCATGACGTCGTATTGTTGATTGAAAACAGTAGTATAATGTGTAAATTAAATGTCAGAATAAACTAAATTGTACATTTCTATAGAAACATTTTGAAGGGCTGAAGAAGCAAAGCCAAAAGATGATTGAGCAGAGAGGCAGTGAGTTGCTGAAGATCAAGGAGGCTTTTCCGGCTTACAAGGTGAGTGAGGAGGAAGGGGAATCAATTGGTCAATTGGTAAGTTCTAAGGAAGTTCTAGTAAGATGGTGAACCTACTGAAATATCTAATATGCCAACTAATCTGGTAATGCAAGATCAAAAGCATATGTTTTTTTAGTATAGTTTTTGCCTCAGTTTCAGGCAAAAGAGCCACTGTGTTGTAGATCCTGAAGGCATAGATCTATTGCGTTGCAATGTACGACTGTATGTGCATTTGGTCTTAAACTTGAAGTCTTAAATTGACCTTGGTCAAACCTGTAGACACCCTGTGTGTATGTAATGTAGCCTATGTGAGGGAAGTTGGGACTGTGATTTAGCCATAACTTCAACTGAACTGGAATTGTCCACCATTTCTTGAAATTTGGTGTTCACTGTCTTACCTAGAGTTACATATGGGTAAAAGCATTTAGGTTTCAGTGTTTGCGTTTTCCTTGTCCGGCAACCCCAATTTTAGCTTTAGATTAGCATTGGTGCTGGAATGTAATGTTCCCAAAGAGTTGCTATCTGGCTACTTTACATTCCAGTGCTTAGCTTAGCTAAAGCCAAAAAAAAGAGAGAGATCTTAAATTGTGTTTGCCAGACTAGGAAAACTATTTAAAGCACTGAGACTAAAATGCCTTTACCCACATATGTAACACCAGGTAATGCAGTGAATAGCCCAATTTCATAAAAGGGTGGATTATTCCTTTATATTTAGCCTATTAAATTTATGCATTTACCAGACGCTTTTATGCAAAGCAACTTACAAAAGTTACAAAAGAGAGATAACAATCAAGCCGCAACACAATTAAGTAAATGCTTACTGGATCATTCCCACGTCAATTCAACAAGAGCCTACGCACTTAGGTCCCAAAAAATCTGAAAAAATCACCAAATGTACCCATGGTACTTAAGAGAAACACTGTAAATTTATTTGAATGTAAGATGTATACTTTCCATGTTACAGCCATTTTTACTGGGGGAGGGGGGTGCCCAATTTGTTCACGCTCTTTTTTTTGTCAAAGTTCACAAGCCCATACCTCAAGAACTAAACCATGTAGGAAGCTCAAATTTTGCATGCTGGTACATAGATAGGAATAGTTTGTAGCAAAACTGTCAGGTTTGGTCTGGATGATCCTGCATGGTCATAGCATTCCCCCAAAGATGATGAAAATTTTATTGGAGTTTTTGGCTGTGCTCTGTTTAGGCCTTCAGAAGACATATTTGTACCCAACATAGGTTCTTGATTTTTTTCCCTTGTAGAGATAAGTAGAAACACTCTCATAAAAAGCAATAAATAGAAAGGAAACTCTATCAGTGTTTAAACAGAAGGACCGCACAAGTCTGACAAATCATTTTGGGTGTCATTTTTCAGAGCACCAGAACACCTTGTGGGATTGTCCACAGATTTTTGTTATATTTTTTTCTTTATTCTCCATGAATTCTTCTTTTTGAAAATGCCAATTTGACTTGTCTTATGTGACGTTTTATTTTTTATTTTCTACCCTGAACATGGGCAAAATGCACATTGAGAGCAATATGTTTTCTATAACATTAATGTAAAGAATAAATAATCAAATGCAAATTTTGCCCTGACATGATCACCTGAGAGTCCCTGTGCAGGGGTGCAGGTATCCTTTTCAATTTCAATGATTTAAGGAGCACCTGTGGTTACTCTCAGTAGTGGTTCTGTGCACCTCCACCTATCCTAACAAGGCCTGATGAAGCTAACATGATGACCTGAAGGCACATGAGTAGAGGTGGGGTAGAGGCCTTTCTGAGTGTTACGAGTTCAACATTGGTCTCAGCAAGGTCACTCAGCCTCAGGAGGTTATGCTGCCTTCAAAGAAATATGCCAATCAAGAATTTATTCCAGAGTTGTATCATCAAAAAATACATTAATTAAATGAAATATTACCAACCTTGTATAATGAGACTGATGACATTCACTTTCAGCAGAACCAAAAGAGCAGCTTGGAAGATTTGTGGCAATTTTAAGATTCAAGAGTGACAAAAGGTGCCACTGGGATCACTGAAATAAAAGGCCTCTATCCCACCTTTACTTAGGTGCCTTCAGGTCATCACATTAGCTTCACCAGGCCATGTTAGGACAGTGACTCTCAGGTGATCATGTCAGGGCAAAATTTGCCTTTGGTTATGTATTCTTTACATTAATGTTACAGAAAACATATTGCTCTCAATGTGCATTTTGCCCATGTTCAGGGTGGAAATTAAAAAGAAAACGTCACATAAGACAAGTCAAATTGGCATTTTTAAAAAGAAGAATTCATGGAGAATAAAGAAAAAAATATAAAAAAAATCTGTGGACAATCCCACAAGGTGTTCTGGTGCTCTGAAAATGACACCCAAAATGATTTGTCAGACTTGTGCGGTCCTCTGTTCAAACACTGATAGAGTTTCCTTCCTATTTATTGCTTTTTATGAGAGTGTTTCTACTTATCTCTGCAAGGGAAAAAAATCAAGAACCTATGTTGGGTACAAATATGTCTTCGGAAGGCCTAAACAGAGCACAGCCAAAAAGTCCAATAAAATTTTTATCATCTTTGAGGGAATGCTATGACCATGCAGGATCGTCCAGGCCAAAACTGACAGTTTTGCTACAAACTATTCCTATCTATGTACCAGCATGCAAAATTTGAGCTTCCTACATGGTTTAGTTCTTGAGCTATGGGCTTGTGAACTTTGACAAAAAAAAGAGCGTGAACAAAATGGGCACCCCCTCCCCCAGTAAAAATGGCTGTAACATGGAAAGTATACATCTTACATTCAAATACATTTACAGTGTTTCTCCTAAGTACCATGGGTACATTTGGTGATTTTTTCAGAATTTTTTGAGACCTTAGTGCGCGGGCAGTGGTTGAATTGACATGGAATGACCCTACTGCGAGTGCCATTTGCGGATTGGAGAGCAAGTGCAAGAGTTGAAGTGCTTGATCAGTGCATTCCAAGTAGTTGGAGGAATTAGGACAAGAGATACTTTTGAAACAGCTGGGTCTTCAAGAGTTTCTTGAAAGTAGATAGAGTGCCTGTTGTTCTAATAGTCTTGGGAAGACTATTCCACCAGTTAGGAACAATGGATGCGCAGATCCTAGATTGACTTGTGCGGGGTGTTAGTCGTTCTAAGCAGCGATCCTTGGTTCCTTTAAGTTTGTCGCTTAACCACCCTGTTGGCGCACTTGTGCTCTGTGGTTCCTCCTAGGAGGCATCCCTGCTGGCGGAGCAGCACTGCTCACAGACCCTCAGGCAGCTGTGTGAGCGCGTGCAGTGGACTCACAGTGCAGTGATGCAGGAGATTGGAGACCAGCAGGTGGCAGCAGTGAGCCAGGCTGAGGAAGGCGCTGGAGGGGCTGGAGACTGAGATGGCTGAGCTGAGGAGGAGAGAGGAGGAGCTGGACAAACTGTCTCATGAGGACGATCCGGTCCGCTTCCTACAGGTGACCTCACAGAAGGGTGGTCAATCATTGGCTTGAGACACAGTTAAAGGGGTGAATACCCACTCCCATTTTGTCTCATCAATGTCCAAATAAATAATCAAAGACAGAGGAAATCCTGTGAGGTATTAAACCCACCATGCCGGCTTTAAAGGGGGGGTTCAGAATTTTCGATGTTAAACCTCATTTCCAAGTAAGCCTGAGTGATATCTGTCATTGGAGACCGTTTTCAACTCATTTCATCCAGTCCTTCTATCAGCTGAGTTCGCTGGTGCTAGGCTAACGCAAGTGAGTGGGCACGGCTAGCCTGGCAATAAAAACAGTCTTACCCACTCTGCAGTCTCCTTTAGGCAAATACATTAATATGCCAGGTCATCGGTGTTGATTAAAAAAACATCGTAAAAGAAAAACTACCCTTGAATCGCCATGATAACATTACATTTTGAGGGACTACTTTCTCAGCAGCAGCGGAATATTACCTTGCTCAGATTAGTTGTTTGACTGTTTTGATGTCCAAGCCCAATGGTCCAAGCCAACAGCAACAAGCCAAAGATTATCCTTTCGTGATCTCGGACTGGAAACTTATGAAAACTTTTAGTTTCCCATCTGCGGCGTTTACTTTCACAGCTTTTCACAGCACACCTGATCGGCATATTGCTTAATTCCTTGACATCCAGTGACTCAACCTATAGCGTTAGGTTTTGCCTACGGCGTGTTTCCATTAGGGCGAAATTTTCGCCTACTTCCCATTGAAATGAATGGGAGGCGAATTTCGCCCTGCGAATGGCGAATTCGCCAAGACCGGCGAAAAAAGTTGAGAGATGTTTAACTTTTGGCGAATTTCGCCAGGCGATAACCAATCAAGTTCATTTGAAACGTTACATGACAAGACAAGGGCGGGAGTACAACATTTTGCAAACAACATGGCGGCATCCATGACTTCGTTATATGAAAAATATATTGTTTGATTTAAGGATCCTTGGGCCATAGTTTCTGTCCACATCGTCCCCGATTGTGTTTAATATTGTATACGAATGCTATCGTGGCTGGTAGAACACTGTAGGTTTACAAATGAGCTTAATAACTTCAGTTAGCTCAATGCTAATAACTAGCTAACGATTAGCCGTGTTAGCACACTGATATCAGTCAATATTGACTTGTGGGACACAAATTACCGTTGACAATAAAATAAAACCAAAACGAACATTTGCATGTGTTACACGAACATAATGGGGCAAATAAACCACTGTAAATCCCATTTCCAACTCCTGGTTAAGTTTAGCTGCTAGGTTAATGTGAGCAAGCCGGCACAACCGACCCAGACACCGTGCTACTACCTCTGCTTGGTACACACACCCCCCAGCGAAGATTCGCCTGGCGAAATTCGCCCGAGGTTCATCGCCCTGTGGAAACCAAGCAGTTACGGCGTGTTTCCACAGGGCGGGAATTATCGCCTACTTCCCAGTGAAGTGAATGGGAGGCGAATTCATCGCTCTGCGAGTGCGTCGGTTCGCCAAGACCGGCGAAAAAAGTTGAGAAATGTTTAACTTTTGGCGAATTTCGCCAGGCAATAACCAATCAAGTTCATTTGAAACGTTAAACGTGACAAGGCAAGGGCGGGAGTACAACATTTTGCAAACATGGCGCCATGACTTCGTTATATGAAAAATATATTGTTTGATTTAAGGATCCTTGGGCCATAGTTTCTGTCTACATCGTCCCCGATTGTGTTTAATATTGTATACGAGTGCTATCGTGGCTGGTAGAACACTGTAGGTTTACAAATGAGCTTAATAACTTCAGTTAGCTCAATGCTAATAACTAGCTAACGATTAGCCGTGTTAGCACACTGATATCAGTCAATATTGACTTGTGGGACACAAATTACCGTTGACAATAAAATAAAACCAAAACGAACATTTGCATGTGTTACACGAACATAATAGGGGCAAATAAACCACTGTAAATCCCAATTCCAACTCCTGGTTAAGTTTAGCTGCTAGGTTAATGTGAGCAACCCGGCACAACCGACCCAGACACCCTGCTACGACCTCTGCTTGGTACACACCCCCAGCGAAGATTCGCCTGGCGAAATTCGCTGAGTTTTCGCCTCTGTGGAAACCAACAGTTATCCCACTAACGTTAGGCTCTGTCTATCGTCATATTAGTCAAACAACTAACCTGAGCAAGGTAATATTCCGCTGCAGCTGAGAAATTAGTCCCTCAAAATGTAATGTTATCATGGCGATTCAAGGGTAGTTTTCTTTTACGATGTTTTTTTAATCAACACCGATGACCTGGCATATTAATGTATTTGCCTAAAGGAGACTGCAGAGTGGGTAAGACTGTTTTTATTGCCAGGCTAGCCGTGCCCACTCACTTGCGTTAGCCTAGCACCAGCGAACTCAGCTGATAGAAGGACTGGATGAAATGAGTTGAAAACGGTCTTCAATGACAGATATCACTCAGGCTTACTTGGAAATGAGGTTTAACATCAAAAATTCTGAACCACCCCTTTAAAAAGAAAGTTTATTGTTTAGTCAACAGAATTTTCTCTATAATGCCCATGGTTATAGGACAAAAGTAAACTTAGGCTGTCATTCAGATATTGGTTAAGTGTTTTAGATTTAATATAACAATAATGGTTTGGATGTTTTTGGATGTTTTTGGCAATATGCCAAGACAGAGGAGAAGAATGGAAGTAAGGAAGGGAAGTTGAATGAATTTTGTAAAGAGATGCACCCGTGTGTGTGGGGGGGGTGCTGGCGCGTGTGTGTGTGTGTGTGTGTGTGCGTGAGGTTGAATGAATTTTGTAATGAGATACACCCATGCAGTTTCTGTTGGTGAGTCTTGTGAATAGATCATGATTTCCACTGTTTAAGTCTCTCCCTCTCTCTCTACCTCTCTCTCTCTCTCTCTCTCTCTCTCTCTCTCTCTCTCTCTCTCTCTCTATCTCTCTCTCTCTCTCTCTCTCTCTCTCTATCTCTGTGTTGGCTATTGCAGACTCTGCAGCTTATGCCAACCTCATATGAAAGAAAGGTTTTTAAGGCGCCACACTTGTCCTTTGAGCTCCATGAAAATCCCTGAGTGATTTTAGGAGTGCAGTTGAACGTGCCTGCACTGTGGTGGAGAGAGAGGGTGAGTGTGTGTGTGTGTGTGTGTGTGTGTGTGAGGGTGAATGTGGAGGTATTGATCATAAATATGTGTTGCTTTTAACTTACCGTTGGCTACCAAACTAAGGCGCAGGGGGCCACATGCCCGCGGAGCCTTCCCCAAAATAACTTCTCATTTAGCCAAGGTAACTTACTGCAGATTATGGGACCTATTTATCAAATTTGTTGTATTCATGAAACACAAATTCTACCCTTTAACAAGTGGGGCTACTGGTTTGAGACCTGCCACTTACCGGCATCAACTCGGGTCGCATGGCATTGACCTGGCCCGTTAGTCAAAATCCAAAACCTAATGTGGCCCTTTGGCCAAAATAATTGCCCACCCTTGGCTTACACAAATCACACTTCCAGAAATCAGCTGAAGAAAATGAATTGGAAGCAATATTATATTGTGGAGCCTGGGAAGGATTATTTGATAGAATCTGCCAGTATAGTCCGGGAGCCAAATGGCAAAATTTGGCTGAACCTGGCTTCGTCGGATAAAGTTTTTTTTTTTCGCTGTTTCTTGTTGTCCAAGGTCTACTTATTAAGAAAAGAGAGGGTGCCCGGTGATATCCCTTGAGCAATTTTTTATATTAACCCTTTCTTATTGGGATGTCCTGCAGTCTTAACGAATATACATTTTTTGACATTATTCATTATGTGTACATTCAGGGGTCTAAAGCAAACTTATTTTTGTGTTTGTTAAGATAGTAGGATGTGTGTAAGGCAGAGGGTAGGGGTGTGGCCATTGTTATGGGGGCGGGGCTTGTGAATGGGGGCGTGGCTTTGTCTAAAAAGCCTATTATTACGCACAGTTTGGGAGCCAAAGCACAAAATTTGTTAGAACCTGGCTTCATCGGTTAAATTTATTTTGTTTTGCTGTTTCCTGTTATCCAAGGTCTACTCATTAAGATAAGAGACCGTACCCAGCAATATCCCTTGAGCAATTTCGGATATTAACCATTTATTATTGGGATGTCCTGCAGTCTTGATGATGTATAACATTTCTCGCCATGATTTCATTCAAGGGTCTACAGCATACTTATTTTGTGTTTGTTTACATAGTAGGATGTTTAAAGTAGGAGGGGGTGTGGCCATAGTTTGGGGCGGGGTCATGTTGTGGGCGGGGCTTTGGTTTTTAAAAAAAGCCTATTTCTCATGTTGTTAAGCCATAGCCATAGATAATCAGGCATATGCTGTTTTTGTTCATGTTTTTACTTCTGAAGGGATGTGTGGGTGACAGAACTGGCAACCTATGTATAGCTAACAAGTTTAGCTAGCATACTAGCTCTGGTAATCACACACACCTAGGCCTGAATCCATAAACCACAGGAGTGAGGTTCACAATGCCAAAATGTTTTTGAAAGTAACAGAGTTGATGATGCTAACACAAAGATGCCGTTGCTCCGATTCCTATGCTCTGATTGGTTCAACTCCAATTACATACAATAGCATACAGAGCTAATACAGGCACAATCGATAGACAGCTGCTTCTGAGAACACTGTTTCCAGAACACTAAAATTCCATGTCGTTATTTGCCTTGATAACCTGGCTAGCCAAAAACAGCTTGACATTTCTGTGCATCGTCTACTCTATGCATACTGTATGTAGAATAGGCATAATGCAGCTGGATGGGCCTTGGGATAAAGACTTCTACAATCTGTCTGTTCAGCATAACCAAGTTAACCTGCTGCTGAGCATGCTTCTCTGCTACTGTGTAGTGGATGACTGTCAATGTCCATTATGGATGGGAGCCTATTCAGGGGTCCTTTTCTCCTGTACCTGGGTTAGTGACTCTAAAGGTGGCAACATACCCGACGTGTCTGCTGGTGCGCGCGCCATCGGTGACGTCACATGTTCGTACGAACTCTTTATACCCGCCGCACGACCAAATTCGACAGAAGCGCCGTTTTGCCATTATTCTCCCAAACAGCAGATGGCGCTGTACAGCGAAATCGCATAGGCTACAGTAACTTACAGGCAGTGAGTTAACCCTGTGCTTGCTTTGTTTGACTGTACTTAGTTGTGGATAAAATTTATGGATTAAATAAACATGATAAGTATCTCCAAGTTTCTGGTGAGTGTTTGCATACAACCCCTGATAGTATTGTAGGCATGTTTCAGTTTGTAAAAACGTTGTGAGGGATGTTAGGACGGACGGATGACTGGGCTAAATTTAGCTTAACAATCAAGGTTTAAAAACGTTTCATCTATGATAAGTATTTCCAAGTTTCTGGTGAGTGTTTGCATACAACCCCTGGTAGTATTGTAGGCATGTTTCAGTTGGTAAAAACGTTGTGAGGGATGTTAGGACGGACGGATGACTGGGTTAAATTTAGCTTAACAATCAAGGTTTCATCCATGCTTTGAGATGTTCATGCATTAGCTGAAGATATGGTTATGTGTCAGATAGCAGGGTGATGAATGCTTCTTGGCAGAAGAGGGTGAAATAAGCTCTCATGCATCTTGGTGTAGTTGCTTATGAATGGCCCAGCTGAGTGGCGCATAGGGCTGGCGCGCGGCGAGTTACAAAAAATCTGTCGTGCGCACGACCTCGCGAAATTCCCCTGAAAAGCGTCGCGCGCCAAGGGGGTCCACGTCATTTTGACGTCACACAACGAGCGCGCGCCGCTTGCGCGGCGGTGTAAATTCAGTTTGAAACTTCTCTTTGGGGTACTCACCGAGGTATTGTTCCAAGGCTCTACACAGGCCTGCATGTACAGCAGCTTTTCTTGTATTTCAGCATAAAGAAATGGATCAATACCTTAAATGGAGTGTCCCTTAGAGACTTTGGTGGTTTGAAGAATTGCCTAAATTCGTTTGAAAAAGAAAAAAAGCAACACTTCAAATGTAACATTTTTGGGCCGCATCCTCGCTCATGCAATTCTAAACATGTACAGTAGTCAATGGAATGAGACTCAAATGATAAATCATAGCAATCAGATCTCTTAGGGCTAACTTTACTTTACATGTCTGGGAAATTCACATTAATCTATGTGTTTGGCAAACTGCTTTACATGAAGAAAAAAAAATACGCACTGAGATTACTTCAAATGGCGGCACTATTTCTGAAATGTGACGATAAGAGCTTCTCTTTGGGGTACTCACCTCTATTGTTCCAAGGCTCTACACAGGACTGCATGTACAGCAGCTTTTCTTGTATTTCAGCATAAAGAAATGGATCAATACCTTAAATGGAGTGTCCCTTAGAGACTTTGGTGGTTTGAAGAATTGCCTAAATTCGCTTGAAAAAGAAAAAAAGCAACACTTCAAATGTAACATTTTTGGGCCGCATCCTCGTCATGCAATTCTAAACATGTACAGTAGTCAATGGAATGAGACTCAAATGATAAATCATAGCAGTCAGATCTCTTAGGGCTAACTTTACATAGGGCTAACTTTACTTTACATGTCTGGGAAATTCACAACAATCTATGTGTTTGGCAAAGTGCTTTACATGAAGAAAAAAATACGCACTGAGATTACTTCAAATGGCGGCACTATTTCTGAAATGTGACGATAAGAGCTTCTCTTTGGGGTACTCACCTCTATTGTTCCAAGGCTCTACACAGGACTGCATGTACAGCAGCTTTTCTTGTATTTCAGCATAAAGAAATGGATCAATACCTTAAATGGAGTGTCCCTTAGAGACTTTGGTGGTTTGAAGAATTGCCTAAATTCGTTTGAAAAAGAAAAAAGCAACACTTCAAATGTAACATTTTTGGGCCGCATCCTCGTCATGCAATTCTAAACATGTACAGTAGTCAATGGAATGAGACTCAAATGATAAATCATAGCAGTCAGATCTCTTAGGGCTAACTTTACATAGGGCTAACTTTACTTTACATGTCTGGGAAATTCACAACAATCTATGTGTTTGGTAAAGTGCTTTACATGAAGAAAAAAAATACGCACTGAGATTACTTCAAATGGCGGCACTATTTCTGAAATGTGACGATAAGAGCTTCTCTTTGGGGTACTCACCGCTATTGTTCCAAGGCTCTACACAGGACTGCATGTACAGCAGCTTTTCTTGTATTTCAGCATAAAGAAATGGATCAATACCTTAAATGGAGTGTCCCTTAGAGACTTTGGTGGTTTGAAGAATTGCCTAAATTCGTTTGAAAAAGAAAAAAGCAACACTTCAAATGTAACATTTTTGGGCCGCATCCTCGTCATGCAATTCTAAACATGTACAGTAGTCAATGGAATGAGACTCAAATGATAAATCATAGCAATCAGATCTCTTAGGGCTAACTTTACTTTACATGTCTGGGAAATTCACATTAATCTATGTGTTTGGCAAACTGCTTTACATGAAGAAAAAAAATACGCACTGAGATTACTTCAAATGGCGGCACTATTTCTGAAATGTGACGATAAGAGCTTCTCTTTGGGGTACTCACCTCTATTGTTCCAAGGCTCTACACAGGACTGCATGTACAGCAGCTTTTCTTGTATTTCAGCATAAAGAAATGGATCAATACCTTAAATGGAGTGTCCCTTAGAGACTTTGGTGGTTTGAAGAATTGCCTAAATTCGCTTGAAAAAGAAAAAAGCAACACTTCAAATGTAACATTTTTGGGCCGCATCCTCGTCATGCAATTCTAAACATGTACAGTAGTCAATGGAATGAGACTCAAATGATAAATCATAGCAGTCAGATCTCTTAGGGCTAACTTTACATAGGGCTAACTTTACTTTACATGTCTGGGAAATTCACAACAATCTATGTGTTTGGTAAAGTGCTTTACATGAAGAAAAAAATACGCACTGAGATTACTTCAAATGGCGGCACTATTTCTGAAATGTGACGATAAGAGCTTCTCTTTGGGGTACTCACCGGTATTGTTCCAAGGCTCTACACAGGACTGCATGTACAGCAGCTTTTCTTGTATTTCAGCATAAAGAAATGGATCAATACCTTAAATGGAGTGTCCCTTAGAGACTTTGGTGGTTTGAAGAATTGCCTAAATTCGTTTGAAAAAGAAAAAAGCAACACTTCAAATGTAACATTTTTGGGCCGCATCCTCGCTCATGCAATTCTAAACATGTACAGTAGTCAATGGAATGAGACTCAAATGATAAATCATAGCAGTCAGATCTCTTAGGGCTAACTTTACATAGGGCTAACTTTACTTTACATGTCTGGGAAATTCACAACAATCTATGTGTTTGGCAAAGTGCTTTACATGAAGAAAAAAATACGCACTGAGATTACTTCAAATGGCGGCACTATTTCTGAAATGTGACGATAAGAGCTTCTCTTTGGGGTACTCACCGGTATTGTTCCAAGGCTCTACACAGGACTGCATGTACAGCAGCTTTTCTTGTATTTTAGCATAAAGAAATGGATCAATACCTTAAATGGAGTGTCCCTTAGAGACTTTGGTGGTTTGAAGAATTGCCTAAATTCGTTTGAAAAAGAAAAAAGCAACACTTCAAATGTAACATTTTTGGGCCGCATCCTCGTCATGCAATTCTAAACATGTACAGTAGTCAATGGAATGAGACTCAAATGATAAATCATAGCAATCAGATCTCTTAGGCTAGCTAACTTTACTTTACATGTCTGGGAAATTCACATTAATCTATGTGTTTGGCAAACTGCTTTACATGAAGAAAAAAATACGCACTGAGATTACTTCAAATGGCGGCACTATTTCTGAAATGTGACGATAAGAGCTTCTCTTTGGGGTACTCACCTCTATTGTTCCAAGGCTCTACACAGGACTGCATGTACAGCAGCTTTTCTTGTATTTCAGCATAAAGAAATGGATCAATACCTTAAATGGAGTGTCCCTTAGAGACTTTGGTGGTTTGAAGAATTGCCTAAATTCGCTTGAAAAAGAAAAAAAGCAACACTTCAAATGTAACATTTTTGGGCCGCATCCTCGTCATGCAATTCTAAACATGTACAGTAGTCAATGGAATGAGACTCAAATGATAAATCATAGCAGTCAGATCTCTTAGGACTAACTTTACTTTACATGTCTGGGAAATTCACAACAATCTATGTGTTTGGTAAAGTGCTTTACATGAAGAAAAAAAAATACGCACTGAGATTACTTCAAATGGCGGCACTATTTCTGAAATGTGACGATAAGAGCTTCTCTTTGGGGTACTCACCGGTATTGTTCCAAGGCTCTACACAGGACTGCATGTACAGCAGCTTTTCTTGTATTTCAGCATAAAGAAATGGATCAATACCTTAAATGGAGTGTCCCTTAGAGACTTTGGTGGTTTGAAGAATTGCCTAAATTCGTTTGAAAAAGAAAAAAGCAACACTTCAAATGTAACATTTTTGGGCCGCATCCTCGTCATGCAATTCTAAACATGTACAGTAGTCAATGGAATGAGACTCAAATGATAAATCATAGCAATCAGATCTCTTAGGGCTAACTTTACTTTTACATGTCTGGGAAATTCACATTAATCTATGTGTTTGGCAAACTGCTTTACATGAAGAAAAAAAATACGCACTGAGATTACTTCAAATGGCGGCACTATTTCTGAAATGTGACGATAAGAGCTTCTCTTTGGGGTACTCACCTCGTATTGTTCCAAGGCTCTACACAGGACTGCATGTACAGCAGCTTTTCTTGTATTTCAGCATAAAGAAATGGATCAATACCTTAAATGGAGTGTCCCTTAGAGACTTTGGTGGTTTGAAGAATTGCCTAAATTCGCTTGAAAAAGAAAAAAAGCAACACTTCAAATGTAACATTTTTGGGCCGCATCCTCGTCATGCAATTCTAAACATGTACAGTAGTCAATGGAATGAGACTCAAATGATAAATCATAGCAGTCAGATCTCTTAGGGCTAACTTTACATAGGGCTAACTTTACTTTACATGTCTGGGAAATTCACAACAATCTATGTGTTTGGTAAAGTGCTTTACATGAAGAAAAAAAATACGCACTGAGATTACTTCAAATGGCGGCACTATTTCTGAAATGTGACGATAAGAGCTTCTCTTTGGGGTACTCACCGCTATTGTTCCAAGGTTCCACACAGGACTGCATGTACAGCAGATTTTCTTGTATTTCAGCATAAAGAAATGGATCAATACCTTAAATGGAGTGTCCCTTAGAGACTTTGGTGGTTTGAAGAATTGCCTAAATTCGTTTGAAAAAGAAAAAAGCAACACTTCAAATGTAACATTTTTGGGCCGCATCCTCGTCATGCAATTCTAAACATGTACAGTAGTCAATGGAATGAGACTCAAATGATACATCATAGCAGTCAGATCTCTTAGGGCTAACTTTACATAGGGCTAACTTTACTTTACATGTCAGGGAAATTCACATCAATCTATGTGTTTGGCAAACTGCTTTACATGAAGAAAAAAATACGCACTGAGATTACTTCAAATGGCGGCACTATTTCTGAAATGTGACGATAAGAGCTTCTCTTTGGGGTACTCACCGGTATTGTTCCAAGGCTCTACACAGGACTGCATGTACAGCAGCTTTTCTTGTATTTCAGCATAAAGAAATGGATCAATACCTTAAATGGAGTGTCCCTTAGAGACTTTGGTGGTTTGAAGAATTGCCTAAATTCGTTTGAAAAAGAAAAAAGCAACACTTCAAATGTAACATTTTTGGGCCGCATCCTCGTCATGCAATTCTAAACATGTACAGTAGTCAATGGAATGAGACTCAAATGATAAATCATAGCAGTCAGATCTCTCTTAGGGCTAACTTTACTTTACATGTCTGGGAAATTCACATTAATCTATGTGTTTGGCAAACTGCTTTACATGAAGAAAAAAATACGCACTGAGATTACTTCAAATGGCGGCACTATTTCTGAAATGTGACGATAAGAGCTTCTCTTTGGGGTACTCACCTCTATTGTTCCAAGGCTCTACACAGGACTGCATGTACAGCAGCTTTTCTTGTATTTCAGCATAAAGAAATGGATCAATACCTTAAATGGAGTGTCCCTTAGAGACTTTGGTGGTTTGAAGAATTGCCTAAATTCGTTTGAAAAAGAAAAAAAGCAACACTTCAAATGTAACATTTTTGGGCCGCATCCTCGTCATGCAATTCTAAACATGTACAGTAGTCAATGGAATGAGACTCAAATGATAAATCATAGCAGTCAGATCTCTTAGGGCTAACTTTACATAGGGCTAACTTTACTTTACATGTCTGGGAAATTCACAACAATCTATGTGTTTGGTAAAGTGCTTTACATGAAGAAAAAAATACGCACTGAGATTACTTCAAATGGCGGCACTATTTCTGAAATGTGACGATAAGAGCTTCTCTTTGGGGTACTCACCTCTATTGTTCCAAGGCTCTACACAGGACTGCATGTACAGCAGCTTTTCTTGTATTTCAGCATAAAGAAATGGATCAATACCTTAAATGGAGTGTCCCTTAGAGACTTTGGTGGTTTGAAGAATTTCCTAAATTCGTTTGAAAAAGAAAAAAAGCAACACTTCAAATGTAACATTTTTGGGCCGCATCCTCGTCATGCAATTCTAAACATGTACAGTAGTCAATGGAATGAGACTCAAATGATACATCATAGCAGTCAGATCTCTTAGGGCTAACTTTACATAGGGCTAACTTTACTTTACATGTCAGGGAAATTCACATCAATCTATGTGTTTGGCAAACTGCTTTACATGAAGAAAAAAAATACGCACTGAGATTACTTCAAATGGCGGCACTATTTCTGAAATGTGACGATAAGAGCTTCTCTTTGGGGTACTCACCTGTATTGTTCCAAGGCTCTACACAGGATTGCATGTACAGCAGCTTTTCTTGTATTTCAGCATAAAGAAATGGATCAATACCTTAAATGGAGTGTCCCTTAGAGACTTTGGTGGTTTGAAGAATTGCCTAAATTCGTTTGAAAAAGAAAAAAAGCAACACTTCAAATGTAACATTTTTGGGCCGCATCCTCGTCATGCAATTCTAAACATGTACAGTAGTCAATGGAATGAGACTCAAATGATACATCATAGCAGTCAGATCTCTTAGGGCTAACTTTACATAGGGCTAACTTTACTTTACATGTCAGGGAAATTCACATCAATCTATGTGTTTGGCAAACTGCTTTACATGAAGAAAAAATACGCACTGAGATTACTTCAAATGGCGGCACTATTTCTGAAATGTGACGATAAGAGCTTCTCTTTGGGGTACTCACCGGTATTGTTCCAAGGCTCTACACAGGACTGCATGTACAGCAGCTTTTCTTGTATTTCAGCATAAAGAAATGGATCAATACCTTAAATGGAGTGTCCCTTAGAGACTTTGGTGGTTTGAAGAATTGCCTAAATTCGTTTGAAAAAGAAAAAAAGCAACACTTCAAATGTAACATTTTTGGGCCGCATCCTCGTCATGCAATTCTAAACATGTACAGTAGTCAATGGAATGAGACTCAAATGATACATCATAGCAGTCAGATCTCTTAGGGCTAACTTTACATAGGGCTAACTTTACTTTACATGTCAGGGAAATTCACATCAATCTATGTGTTTGGCAAACTGCTTTACATGAAGAAAAAAATACGCACTGAGATTACTTCAAATGGCGGCACTATTTCTGAAATGTGACGATAAGAGCTTCTCTTTGGGGTACTCACCGGTATTGTTCCAAGGCTCTACACAGGATTGCATGTACAGCAGCTTTTCTTGTATTTCAGCATAAAGAAATGGATCAATACCTTAAATGGAGTGTCCCTTAGAGACTTTGGTGGTTTGAAGAATTGCCTAAATTCGTTTGAAAAAGAAAAAAAGCAACACTTCAAATGTAACATTTTTGGGCCGCATCCTCGTCATGCAATTCTAAACATGTACAGTAGTCAATGGAATGAGACTCAAATGATAAATCATAGCAGTCAGATCTCTTAGGGCTAACTTTACATAGGGCTAACTTTACTTTACATGTCTGGGAAATTCACAACAATCTATGTGTTTGGCAAACTGCTTTACATGAAGAAAAAAATACGCACTGAGATTACTTCAAATGGCGGCACTATTTCTGAAATGTGACGATAAGAGCTTCTCTTTGGGGTACTCACCGGTATTGTTCCAAGGCTCTACACAGGACTGCATGTACAGCAGCTTTTCTTGTATTTCAGCATAAAGAAATGGATCAATACCTTAAATGGAGTGTCCCTTAGAGACTTTGGTGGTTTGAAGAATTGCCTAAATTCGTTTGAAAAAGAAAAAAAGCAACACTTCAAATGTAACATTTTTGGGCCGCATCCTCGTCATGCAATTCTAAACATGTACAGTAGTCAATGGAATGAGACTCAAATGATAAATCATAGCAGTCAGATCTCTTAGGGCTAACTTTACATAGGGCTAACTTTACTTTACATGTCTGGGAAATTCACATCAATCTATGTGTTTGGCAAACTGCTTTACATGAAGAAAAAAAATACGCACTGAGATTACTTCAAATGGCGGCACTATTTCTGAAATGTGACGATAAGAGCTTCTCTTTGGGGTACTCACCGGTATTGTTCCAAGGCTCTACACAGGATTGCATGTACAGCAGCTTTTCTTGTATTTCAGCATAAAGAAATGGATCAATACCTTAAATGGAGTGTCCCTTAGAGACTTTGGTGGTTTGAAGAATTGCCTAAATTCGTTTGAAAAAGAAAAAAAGCAACACTTCAAATGTAACATTTTTGGGCCGCATCCTCGTCATGCAATTCTAAACATGTACAGTAGTCAATGGAATGAGACTCAAATGATAAATCATAGCAGTCAGATCTCTTAGGGCTAACTTTACATAGGGCTAACTTTACTTTACATGTCTGGGAAATTCACATCAATCTATGTGTTTGGCAAACTGCTTTACATGAAGAAAAAAAATACGCACTGAGATTACTTCAAATGGCGGCACTATTTCTGAAATGTGACGATAAGAGCTTCTCTTTGGGGTACTCACCGGTATTGTTCCAAGGCTCTACACAGGACTGCATGTACAGCAGCTTTTCTTGTATTTCAGCATAAAGAAATGGATCAATACCTTAAATGGAGTGTCCCTTAGAGACTTTGGTGGTTTGAAGAATTGCCTAAATTCGTTTGAAAAAGAAAAAAGCAACACTTCAAATGTAACATTTTTGGGCCGCATCCTCGTCATGCAATTCTAAACATGTACAGTAGTCAATGGAATGAGACTCAAATGATAAATCATAGCAGTCAGATCTCTTAGGGCTAACTTTACATAGGGCTAACTTTACTTTACATGTCTGGGAAATTCACATCAATCTATGTGTTTGGCAAACTGCTTTACATGAAGAAAAAAAATACGCACTGAGATTACTTCAAATGGCGGCACTATTTCTGAAATGTGACGATAAGAGCTTCTCTTTGGGGTACTCACCTCTATTGTTCCAAGGCTCTACACAGGACTGCATGTACAGCAGCTTTTCTTGTATTTCAGCATAAAGAAATGGATCAATACCTTAAATGGAGTGTCCCTTAGAGACTTTGGTGGTTTGAAGAATTGCCTAAATTCGTTTGAAAAAGAAAAAAGCAACACTTCAAATGTAACATTTTTGGGCCGCATCCTCGTCATGCAATTCTAAACATGTACAGTAGTCAATGGAATGAGACTCAAATGATAAATCATAGCAGTCAGATCTCTTAGGGCTAACTTTACATAGGGCTAACTTTACTTTACATGTCTGGGAAATTCACAACAATCTATGTGTTTGGTAAAGTGCTTTACATGAAGAAAAAAAATACGCACTGAGATTACTTCAAATGGCGGCACTATTTCTGAAATGTGACGATAAGAGCTTCTCTTTGGGGTACTCACCTCTATTGTTCCAAGGCTCTACACAGGACTGCATGTACAGCAGCTTTTCTTGTATTTCAGCATAAAGAAATGGATCAATACCTTAAATGGAGTGTCCCTTAGAGACTTTGGTGGTTTGAAGAATTGCCTAAATTCGTTTGAAAAAGAAAAAAGCAACACTTCAAATGTAACATTTTTGGGCCGCATCCTCGTCATGCAATTCTAAACATGTACAGTAGTCAATGGAATGAGACTCAAATGATACATCATAGCAGTCAGATCTCTTAGGGCTAACTTTACATAGGGCTAACTTTACTTTACATGTCAGGGAAATTCACATCAATCTATGTGTTTGGCAAACTGCTTTACATGAAGAAAAAAAAAATACGCACTGAGATTACTTCAAATGGCGGCACTATTTCTGAAATGTGACGATAAGAGCTTCTCTTTGGGGTACTCACCGGTATTGTTCCAAGGCTCTACACAGGATTGCATGTACAGCAGCTTTTCTTGTATTTCAGCATAAAGAAATGGATCAATACCTTAAATGGAGTGTCCCTTAGAGACTTTGGTGGTTTGAAGAATTGCCTAAATTCGTTTGAAAAAGAAAAAAGCAACACTTCAAATGTAACATTTTTGGGCCGCATCCTCGTCATGCAATTCTAAACATGTACAGTAGTCAATGGAATGAGACTCAAATGATAAATCATAGCAGTCAGATCTCTTAGGGCTAACTTTACATAGGGCTAACTTTACTTTACATGTCAGGGAAATTCACATCAATCTATGTGTTTGGCAAACTGCTTTACATGAAGAAAAAAAATACGCACTGAGATTACTTCAAATGGCGGCACTATTTCTGAAATGTGACGATAAGAGCTTCTCTTTGGGGTACTCACCGGTATTGTTCCAAGGCTCTACACAGGATTGCATGTACAGCAGCTTTTCTTGTATTTCAGCATAAAGAAATGGATCAATACCTTAAATGGAGTGTCCCTTAGAGACTTTGGTGGTTTGAAGAATTGCCTAAATTCGTTTGAAAAAGAAAAAAAGCAACACTTCAAATGTAACATTTTTGGGCCGCATCCTCGTCATGCAATTCTAAACATGTACAGTAGTCAATGGAATGAGACTCAAATGATACATCATAGCAGTCAGATCTCTTAGGGCTAACTTTACATAGGGCTAACTTTACTTTACATGTCAGGGAAATTCACATCAATCTATGTGTTTGGCAAACTGCTTTACATGAAGAAAAAAAAATACGCACTGAGATTACTTCAAATGGCGGCACTATTTCTGAAATGTGACGATAAGAGCTTCTCTTTGGGGTACTCACCGGTATTGTTCCAAGGCTCTACACAGGATTGCATGTACAGCAGCTTTTCTTGTATTTCAGCATAAAGAAATGGATCAATACCTTAAATGGAGTGTCCCTTAGAGACTTTGGTGGTTTGAAGAATTGCCTAAATTCGTTTGAAAAAGAAAAAAAGCAACACTTCAAATGTAACATTTTTGGGCCGCATCCTCGTCATGCAATTCTAAACATGTACAGTAGTCAATGGAATGAGACTCAAATGATAAATCATAGCAGTCAGATCTCTTAGGGCTAACTTTACATAGGGCTAACTTTACATGTCTGGGAAATTCACAACAATCTATGTGTTTGGTAAACTGCTTTACATGAAGAAAAAAAATACGCACTGAGATTACTTCAAATGGCGGCACTATTTCTGAAATGTGACGATAAGAGCTTCTCTTTGGGGTACTCACCGGTATTGTTCCAAGGCTCTACACAGGACTGCATGTACAGCAGCTTTTCTTGTATTTCAGCATAAAGAAATGGATCAATACCTTAAATGGAGTGTCCCTTAGAGACTTTGGTGGTTTGAAGAATTGCCTAAATTCGTTTGAAAAAGAAAAAAAGCAACACTTCAAATGTAACATTTTTGGGCCGCATCCTCGTCATGCAATTCTAAACATGTACAGTAGTCAATGGAATGAGACTCAAATGATAAATCATAGCAATCAGATCTCTTAGGGCTAACTTTACTTTACATGTCTGGGAAATTCACATTAATCTATGTGTTTGGCAAACTGCTTTACATGAAGAAAAAAAAATACGCACTGAGATTACTTCAAATGGCGGCACTATTTCTGAAATGTGACGATAAGAGCTTCTCTTTGGGGTACTCACCTCTATTGTTCCAAGGCTCTACACAGGACTGCATGTACAGCAGCTTTTCTTGTATTTCAGCATAAAGAAATGGATCAATACCTTAAATGGAGTGTCCCTTAGAGACTTTGGTGGTTTGAAGAATTGCCTAAATTCGTTTGAAAAAGAAAAAAAGCAACACTTCAAATGTAACATTTTTGGGCCGCATCCTCGTCATGCAATTCTAAACATGTACAGTAGTCAATGGAATGAGACTCAAATGATAAATCATAGCAGTCAGATCTCTTAGGGCTAACTTTACATAGGGCTAACTTTACTTTACATGTCTGGGAAATTCACAACAATCTATGTGTTTGGTAAAGTGCTTTACATGAAGAAAAAAATACGCACTGAGATTACTTCAAATGGCGGCACTATTTCTGAAATGTGACGATAAGAGCTTCTCTTTGGGGTACTCACCTCTATTGTTCCAAGGCTCTACACAGGACTGCATGTACAGCAGATTTTCTTGTATTTCAGCATAAAGAAATGGATCAATACCTTAAATGGAGTGTCCCTTAGAGACTTTGGTGGTTTGAAGAATTGCCTAAATTCGTTTGAAAAAGAAAAAAGCAACACTTCAAATGTAACATTTTTGGGCCGCATCCTCGTCATGCAATTCTAAACATGTACAGTAGTCAATGGAATGAGACTCAAATGATAAATCATAGCAATCAGATCTCTTAGGGCTAACTTTACATGTCTGGGAAATTCACATTAATCTATGTGTTTGGCAAACTGCTTTACATGAAGAAAAAAAATACGCACTGAGATTACTTCAAATGGCGGCACTATTTCTGAAATGTGACGATAAGAGCTTCTCTTTGGGGTACTCACCTCTATTGTTCCAAGGCTCTACACAGGACTGCATGTACAGCAGCTTTTCTTGTATTTCAGCATAAAGAAATGGATCAATACCTTAAATGGAGTGTCCCTTAGAGACTTTGGTGGTTTGAAGAATTGCCTAAATTCGTTTGAAAAAGAAAAAAAGCAACACTTCAAATGTAACATTTTTGGGCCGCATCCTCGTCATGCAATTCTAAACATGTACAGTAGTCAATGGAATGAGACTCAAATGATACATCATAGCAGTCAGATCTCTTAGGGCTAACTTTACATAGGGCTAACTTTACTTTACATGTCAGGGAAATTCACATCAATCTATGTGTTTGGCAAACTGCTTTACATGAAGAAAAAAAATACGCACTGAGATTACTTCAAATGGCGGCACTATTTCTGAAATGTGACGATAAGAGCTTCTCTTTGGGGTACTCACCTCTATTGTTCCAAGGCTCTACACAGGACTGCATGTACAGCAGCTTTTCTTGTATTTCAGCATAAAGAAATGGATCAATACCTTAAATGGAGTGTCCCTTAGAGACTTTGGTGGTTTGAAGAATTGCCTAAATTCGTTTGAAAAAGAAAAAAGCAACACTTCAAATGTAACATTTTTGGGCCGCATCCTCGTCATGCAATTCTAAACATGTACAGTAGTCAATGGAATGAGACTCAAATGATACATCATAGCAGTCAGATCTCTTAGGGCTAACTTTACATAGGGCTAACTTTACTTACATGTCAGGGAAATTCACATCAATCTATGTGTTTGGCAAACTGCTTTACATGAAGAAAAAAAAATACGCACTGAGATTACTTCAAATGGCGGCACTATTTCTGAAATGTGACGATAAGAGCTTCTCTTTGGGGTACTCACCGCTATTGTTCCAAGGCTCTACACAGGACTGCATGTACAGCAGCTTTTCTTGTATTTCAGCATAAAGAAATGGATCAATACCTTAAATGGAGTGTCCCTTAGAGACTTTGGTGGTTTGAAGAATTGCCTAAATTCG
>JAODXP020000006.1:7828683-7851183 GCA_027497455.2 Sardinella longiceps | reverse complement strand
ATACATGTGTAAATGTTACTACCCATTTTCTTTCCAAGACAGAAAAGGGATAAACTCACTGCATTTCAATGATAGAATGTTCAGATTACTACCATGGACTGGTTTTAGAATCTCAGAATGTTCAGGTGTGAAATAACCCCACACAGTAGTAACAGAGAGGATTCAAGCGGAGCGAGAGGTGTCAACGCTTGTTCAGTTCCTGGTTCTATTTTTGCAAGGGGGAGGGGGAAAAATCCCCCTTTATGCAGACTTAAAGAATATTTTCTTATTGTGATGTAATGATTTATGCAGACTTAAAGAATCTTTCTTATTGTGATGTAATGCATTTATGCAGACAGGAAGTATTCCAGTTTGCTCCCATTGAAATGTATTATGATGCCTTATCTTGCTCAGTATTCCATGATCTTTGGTAGTACCCAAGAGAGATCACTCTGGTTTGGGAGGACTACTGTAGCTCTGCCTATGGAGGTGAAATGATTCTGGTCTGAGAGTCAACGGCTCTTTGCTGTTAAAGATGCTGTAGGAGTGTTTGACGGCTCTTTGCTGTTACAGGAAAATACCGTAGTAAGTTTAAGCATAGCCCTGCTGCACGAGCCTTCTTACAGCGATATATTTCGCATGAAATGAAAGATTTTCAAACAGCACAGACCTAACGCGAACGTGAAACACTTTACATTGAGTCAATGTAACCTCAGATTTTTACTTTACTTTCGGTTTCCAACAGTCAGGTCCCATTGATTCAGTGTAAAGTGCCTGTTTGCTTCTGCGTTCCTGTTCGGTCTGTGCTGTACCAAATGATCTTGTTCCACTCGCTAACTAGCGCATTTAGCAAGCTCTTTCAACAGGGCTATGCTTGAATTCACTCCGGTATTTTCCTTTAAAGATGCGATAGGAGTGTTTGACGGCTCTTTGCTGTTAAAGATGCGGTAGGAGTGTTTGACGGCTCTTTGCTGTTAAAGTTGCGGTAGGAGTGTTTGATGGCTCTTTGCTGTTAAAGATGCGGTAGGAGTGTTTGAATGAGGCTGTGCAAAGTTGAGAAATGTTAGAATGTCATGGTTTTAAAAAGAAGTGACTATTGCAAGATTGTGAGGGAACATTTTGCACACTATGATGGATACATTGCTTGTAATTAAATAGACCATGCGCTATGCACTATGCATTAAGTAGACTATGCACTTTTTGGTGCTGAAGTCGATGATTGATACAGATGCTTTATATTGTGACTACTTATATTAATAAAAGACATGTTTGTTTGTTTGTTTGTTTGTTTGTTTTATGGGGGGTGGGGGGGGGGTATAGGGCCCTTATGTCCTGTGTGCTTGGGGCCTGGTCTGTCATCCTGTCTGGATGAACATACATACATATTATTAGCCTGACCATAATATGGTCATCCGTATCCATGGTCTGGGGGCGGTCTTCTGGGGCGGGTTTACTACCGGGCAATAAACAAAGCTGATTAGACGAGCTGTCCAATTGTTTCAAACCAGAACTGAATGCCCCCCACCTCCCCGCCCTATAATCACGCCACCAGGTTAAAGAACGTCCAGACCATGAATACGGATGAACAGCAGTATTATGGTCAGGCTATGTCAGGCTAACATATTATAACATTAACCCTATCCTTTATCCCCAATGATAGCTCATTTGAAGTAGATGTGTGTGTGTGTGTGTGTGTGTGTGTGTGTGTGTGTGTGTGTGTGTGTGTGTGTGTGTGTGTGTGTGTGTGTGCCATATTGTTATGTGTATATTATCTTTATCCCTAATGATTGCTCATTTCAAGTATGCCTATATTGAGATGTGTGTGTGTGCCATGTTGTTGTGTGTGTGTTGATAAACTCCACTGGGCTACCCAAAGCACACTGTGTGTGTGTGTGTGTGTGTGTGTGTGTGTGTGTGTGTGTGTGTGTGTGTGTGTGTGTGTGTGTGTGTGTGTGTGTGTGTGTCAGTGTGTGTGTGTGTGTGTGTCTGGCCCAAGCTAACACAGCCGATTGGCCCTGGCAGAATAAACACATAGAGTCAAGTAATGTCAGTGTGTGTGTGTGTGTGTGTGTGTGTGTGTGTGTGTGTGTGTGTGTGTGTCTGGCCCAGGCTAAAACAGCCGATTGGCCCTGGCAGAATAAACACATAGAGTCAAGTAATGTCAGTGTGTGTGTGTGTGTGTGTGTGTGTGTGTGTGTGTGTGTGTGTGTGTGTGTGTGTGTGTGTGTGTGTCTGGCCCAGGCTAAAACAGCCGATTGGCAGAATAAACACATACAGTAGAGTCAAGTAATGTCAGTGGTTAGGCCCAGGGGATAATGCTGTGTTTGATGTTCAAAACATGCTTCATTGCACACATCATCAAACACACACACACACACACACACACACACACACACACACACACACACACACACACACATCATATCTCTCTCTTACTCACACACACACACACACACACACACACACACACACATCAAACATACATATCAGACACACAAACACACATCATATCTCTCTCTTGCTCACACACACACACACACACACACACACCTCAGCACACAGACAGGCCTTTGCCTCCTGAGGCTGCATGATATGAATACTATTTTCCCTTCAGATGTTGTGTGGAGGTCTAAACGAACTGCAGTGGGTTACATACATAAATGCAGTTGGATGTTTCTGTCTCTCTGACTCCTGCCTGCTGCCTCATTATGGAGATTGCCTGAGGCCAGGGTCATATGGTGCAACAAGTGTGAATAGAAAACAACAGAACAGACCTACACCAGAGAGAGAGAGAGAGAGAGAGAGAGAGAGAGAGAGAGAGAGAGAGAGAGAAGTGCTGTGGTGGGGTGGGGTGGGGTTGGGTGGATGTGATTCCTCGAGTGTATTCATATCCATTTCAGAGGCATTTGTTCAATAATCATCATGGGTCACTGAACAGGGAAGTGTGTTAAAAGCTGCCTGCATTTTTAAGGGGCAAAACTATTTATTTTGAACACACTACTTAAAAAATAATATTCATAATCACACATGTATTTATTTTCTGGCCTATAAAACGACACACTAATACTTCCTACTATTTCTTATAAAAACTTAGGCTACAAATGTGCGAGAAATTCCTCTCTGCTTCGAGCCCTAGTCAGGGGGCGTTTTCGGTCCATTTTTCCAGGACTGAATTTTTCCCCTCCGCAGCATCAGTAGGAGAGAGACAGCCTCTGATGACTGTACGGCGGACCTGGCTGTAGTTTTCGTTAAAAAAGAGAGAGAGGGAGAGTGAGAGAGAGGGTGAGAGAAAGAGAGAGAGAAGAAGAGGTACGTACAAGGACAGCGATTACGGACAAAATACATGACGTCTTTTGAGATTTATTAAGCTGGAAAATCGGTTCACTGTTGATTCTGATAGCGACAACAACCAGGTAAAAATCCGAAGCATTTCGGGACGCGGAGGTTTTGCAATGGCATGCATGCAGGGAGCCCCTGCTCTTCGCTGTCTGTAAAATTTCACTGTACATTCAGTGTATTGAAAACAAAATGGGGGTTGAGCCGCGCTATGGGAGGAGCAGAGGTAAAAGACGAGCTAGGGCACGATGTCTTCGACCTTTTCGAACCAAAGAATACTACAGTGTGAGCGAAAGTGTCGGTGTCGGGGGAGGCCTTAGCGTTACATTTCATAGGTGTGCATAATCGTCTTTTCGGTGTAGCGTAGCGTAGCCTACGCAGCTCAGCGCTTCTGAATAATGCACGTAGCTGCTGCAAGTCTGTTCGCTGATGCTTGAACGCACCGTTAACTACATTCTGCACGTTTTCCATCAAGAAAACTACGACCTAAACCGTAGAGCAGAACAGTTAGCGTTATCGCGCAGTCTGCATGCTGCACGGATTTCCCTCTATTTTGAGATAAACAGAGAAATGCGCGACTATGTCTTTAAGTGAGAGCAGCACAAGCTATTGATAAGGTTTCGGCAGGGAGACACACACGGACTCTCGCAGAGCGAGATGAACATCATTATGTGCCTGAAAGGTCGTGTTAAGACGTGCTGCATGTCATGCATGGAAATAATGTCTAAAATGTTGGCCTTGCGGATGCCAAATGTCACAAGGGCACCGAAGGCCATTTCAGCCGCTGAATAAAGTGAGTGTGACCATAAGGCCGTACGGAAAAGGCTGTACAGGTTAATTAACACACGACATCATGTTACCATATCCACCTTAAACGGTTTTAATTTATAAATCTGCCAGAGAGAGCACACGCAGTACATTATTTCAGTTGTATTGTCACGCTAGCGAACTCCCCAAAATAAAAATAAAAGAAAATAGCCTAATTAAGGTTTTGCATACACGCATGAATGTTAATTTATCATGAATGATAATAATGTAACAATCAGTGCGTAATTTTCATGGCATTCTGACTAGGCCTAATCGTATAGAGACGTGTAGCCTGATTCTGTCCGCTAGTTTATAGCCTATAGGCGTGCATGTCATCATTGCATAGCCGTGAGGACCTGTTGCTCTTTGACGTGATGCTTATAGGCCTATCATATAGAAGATGTGTACATTAGTGACGTGCAGGCAAGGTGCATGATTGACCTATAGGCCTATCATATAGAAGATGTGTACATCAGTGACGTGCAGGCAAGGTGCATGATTGACCTAAAGGCTTATCATATAGAAGATGTGTACATTAGTGACGTGCAGGCAAGGTGCATGATTGACTTAAAGGGGGTGGGAGTAAACAAGTGTATACTTCTTCCCACTCCTTTTCAAATGTATTAAGAGACGTCTTTCTGATGCATGTTTTCTTTTTATGTGTATGTACAGTATGTTCCTTTTTTTGTTACACTTGAAATAAATCGACAATCAATCTTACCGTCTCCTTTCCTCTCCTCTCCTCTTCTCTCCTCTCCTCTCCTCTCCTCTCCTCTCCTCTCCTCTTCTCTCCTCTCCTCTCCTCTTCTCTCCTCTCCTCTTCTCTCCTCTCCTCTTCTCTCCTCTCCTCTTCTCTTCTCTTCTCTTCTCTTCTCTCTCTCCTCTCCTCTCCTCTCCTCTCCTGTCTCTCAGCACACAGGTGGCCATAGGGAGGCAAAGACAGGTGAGTGACCATTGCAAGTCTGTATGGACCAAATGACATGAGTATTAATGTTATGATTTTGTAGCCTACATACACAATCAAATCCCTACTGTAGATATAGGCTATCGGACAACAACAACAACAACAACACACACACACACACACACACACACACACACACACACACACACACACACACACACACACACACCTGACACAATGAAAAAGATGGAGATTAAATCAGCTGTCACACCAAATTCTATAAGCTGGAGAAGCCTAATTGGCAGAGTGTGTGAATACATGTGCACACACACACACACACACACACACACACACACACACACACACACACACACACACCACCACATACATACACACACTATCCATTATGACAGCACACAAACGCCTCCCATGTGTGTGGTTTAAGCAAGACTAACTGTGTCCCTCATATATTCCCATCTCTGTCTTTCTCTCTCTCTCTGTCTGTCTATGCCCATCTCTCTCTCTCTCTATCCATCTCTCGCTCTCTCTTTCTCTACCAATCTCTCTCTCTCCTTCTCTCTGCACCCATCTCTCTCTCTCTCCCTCTCTCTCTTTCTCTACCCATCTCTCTCTCTGCCCCCTGTCTATATGCCCCCTCTCTCCCTGTGCCCCTGATCTGTTCCCCTGGTCTCTCTCTCTCTCTCTCTCTCTCTCTCTCTCTCTCTCTCTCTCTCTCTACACCGCCCCCCCCCTCTCTCTCTCTACCCCTCTCTTTAATCTCTGTCTCTCTCTATGCCCATCTCTCTCTCTCTCTCTCTGCCCCCTGTGCCCCTGGTCTCTTTCTCTCTCTCTCTCTCTCTCTCTCTCTCTCTCTCTCTCTCTACCCCTCTATCCCCTGGTGCCCGTGTTCAGCAGTGGAGCCATGTCAGCCCGAGGTGGGAAGAAGAAGACGACTAAGTTGTCGCGCTCGGCGCGGGCAGGTGTGATATTCCCCGTGGGCAGGATGATGCGTTACCTGCGCACCGGCACACACAAGTACCGCATCGGCATGGGAGCGCCCGTCTACATGGCCGCTGTCATCGAGTACCTGGCAGGTGAGACACTCATGTGTGTGTGTTTTTATGTTTGTGTGTGTGTGTGTGTTTATGTTTGTGTGTGTTTATGTTTGTGTGCCCGTCTACATGGCCGCCACCATTGAGTACCTGGCAGGTGAGACACTCGTGTGTTTATGTTTGTGTTTATGTTTTTGTGTGTTTGTATTTGTGCGTGTGTTTGTGTTTATATTTGTGTGTTTGTGTATATATTTGTGTTGCCGTCTACATGGCCACTGTCATCGAGTACCTGGTAGTTGAGCCACTGGTGTTTGTGTGTTTATGTTTGTGTTTGTGTGTTTATGCGTTTGTGTTTACTGGCTCTTTGCAGGCACTTTTAGCCTAAGCCACGGGAATTACAAATTACAAAAACATTTGATATTCAAATTGCCTATTAATTAATGTAATGTAAGGATTTACACTTTTATATATAAATTCATACTGTAAGTATACTCTTATGATAAGGTTAGGATACACTTAAGTATGTAATTATAAGAATGTACTGTTACTACTCTTATGATCACAGAAGGATACACTTTTAAGTATAAGTATACATTGTAAGTATGCATACTCTTATGATTCTGTAAGGGAACTTTGGTTTGGTCTGTGCTTTAATCCCAGTTGTGAACCCAGCCCACTGTGAAGTGAAGTACACACTAAACCCAGAGTAGTAGGCTGCCTGCTACGCACCAGTGAAGTGAGTACCACTCAGAGCAGTGGGCTAAGTGAAGTACACACTAAACCCAGAGTAGTGAGGGGTTGCAGAAGGTGCCTTCAGGGGTTGCGGAAGGTGCACTTCAGCTCTGGTCTACGGGTTGGGGATCCAACCGTCAACCATCAACAAACTGTGTGTGTGTATGTGTGTATGTGTGTGTGTGTGTGTGTGTGTGTGTGTGTGCAGCTGAGATCCTGGAGTTGGCCGGCAATGCTGCGCGGGACAACAAGAAAGGACGCATCACACCACGTCATATTAAGCTGGCAGTGGCCAACGACGAGGAGCTCAATCAGGTAACACCACACACACACACACACACACACACACACACACACACACACACACACGCACAAACTGCATACCTGCAAAAACAGCAGATCAACAACAGATTTCAGTATACAGGTGTACTGCAAGTATACAGGTGTAAGTACAGTATACAGGTGTAAGTACAGTATACAGGTGTAAGCATACAGATGTAATTATACAGGTGTAAGCATACAGATGTAATTATACAGGTGTAAGTATACAGGTGTAAGTAAGTATACAGGTGTAAGTATACAGGTGTAAGCATACAGATGTAATTATACAGGTGTAAGTATACAGGTGTAAGTATACAGTTGTACAGTAAGTATACAGGTTTTAGTATACAGGTGTAATGTAAGTATACAGATGTAAGTATGCAGGTGTAAGTAAACAGGTGTAATGTAAGTATACAGGTGTAATGTAAGTATACAGGTGTAAGTATACAGGTGTAAGTATACAGGTGTAAGTATACAGGTGTAAGTATACAGGTGTAAGTATGCAGGTGTAAGTATACAGGTGTACAGTAAGTATACAGGTGTAAGTATACAGGTGTAATGTAAGTATACAGATGTAAGTATGCAGGTGTAAGTATACAGATATAAATATGCAGGTGTAAGCATACTGTACACCAGACTTTGTCCCTCTTGTAGCTCAGCACTGTAGGTACTGTATGTATATCATCATCATCATCATCATCATCATCATCATCATCATCATCCATTGTTTATTCAGGGAAAAATGACTGAGCATCAAGCTCTTTTACAGCATTGCCCTGATTTGACAATAAAAAATATGCAAGCAAACAAAAGTACACAAGGGAAAAAAGACAAAGGAGAAAAAAAAAACTTATGAAAAATGAATAATTATATAAAAAAATCAATTAAAAAACAAGAACACTTATGTACAGGATTCATATCAATTATCAATGCTTTAAATTTGTCTGCAGACACAAGTTGGTTCAGTTTTAAAACATCTTGTAGCTGGTTCCACTTATTTGGTGCAAAAAACTGAAAAGCCATTTTACCAACCTCAGATCTAACTGTAGGTGTTTCAAGGGTTATAAAACCATGGGACCTTGTATTGTGTGAGCTGTCTCTAATTCTTAAGTGAAGACAGGTAAGGAGGTAGTTCAGGCTAGAAGATAGGCTGCTTCTACCTAACGTGCGGTCTGTGACATGCATATACACAAAAGATGTTTTCCTTGATATTGAGGCTGATGTGTCACATGAAATTATAACATTTGTTTTATTATAAATTAACTAGTGCTGGCAAAATTAACTGATTAACTCAAGTGAATAATCCAAAAAAATTTACTCAGATTAGAATAATTAACTCAGATTAATCCTGATGGATATGGTTCCATTTCCTTGCCATTTACCGTATTTTTTGGACTATAAGTCGCAGTTTTTTTCATGGTTTGGCTGGCCATGCGACATATACTCTGGTGCGACATATATATGTTTTTTTTCGCCACGAGAGGGCACTGTGTACATTTGCACGTTACAGAATGCCATATCAATACCACTGAAAGAAAAAAGACGTTACAATAACAGAAATGTGCGACTTTTAGTCCGGTGCGACATATATATGTTTTTTTCATCTGCATAAGGCATTTTTTGGCATATGCGACTTAAACTCCGGAGCGACGTATAGTCCAAAAAATACGGTATTATGTTCAATTTCAGATAGAAAATGGCTCGGCTATCAAGTCAAACTAGACAAAGATTATGGCTCCTGAATGTCCAACAACAGCAGAGGTTTGATGTTTGGGGAATCTGTGGGGGTAGGAGATAGGTGTGAATTGTGCAATTTGTGAAGAACAAATCCAGCTATTTAGAATCAGGGTCTTTCCAGGGCAAAATAAGGATCCAATATACCCGAGCATCCAAATTCTTACTGCAGGAAATGAGTTGCGATTCAAAATGATTCATCACGATTAATCATTGCAAAATTTTGTGATTAATCAAATTATTTTTTAAATCGTTTGACAGCACTAAAATTAACTAAAATATGCTCCAGTTGAATTTAAAGTCTTATGATAAGGGGCCAGGGCAAATTATTGATGTAACCTATTTACTGACCTATTTGCTTATAAAGAACTAGTTACTTCACTTTACTAGTTACTAGTTGCTTTTACAATGTAGTAACACAGTTACTAAGGGAGATTAGTTTTTGGAGAAGTAACTACAGTAGTAACTATAACTATTTACTTTTTAAAAATAATTTCTCCAATACCGTCCCGAACAACGACTAAGTGATTTGAGTATTTGAGAGAAGTAGACCTTCAATTACAAACAAACTTACAGTATGGCTTTAAGGGTACTAAATGATTTGAGTATTTGAGTGAAGTAGACCTAGCCTGACTAATAAGCGACTGTTGACTCAGTCACAGTCTGGAACAATGCAATTGAAACATGTTTCCGTTTGGATATGACGTATCCTCTCACCTGGCTCTCACTTCCGCATTCAGCAGTAACAGATCGCTAGCTAATTCCAATTTATTTTGACGTAGTAGCGGCAATAAGTCCTCAAGATCATGAATGTCAATGTCATGTACCAATTTTGTAAAGGTAATTCAAAAGTAGGGGGAGAATAACGAACGTTTTCAGGTAAGTTAAGAGACATCACTCTAAACTGTGTGCTGATTGGCTAAACCGCGAGCGAACCGAAGTGGGCGCTCTGGTCCAGACTAGTACGGAGGTAAAATTCATTATAACGTAAGTACGTAAGTTGGCGCTGCCAGGCTAAAAGCAAACAAACTTACAGTACGGCTTTAAGGGTACTATGTGATTTGAGTATTTGAGTGAAGTAGACCCTCAATAGCAAACAAACTTACAGTACGGCTTTAAGGGTACTATGTGATTTGAATATTTGAGTGAAGTAGACCTTCAATAGCAAACAAACTTACAGTACGGCTTTAAGGGTACTATGTGATTTGAGTATAAACAAACTTACAGTACGGCTTTAAGGGTACTATGTGATTTGAGTATTTGAGAGAAGTAGACCCTCAATAGCAAACAAACTTAAGTAAGGCATTAAGGGTACTAACTCCACTAACTGATTTGTAAACTCTCTATGCACCCAGTAGTCAAACATTTCTGAAAGTTCTGTAAAGTGTGTGTGTGTGTGTGTGTGTTGTGTGTGTGTGTGTGTGTGTGTGTGTGTGTGTGTGCGCGCGCGCTGAACACAAGAATGCCCGTTGGACTGACCAGCCTGGTGCTTGTGAGAAGGAAGACTGTGATTTGCTATAAATACACACTCACATTCCTCTCCATGTTGCCCCTTGGAGTGCCTTGCTGCTGCCCTCTGTGTGTGTGTGTGTGTGTGTGTGTGTGTGTGTGTGTGTGTTCGAGAGAGAGTTTGTGTGTGATGTGAGAGTGAGTGTGCGTATGCGTGTGTGTGTGTGTATTTGTTTGTGTGTGTGTGTGAGAGAGAGTTTGTGTGTCTTTGTGTGTGTGTGTTGTGTGTGTGTGTGTGTGATCACTACTTAGATCAGTCTGGCTCAATATTAAAATTTGCAGTTAGATACTATTAGCTGAAAGGTGAGCATTGAAGACATACAATATTATTACACAGCTCTTTAAAATGCTGTAGAATGCTCCATTCACTTCAATGGGACTTGTTCTATGTGTGTGTGTGTGTGTGTGTGTGTGATCAGTAGGCCTACTGAAGTTATACTAAAGACAAACGGTGTTATTACACAGCTCTTTACAATGCTGTAGAATGCTCCATTCACTTCAATGGGACTGATGTTTTCTAGTAACGGTCCGTTGCTAAGTATAACAGACCGCTGTCAAGCAAAAGTGCCTAAGTCAATCAGCTGATCTGTAAGTTAACAGAATACTTCTTTTCCGCAGACAGTATTATCTATCTTAATCATTAAAGTTACCATTAAAGCAGTGATAAGCAATGCTTCATCGCATGTTAATAATATCTACAGAAGGTAGCCGTAACCCCACACACACACAAACTTCACAGAACCCCCTCTCTAAAGAGAAAAAATATTGTTTTCATTTTTAAACAATTTATGCTGAATTGTTGCAGACAGATAACTTGTTTAACTTGTTGTGTATTTTGTGTGTGCGCATGTGTGTGTGTGTGTGTGTAGCTCCTGCGGGCGGTGACCATCTCCAACGGCGGGGTGCTCCCCCGTATCCACCCGGAGCTGCTATCCAAGAAGAGGGGGGGCCGGGTGAAGGTGGAGCCCCAGGTGATCGTGGCGGAGAAGACCAGCCGTGGCAAAGGCATGAAGAGGCCACCGGGCAAGAGGAACAAAGGGAAGCCTGGACGCAAGCCCAAGGTGACACACACACACATGCACACACAGAGGCATGTACACACACATGCACACAAGCCTAAGGTACACACACACACACACACACACACACACACACACACACACACATAAAGAGGCATGTACACACATATGCACGCAAGCCCAAGGTACACACACACACACATGCACACAAGTCCAAGGTAACACACACACACACGCACGCAATCCCAAGGTAACACTCAAATGCACACACACACACACACACATACATGCATGCAAGCCCAAGGTTACACACATAGATGCATGAAAGAAACATGTCTGAGATGTAATATATCACTGTGTGTGTGTGTGTGTGTGTGTGTGTGTGTGTGTGTGTGTGTGTGTGTGCAGAAGATCACAGAGAATGACAAGGAGCCCAGCAGTAGCTCCCCCACAGATGACGGCCTGGGCGACGGCTTCACCATCCTCTCAGCAAAGAGCCTCTTCCTCGGACAGAAGGTGTGTGTGTGTGTGTGTGTGTGTGTGTGTGCGTACGTGTGTGTATATGTGTGCATGTGAGAGAGAGTGAGAGACAGCTGTTAAATGTTATTTATCTCTTCAAGTGTCCCTGACGGAGAGTGAGGTCAGTGTGTGTGTGTGTGCGTTTGTGTGTGTGAGAGAGAGAGACAGCGAATAGATAGATAGATAGAGAGATGTTAAATGATGACAGTGTTAAATGTGTGTGTGTGTGTGTGTGTGTGTGTGTGTGTGTGTGTGTGTGTGTGTGTTTCCAGGTGTCCCTGACAGAGAGTGAAATGGGTAAGATCGGCGCCATTAAAGTGGAAGGCATCATCAACCCCACCAATGCTGAGATCGACCTCAAGGACGGATTTGGTAAGAAAGACACACACACACACACACACAGATAGGAATAGAGAAACACCTCTGGCATGAACTTTGACCCCAGAGGAATGTGGAGGACCCTACATTTGACCTTTGGCCTCTGAGTAAAAAGAACCACCGTACTTTAGAGCCAATTCAGGGCCAAACTAAACTATGCACAGGCTCAGCAGTAGCACTACGAGTGTGTCTGTGAGTGTGTGTGTGTGTGTGTGTGTGCGTGCACAGATTCAGCAGTAGCACTATAAGTGTGTGTATGTGTGTGTTTCTGTGTGTCAGGTTCACCAGTCGCTTACAGGAATTCTTTACACGAACACAAATCATCACTGTGGGTTTTCTGATAAGTCACATTTCTGAGTGGTACAAATACATCTGTGTGTGTGTGTGTGTGTGTGTGTGTGTGTGTGTGTGTGTTAGGCACAGCGCTGGAGAAAGCAGGTGGCAGAGAGTTCCTGGATGCGGTGAAGGAGCTGAGAAAGGCACAGGGGCCCCTGGAGGTGGCCTCAGGTAATGCAGACACTTTGCACCACAGCCTTTCCCTCATGTGTCATGTGACCAGTCATGGCTCTCTCTCATTGGTGGGATTTGTAGATGGATATGGGTGTGCGTGTCCATTCAAAGCACCTGATGATGACCCCTTGGACAATGCCGCCCTGACTTTCTGTGTGTTTTTCCTTGTGTGTGTGTGTATGTGTGTGTTTGTGTGTGTGTGTTTGTGCAGTGGCGGTGAGCCAGGCGTCAGGCATGGCGGCCCGTTTCGTGATCCACTGTAACGTTCCCCCCTGGGGCTCAGAGAAGTGTGAGGACCAGTTGGAGAAGACGGTGAAGAACTGCCTCTCGGCCGCCGAGGAGAAGAAGCTCAAATCGGTCGCCTTCCCCCTCTCCCATCCGGCAGGTCTGTGTGTGTGTGTGTGTGTGTGTGTGTGTGTGTGTTTTTGTAAGCATGTACCTGTACGAACAGTATGCGTGCGTGTTTGTATTGCTTGTGTGTGTGCACCTGTGTGTGTGCAGTAAATGTGCGGTAGAGTTTCTTGATTTAAACTATTAGTCAAGGACGGTATCATAATAGTTTTAACGATTTTTCATTTTTGTTGTCTTATATTTACCTTTTTTATATTTCTATCTTCTCACCTGTTCGCACCTATGTCATCTCACTCTCTCGTTTCTCCTCTCTTCCTCTTCTTGCTCTTCTCTCTTCTTGTTCTTGTTTCTCCTCTCTTTCTCACTCTACCCTTTGTCCTCTCTTCCTCTCCTTTTTCTTGCACTTCTCTTCCTATTCTTGTTTCTCTCTCTTTCTCCTCTCACTCTCTCTCTTTCTTCTCTCTTCCTCTTCTTGTACTCCTGTCTTCCTCTTCTTGTTTCTCCTCTCTTTCTCTCTGTTTCTATTTGTTCCTTCCTCACTTTGTGTTGTCTCTCCTCTCCTCTCCCCTCCGTCCTGCAGAAACGGTTTCCCCAAGCAGACAGCAGCACAGCTCATCCTGAAGGCCATCTCCAGTCACTTTGTAAGCACCAGCTCCTCCTCCCTGAAAAACATATACTTTGTGCTGTTTGACAGCGAGACCATCGGCATCTACCTGCAGGAGTTGGCCAAGCTGGACCAGGCCAAGTGAGAGTGGAGAGCCAAGCCAACTCGCCACCCCAGCGCTTCATTCCTGCATTTCTCTTTTTTTCTTTCTTTTTGTTTTGATTTGATTTGTAACTTTCAGCGGCTGTCATGGAGACTGAGAATAGACGTTTCTGCAGATGGCATTGTGTTGGTTGAAGATTCTTTACATAGATGTGGTTTTTAAAAGAGGGTAAAAAAAAGAAAAAAGAAAGTCTTTTGACACATGTTTTGAATAAGGTTATTTGTGAGTGTTGTATTGTGTGTTGCCTTTCTGTTTCACTGGTTTCTCTCTTGTGAGAATGCTCATATGTGTAGAGTAGACAAAACAGACCCATCAAACCCCCATGTCCTGAAATCCCTCAACTTGACATTGTATCCCTAGATGATTTGACATTCCATGTACAAAGTTCATGTCTGGAGATCTGATGTTGTTTTCTTCTCATGTACCCCCTCAGATGCTCGGTGTAGTTTCTGATAAAATTAGTTTACTAAGAAAAAAAAGGTTTCTCATACTGATTTGAAATAAAATCTACAATTTTACACCATGCACAACCATTCTGACCTGACATAACACGACTACAACTGCACACAACTCTTGACTGTTTACAAAGATGCTCAGAGAGCCTGTGCCTCTAAAACCCAACATGTGTATCAGGATAGATAGGCCTACTAGAAATATTAACTTAGGCCTACTGACAGGCAAAACAGTGTTTTTGATGTGAATGCCATATATTGTAGCCGACAAAGTTTGCCAATCAGGCATCTTTTAAATTGAATAGAATGACCTAAATTTGTTTAGATAAAGGGTTTTTTTTTCTGATAATTCGCTGAATTAAACTAGTCTACTTTAAATGGTGTATACAGTTAACTGAGCCCTGATTTAAAAATATAGCGTTAGCCTATTTATGAACCGTTTAAATTCAGTTCCCTGACGATAAATATCTCAAGGAGGGGGCAATTTCCTTTGCCTCCTTTAAGAACCACCTGTTGCGCATGTCCTTGTCCAAGACTCAGAAAACGAATTTGTAGGCCTACCAACATTACGTACGTTTCCTGGTACACAGTAGAGTGCAGCCAGGACTAGATACCGTAGTTTTTGTTGTTGCATTAGGCTATCACTCTGTCTGACACGAATTGTTTACAGTCTGAGTAATTTATAAAAATGGCACAGGCATTTAATAAAGAGCTAGATCCATGTAACGTTAGCTGCGCGATTTGTTTGGAACCGCTGAGAGATCCTGCAACTATTTCTTGCGGCCATAGTTTCTGTATGAGCTGCATCAGCGGCTGTTGGGATCAAGAGGAACGGAGGGAGGGAGTGTACAGCTGCCCCCAGTGCCGTAAAACTTTTACCCCAAGACCCGTTCTGAACAAAAACACCGTGCTGGCCGAGCTTATGGAGAAACTGAACCTCAGAAAGGTGCGGCCTGATCATGACCTGGAGCCCCACCATGCTGGACCTGGCGATGTGGAGTGTGACGTGTGCGCCGGGAGGAAACTCAAAGCGGTCAAGTCTTGTCTGGTGTGCTTGGCCTCCTACTGTGAAACTCATGTTCAACCTCACTACCAGTCCACCGCTTTTCAATGGCATAAACTCACACATGCCTCCTCGAAGCTCCACGAGAACATCTGTCCTCAGCACAATCGGCTTCTTGAGGTGTACTGCCGCAGTGATGCGCGATGTGTCTGCGTTCTGTGCACCATGGATGAACACCGCGGCCACGACACCATCTCTGCTACGGCAGCAAGGACCGAGAAACAGGTGAAACAGTAGCGTTTAGGCCTGCAGCCCCTCTTCCAACAACAGGTATCAACAATTTAAAATAGCCCAAGATGCACCAGGCCTGTCGGCGTAACGAGGCCTACGTTTTGTTTTTCAAGTAGACCTAAGACACTAAATTAATCAATAAATGAATGAAATGAACAATTTGAATTTCAGACATCTACCTGCATCAAAATGATCAAGTTCCCACACAACGTTAATAATGACAGATTTATTCCATGACGTCGTATTGTTGATTGAAAACAGTAGTATAATGTGTAAATTAAATGTCAGAATAAACTAAATTGTACATTTCTATAGAAACATTTTGAAGGGCTGAAGAAGCAAAGCCAAAAGATGATTGAGCAGAGAGGCAGTGAGTTGCTGAAGATCAAGGAGGCTTTTCCGGCTTACAAGGTGAGTGAGGAGGAAGGGGAATCAATTGGTCAATTGGTAAGTTCTAAGGAAGTTCTAGTAAGATGGTGAACCTACTGAAATATCTAACATGCCAACTAATCTGCTAATGCAAGATCAAAAGCATATGTTTTTTTGTATAGTTTTTGCCTCCAGTTTCAGGCAAAAGAGCCACTGTGTTGTAGATCCTGAAGGCATAGATCTATTGCGTCGCAATGTACGACTGTATGTGCATTTGGTCTTAAACTTTAAGTATTAAAAAGTCTTAAATTGACCTTGGTCAAACCTGTAGACACCCTGTGTGTATGTAATGTAGCCTATGTGAGGGAAGTTGGGACTGTGATTTAGCCATAACTCCAACTGAACTGGAATTGTCCACCATTTTTTGAAATTGGGTTATTCACTGAGTTACATATGGGTAAAAGCATTTAGGTTTCAGTGTTTGCGTTTTCCTTGTCCGGCAACCCCAATTTTAGCTTTAGATTAGCATGGGTGCTGGAATGTAATGTTCCCAAAGAGTTGCTATCTGGCTACTTTACATTCCAGTGCCTAGCTTAGCTAAAGCTAAAAAAAAAAGAGATCTTAAATTGTGTTTGCCAGACTAGGAAAACTAAAGCACTGAGACTAAAATGCCTTTACCCACATATGTAACACCAGGTAATGCAGTGAATAGCCCAATTTCATAAAAGGGTGGATTATTCCTTTATATTTAGCCTACATTAAATTTATGCATTTACCAGACGCTTTTATGCAAAGCAACTTACAAAAGAGAGATAACAATCAAGCTGCAACACAATTAAGTAAATGCATACTGCGAGTGCCATTTGCGAATTGGAGAGCAAGTGCAAGAGTTGAAGTGCTTGATCAGTGCATTCCAGGTAGTTGGAGGAATTAGGACAAGAGATACTTTTGAAACAGCTGGGTCTTCAAGAGTTTCTTGAAAGTAGATAGAGTGCCTGTTGTTCTAATAGTCTTGGGAAGACTATTCCACCAGTTAGGAACAATGGATGAGAAGATCCTAGATTGACTTGTGCGGGGTGTTAGTCGTTCTAAGCAGCGATCCTTGGTTCCTTTAAGTTTGTCGCTTAACCACCCTGTTGGCGCACTTGTGCTCTGTGGTTCCTCTAGGAGGCATCCCTGCTGGCGGAACAGCACTGCTCACAGACCGTCAGGCAGCTGTGTGAGCGCGTGCAGTGGACTCACAGTGCGGTGATGCAGGAGATTGGAGACCAGCAGGTGGCAGCAGTGAGTCAGGCTGAGGAGGCGCTGGAGGGGCTGGAGACTGAGATGGCTGAGCTGAGGAGGAGAGAGGAGGAGCTGGACAAACTCTCTCATGAGGACGATCCGGTCCGCTTCCTACAGGTGACCTCACAGAAGGGTGATCAATCATTGGCTTGAGACACAGTTAAAGGGGTGAAATTCCACTTCCAGTCTGTCTCATCAATGTCCAAATAAATAATCAAAGACCGAGGAAATCCTGTGAGGTATTAAACCCACCATGCCGGCTTTAAAAAGAAAGTTTATTGTTTAGTCAACAGAATTTTCTCTATAATGCCCATGGTTATAGGACAAAAGTAAACTTAGGCTGTCATTCAGATATTGGTTAAGTGTTTTAGATTTAATATAACAATAATGGTTTGGATGTTTTTGGCAATATGCTAAGACAGAGGAAAGAATGGAAGTAAGGAAGGGAAGTTGAATGAATTTTGTAAAGAGATGCACCCGTGTGTGTGTGTGTGTGTGGGGGGGGGGGTGCTGGCGCGTGTGTGTGCGTGAGGTTGAATGAATTTTGTAATGAGATACACCCATGCAGTTTCTGTTGGTGAGTCTTGTGAATAGATCATGATTTCCACTGTTTAAGTCTCTCCCTCTCTCTCTACCTCTCTCTCTCTCTCTCTCTCTATCTATCTCTGTGATGGTTATTGCAGACTCCTCATATGAAAGAAAGGTTTTTAAGGCGCCACACTTGTCCTTTGAGCCCATGAAAAAATCCCTGAGTGATTTTAGGAGTGCAGTTGAACGTGCCTGCACTGTGGTGGAGAGAGAGGGTGAGTGTGTGTGTGTGTGTGTGTGTGTGTGTGTGTGTGTGTGTGTGTGTGTGAGGGTGAGTGTGGAGGTATTGATCATAAATATGTTGCTTTTAACTTACTGTTTACACCAAACTAAGGCGCGGGGCCACATGCCCGCGGAGCCTTCCCAAAATAAAATAATTTCTCATTTAGCCAAGGTAACTTACTGCAGATTATGGGACCTATTTATCAAATTTGTTGTATTCATGAAACACAAATTCTACCCTTTTAACAAGTGGGGCTACTGGTTTGAGACCTGCCAATTTACCGGCATCAACCGGTTTGCTGGTAAAACCTGGCCCATTAGTCAAAATCCAAAACCTAATGTGGCCCTTATAAATAATTGCCCACCCTTGGTTTACACAAATCACACTTCCAGATCATTGAAGAAAATGAATTGAAGCAATATTATATTGTGGAGCCTGGGAAGGATTATTTGATAGAATCTTACAGTATGTCTGTTTCCTCTGCTGGGAAGTTGGTGGTCGTCTGAAAACTGTTGTCCTTACTGGTCTTCTGAACACATCATTGTCCTTACGCAGACCTGGGCAAACTAAGGCCCGGGGGCCACATGCGGCCTGTTGAGCTCTTTAATCCGGCCTGTTGAGCCTTGCCAGAATAAAATTATTTTTCCCATTTAGCCTTGATTATAGGCCTGTTTTATCAAATTTGTTATATCCATGAAATACTACCCCCCCCTTTTTAACCCTGCTTGTTAACAGGACAGGTTAACAGGAGTTCTCTGAAGAAAGTGGGGCTACTAGTTTGAGACTTGCCAATTAACCAGCATCAACCTGTTGACTGTTAACACCTTGCCCATTAGTCAAAATGTAAAAGCCAATATGGCCCTTCGGCCAAAATAATTGCCCACCCATCTTACTGGTCATCTTGTGATCTTCCTCAGTGCTGAAGTCCCCCATGTGTTCAGTCACAGAGAGATGTGATATTGGCTGTGTTCTGAACACACTGTTGTCCTTACTGGTGGTCTTGTGATCTTCCTCAGTGCTGAAGTCCCCAAAGTGCTCATGTAGCGGTCCGCACTGCACACGGGTCTCGAACCCGCCACCCCGCAAGCTACACACTCCCGGCGTGGGAGTGGAACGCTCTAACCAACTCAGCTAAAAGCCAGAGCTTCTAACTCAGCGTGTTAGAAGCACCCATGGAATTGGGTGATGAGGATTTACACGTACTACCGCCGAGCTAGCTGGCCTCCGTTACACTCAGTCACAGAGAGATGTGATATTGGCTGTGGTCTGAAGACATTGTTGTCCTTACTGGTGGTCTTGTGCTCTTCCTCAGTGCTGAAGTCCCCCATGTGCTCAGTCACAGAGAGTGTGATATTGTAGTGGTCTGATGTGATGTGATATTGGCTGTGGTCTGAAGACATTGTTGTCCTTACTGGTGGTCTTGTGATCCTCCTCAGTGCTGAAGTCCCCCAGGTGCTCAGTCACAGAGAGGGCTGGCCTCTGTTTCTCCGTGGGCAGAGTGATGAGTCAGCTTTGCACGAGCACACTGGAGGATCACTACAGCATAGATGCCGCCGTCTGCCTGGCCACCGTCATTGAGTACCTCACAGGTGAGTCCCAGGACATACAGTAGCAGCCGTCTACCTGAGTACCTCACAGGTAGCCTGGCTTGCGCCACCACATTCAGAAAGGAACTTTGGTCTGGCAAAGCTAGCATTGCCCGGGAATTCCCAGGTGGGATTAATCTAAACGTCTATCAAATGCTATCAAACTTCATGCATGTTATGTGACAGAGCTGGACAGAGTCATCGTAAGCTCGCCTTCTTCAGCCTGCTCGTTTCTCATTGTGTCCTGGTTTTTCTGGGCACTAAGAGTTGAGGAAATTGCCTCCTTGGCCAGACTGACTTGATGAGTGACATGAAGTATGGGCAGGCCCAGGCTGCCTCATAGGTGAACTCGGGTGAAATTCATAGTCGCTCCTTTCTTTAAATTGACACATAGGTATACACAGTATAGTACACATATAGGTATATACAGTATAGTAAGTATCTTTAAAAAGCTAAACTAGCCTTGAGGATGGCTATGATGACGATTAAAGCTGTATTCGGCAACTCTTTTAAAGTCACATTTCGTAGAATTGTCATGTTATTCTGGAAGTAGTACATGAAAAAGGCTATTAAGGAAAAAAAACTGAATTCTTTAGCTCCATGTAATCGTGGTTACAAAAATCCAGCGCTCCCTGTAGCTTTCCACCTATCAGGTTCAGAGGGAGGGATAGCTGCCTGTCGATCACAGTTGTGAGCAAGCCGCTGACAACATGCTACAGCGAGGGAGGGGTTTGAGAGGCTGTTTAGGAGCGTAGTAGAGAAGGGACCAGAGAGTTGTATTATTTAGATTTTTTGCTTAAATCTCGGAATTACGTAGGCTTACGGAATACAGCTTTAAACTGCTCGTATTTGAATTCTGGTAGTGTAGGGTCCTCTGAGGAGCCTGGCTAGCATGTTAGCATGCTAGTAGCCTGTTGCCTCACTCGCGTCAGATGCAGCGCTAAGGCGCGAACATCTGATGTCGAACAATAGCAAGTTATTTCAGGAGCCAGAAATCCTTGAATTTAACTGGACAAACGGCTTGTCCATCAATTTAATTGACATGCCACTTCAGCCAATCACATCGAAACCAACCGATGACGCTGGTTATGTTTGTTGGATTCAAAACAGTTGCTTCTCCGCTACGTCACATCCTCTACAGCAGCCGCTACACAGCCAGCGGTCCTGATTGGTTCGGTTAGAGAATATTGGGCTTGAAATCCCTCCCAATGGCTACAGCATCAGATCGTTGCGCGGGAGTGGCTTAAAGCTACGTAGCGCATCATCTGACGTGAGTGAGGTAAAGTAGCCTTGACATTGTGGGGTTGAATCCCAGCTGCTACTAAGTACACTTGAAGGGGAGATATTTATGCACTGTTACAGTAGGTTAGATTTTTCATATTATTCATAACTCCTGTAAGGATGTGTGTGTGTGTGTGTTGGTATGTGTGTTTATCCAGCGGAAATCATGGAATTGTCCGGCAATGAAGCACGTGACAACGGGAAGGAGATCATAGCCCCGAGACACATAAAGTGGACTATAGCCAGGGATGAGGAGATCAAGCAGGTAACATCCATTAGCACATAGCTAATGAGCTCTAAGCCTGGTGTGATTGGTTTCTGAGATTTAAACACATAGCTAATGAGCTCTAAGCCTGGTGTGATTGGTCTCTGAGATTTAAGCGCATAGCCAATGAGCTCTAAGTCTGGTGTGATTGGTTCAGTTCAGTTCAGTTTAACTTTATTGTCCCAAAGGGAAACTTGTCTTGCAGTCAGGTACAGACAGATACGCATAAATAAACACAACCACTTACAACACACAAACACACAAGGGGGACACAACAACAGACCAATAGATATAAAAGATTGTCTCATACATTGTAAAAAACCCGTCTAACCTTCTGACTCAAGATTATCAGAGTAATGTCTGTGCAAAATTGCAGAATTGTGCAAATTTAGCAGGCGAATTGCACTGGGAATAAAAGAGTGTTTTATCCTGTTGGACTTAAAAAATGGCACTCTAAGTCTCCGGCCTGAGGGGAGAATTTCAAATGAGCAATGAAGGGGGTGATAAGTACAGTCCAGTATTGACTCTGCTTTCTTGATGACCTGTCTCTCATAAATTGATTGTAAGGATAGCTGAGGGCATCCAATCAACTTCCCCGGCACCTTCACAATTTGGTTGAGACTGTTCTTGTCCCTAACACTGATGCCCCCAAACCAGGCAATAAAAGAAAATGTGAGGACAGATTCAATAAAGGATTTATAAAATAAGGACAAAATAACCTTGTCCACACCAAATGAATTTAGCTTCCGTAAAAAATACAGACGTTGTTGACCTTTCTTGTAAATGGCCTCAGTGTTTCCATCAAATTTGAGCCTGTTATCAAGTATTGTACCCAAATATTTGTACTGGTCTACCAACTCTATAGGACAACCCTTAATATTAGTCGGTGGTAGAGAGGTGGTAGGTTTCTGAGATTTAAGCGCATAGCCAATGAGCTCTAAGCCTGGTGTGATTGGTCTCTGAGATTTAAGCGCATAGCTAATGAGCTCTAAGCCTGGTGTGATTGGTCTCTGAGATTTAAGCGCATAGCTAATGAGCTCTAAGCCTGGTGTGATTGGTCTCTGAGATTTAAGCGCATGAGCTCTAAGCCTGGTGTGATTGGTTTCTGAGATTTAAGCGCATAGCTAATGAGCTCCAAGCCTGGTGTGATTGGTTTCTGATTGGTCTCTGAGATTTAAGCACATAGCCAATGAGCTCTAAGCCTGGTGTGATTGGTCTCTGAGATTCAAGCGCATAGCTA
>JAODXP020000006.1:7598730-7828583 GCA_027497455.2 Sardinella longiceps | reverse complement strand
GAAGGGTTACGCAGGTAACCCAGGTTCTGTGAATGAAGGTCAACACGCCACAGTATGGGTCATCCTCTCCGAGAGGGTGAGCTGTTAGGAGACGGAGTAGCAAATTAACCACTCCCCGCTACGTGCGTGTGATCAACCTCACCTTACAAATACAGGTGCGCGCACGCCGGCAATTCCTCTTTTTTGCCACATGGCAACATGCCCTTCCCCGACTGACCACGCAATGTGGCGTGTTGACCTTCATTCACAGAACCTGGGTTACCTGCGTAACCCTTCGTTCTATTTCATATCGGTCAACACGCCACAGTATGGGTCAACAGTGTACCAAATAATGTCAGGAGGGGACGTAGCGGGGGTCCTAGTCACAAAATAAATGACCACACAACAACAGTTCCCATTTCATGCTGTTTATTCAGAAACAATCACCAAGTGTTAACACACACCAAAAAGTAAGACAGTAGATCATGCCTGACCTCCTGCCTGAAGGACAGAGGCAGCTACCGTAGAGGCAACATTAAGCCTATAAAATCGTGCGAACGTAAGGGTGGACAGCCATCCAGCTGCTGCACAGATGTCTTCCAAGGAAGCACCCTGAAACAGTGCCCAAGAAGCTGCCATCCCCCGGGTGGAGTGGGCCACAACCCTCGCAGGTGGAGGGAGCCCCTTCCCTCTGTAGGCCAACTCAATGGCCCTCACAACCCAATGAGCCAGGCGCTGTTTAGAAACTGCCTGGCCACGGCTTGACCCACCGTAACAGACAAACAGTTGGTCAGTCTGTCTGAAGGCTCCGGTGGTCTCTAGATAAGCCCGTAGTGCCCGGACTGGACAGACAAGGTGAAGCCTAGCACCGTCGGGAGTGTCATGAGGAGGAGGTTGAAAAGGTTCAAGAATCAATGGCCTTGAAACAAAGGACCGAGGAAGAACCTTGGGCAGAAAAGCAGGGTTCGGCAAGAGTGAAACTGGGGAACCACTCTCCCCCAGCCTCAGACAAGATGGATGGACTGACAAGGCATGCAGTTCACTGACACGCCTCGCTGATGTAATAGCCAGGAGGAATACCGTCTTAAGGGTAAGAAGCTCCAAATCAACCTGAGACAACGGCTCAAAAGGTGGACCTGATAGTGCCTCCAACACAGTCTTCAGATCCCAAGATGGGACCATACGGGGACGTGATGGACATAGCCTCCGGGCCCCTCTGAGGAACCGCCCAACAAGGGGCTGTGAACCAACCGACATCCCATCTATGACACGGTGCCGGTCAGATATGGCTGCCACATACCCTCTTAATGTAGATTCCTTAAGACCTCCTTCTAAGAGAGACTGAAGGAAGGACAAAATGACAGGAACATCACATGACACAGGGTCAACACTTCTGGAGTGACACCACCGATCAAACCTTTCCCACCGACCAGCATAAAGGGCCCTGGTGGAGGGTGCCCTTGCTGCCTGTAGGGTTGTTATAACGTCCTGGCCTAGATCGCCTGGTTGCCCCCATGCAGTGGCCATACATGGAGCTTGTACAGGCCTGGGTTCGGGTGTCTGAGCAGTCCGCGGCCCTGCGTCAGCATGTCCCGTCTCAGGGGTAGACACCATGGAGACCCTGCAAGCAGGGCCACCAGGTCTGGCATCCAAGACTGGTTCGGCCAGTCTGGTGCCACAAGCAACACTCTGGCCCGTAGCCTCTGTATCTTGGCCAGCACTGCTGGCAGCAACGGAAACGGAGGGAAGGCATAAAGGAGGACTGGAGGCCACCTGTTGGCTAGGGCATCCACTCCCAGTGTCCCCCTGGGACCGATTATCGAGTACCAGAGATGGCAGTGTGTTGTTTCCCGGGTCGCAAACAGGTCTACTTGTGCTTGCCCGTAGATTGCCCAGATCTCCTGTATAATGGCCGGGTGTAGATGCCACTCCCCTGGCTTCGGTCCTCCCCTGGACAGAAGGTCTGCTCCCACATTGTCCTGCCCTGGCAGATACACTGCCCGCAGAGACAAGTCGTGAGCATGAGCCCACTGGAGTAGCTGGTGGGTCGCCCGGTGGAGAGATAAGGACCGTGTCCCCCCCTCGTGGTTGATGTATGACACCACTGTCGAGCTGTCCGTCCGAATCAAGACATTCTTGCTCCTCAGCCTGGGAAGGAAGTAGATCAGTGCTCGATGCACCGCCTCGAGTTCCAACAGATTCACATGAGTCCCCTGCCATGCGGATTCCCAGCAGCCCTGGGCTGGACAGCCCCGCCACAAAGCTCCCCAGCCCAGACTGGAGGCGTCTGTTGTTACAGTCTCCCTCGATGCCTGTTGGCCTAGGGGCACTCCCTCCGGCTGGCTCAGTGCAGTGAGCCACCAACGTATGCCTGGAATGCATTCTGGATCCACCTGCAGAACACGTTCCCCACTCTCGTAGGGGCTCACACCATTCTTCGAGAACCACTGTTGTAGTGGACGCATATGGAGCAGACCCAGAGGTACAACATGAGCTGCTGCTGCCATCAGGCCGAGCAGCCTCCGACCTCGCTTTACCGAAATTTGCATTGCGCTCAGAATATGGGACAAGTTCTCTTCCAACACCAGCTGCCTCCGAGGAGACAAGCAAGCCCTCATTGTCACGGAATCCAGCACCAGACCTAGGTACTCCGCTGTATTGCAGGGAACCAGTGAACTCTTCTCCCTGTTCAAGGTCAGGCCCAACTTGAGGAGGTGCGCCAGCACCACCTCTGTGTCGCTCTCTGCTCGCGCCCTTGTTGGGGCACAGATTAACCAATCGTCCAAATAATTCAGGACGCGAATGCCCTGGCGGCGGAGTGGGACGAGGGCCGCGTCCATACATTTGGTGAAGGTTCGAGGGGCCAGGGACAGGCCAAAAGGGAGAACTGTGTATTCGTACCCTCTGCCTTGAAAGAAAAAACGGAGATACTTCCTGTGAGCTTGATGGATTGGAATATGGAAATAGGCATCCCGAAGATCCACAGTTGTAAACCAGTCCCCTTGTTGGATGAAAGCCAGCACAGTTGAAAGACGCAGCATTCTGAAAGGGAGTTGCTGCAAGTACTGGTTGAACCTTTTTAGATTGAGGATGGGGCGCAACCCCCATCCTTTTTTGGAATGAGGAAATAGGTGGAGTAATACCCCTGCCTTATCTTTTCTGAAGGCAGGAGTGTTACTGCCCCTTTCCCCATGAGAACGGAAACTTCCTGTGAAAGTAAGTCTTGCTCGGCATTGCCTTCCAAGACTGTCGGGACAACCTTGTGAAAATGAGGGGGCCTGGTTCTGAACTGCAGTCGATATCCTGACTCCAGGGTGTTGAGCACTCAGGGGCAACGAGTGCACTGGCGCCAATGAGACAGGTGTTGAGTGGTAAAGCGTGAAATCGGAGGCCGGTAACCGTCAGCGTCGCATAGCGCGCCCAGATTGCCGATCTCGAGTAGGCCTTGAGTTCCCTTGTTGGCGAAAGGAACGACGACCAGCTTGGCTTGGCCCTGCTGTGGCCGTCTGGGCTGGTGCACGCTGTGGACCAGTCCAGGTTTGACGGGGAGAGCGAAACCAGGTGTTGCTAGATCCAGAGCGGCCTGCCCTAGCAGCCAATTGTACAGAGCGGGTTAGCTCCCTTGCCCTCCTTGACTGCTCAAGGGCCGCCTCAGATGGGGGGCCAAAGACCTCACCAGGCACCACAGGAGCCGCCACCACTGCCATGCAGTCCTGGTCTGGTACACTGGACTGTGAAAGCCAAACCTGGCGTCGTGCTTGAACCATAGAAGCCATGGACTGGCCCAAGGCCTGTGCGTGAGCGCTGGTTCCCCGGATCAGCATATCCACCACTCTAAGCATCTCCGGAACCTCACCGTCAGGGGCAGAAGATGCCATGTCTTGCAGTAATCCTTCCAGGTAAACCAGCAGAAGTGAGTTAGTACATGACAGCCTGGCTGCTAAAGCTGAGGCCTGATAGGTTTTCCGCAATTGATAGTCGATACCCCTGCAGCGCTTGCTGGGATGGGTTGCATCCTTGCCAGCCCTGGCTGTTGCACCAGCCAACATTGCAAATGTAGGGCCTACAATAGGAGCTGCTGCCAGCCCATAGTTCTCAGCCCCTGCCAAAGAGGCCAGCTGCGTTCTTGGCAGTACACTGGTGCTAGGAGTAGCCCAAGATGACTGAAGCTCAGCAACAAAGTCAGGTAGCACCGGAAGGCCTTCACACTTACGGCGACGTTGACCCCTGTCAAACACAGAAGTCACCGTCGGAAGGGATAGGGGTGGCAATTTTGCACGGCTGGCTGCTCTAGCCACCACCGCTTTGTCTGAGGAATCTAACGGCACTGGCTCAGGAGCCTCAAAGGTATCCTCACTGAACTCAGAGTCAGAGGGATCCCCTGGGTCTTGTGTGAAGCTGTCTTGCCCATCCAACATGCCAGAGGCCACCAGTGACAGCTCATCGGGGCAGACCCGACGGCGTATTGCGTCGGGCTCCGCCATGTCACTTGGCCCTTGGGCTCGCTCCTGGTCCTCCAAGAGCCCTTGCAACGCACCCTGCATCTGCTCCAATTGACGCCGTAGGTGCTGTACATCCTCTTCAACATGCTTGCGTTTGCGGGAGTGCTTCCTCCTTACAGGCCCCTGTACAGAAGCGCCCCCTTCGGCCTGCTGCTGCAGGCCACCTGGAGGGATGATCTCTTCCTCCGACATACCACCAACAATGTGTGTGTCCATTTGGGGAGCTAGCTTAGGTAGCTTTTGTCCTCACGGACAAAGAGGCCCCCAGAGGCTATATAGAGCAGCTAGCTTAGGTAGCTTTTGCCCTCACGGACAAAGAGGCTCCCAGAGGCTATATAGTGCAGCTAGCTTAGGTAGCTTTTGCCCTCACGGACAAAGAGGCTCCCAGAGGCTGTTTAATGAATTAACTAATGAAAGCTGTTTAATAAATAATTTAACAAAACTTGAACAATATTCAAGCTGCAAACACGGCAAATATACTGCAACTATAAAAAAGTGCTGAGATGGAAAAAAATATTTTTATAACTCAGGTGGGTCTCGAACCCGGGCCGCCGGATCCAAAGTCCAGCGCTTTACCGCTGCGCCACCGTATACTTACCGCAGGTGCAGGAAAAAAATATATTTGACAATCACACAAGCCCGTTCAGATCGAAAAATAAAAAGAAACGTGTTTCCCGCAGTAGCGTTCTCCCTCGCGAGGGCAGAGGCTATTTTTAGGAAGAAGGATTCGTTCAAAGAACAAGATATTCAGAACAAATGAACAAAATGCTCACTGACTCCAGTTACTCTCTCACGAGAGAGGCTTTGTTCAGCAGAAGCAGAAATTCCACAAATTCTCGCGTCTCAACTCAGCTCTCAGGAGGCAAAAAAGAGGAATTGCCGGCGTGCGCGCACCTGTATTTGTAAGGTGAGGTTGATCACACGCACGTAGCGGGGAGTGGTTAATTTGCTACTCCGTCTCCTAACAGCTCACCCTCTCGGAGAGGATGACCCATACTGTGGCGTGTTGACCGATATGAAATAGAACAACAGTTATTTTACCTATGACAGCACAAGAAACAACAGGGCTACAGATTGATAATCTCTTGTCCTCCTAACCTACTTGCCATTTACATTACAGTCATTAGATAAGCTGCATTTTATCACGTCCTACCTGAGGGGTGTGCATTTTTACTGCATATGGTGTGGAACAACATACAACGGTGAGCACTGTAAACAAGCAATGTCTTAAACAACTCTGTATTTGCTACATACATTCTTACATTGTACGTTTTGGGTTTGTACTGTTAAATGCTAATGTGTGTGTGTGTGTGTGTGTGTGTGTGTGTGTGTGTGTGTGTGTGTGCGTTAATCCAATAGATGAGGAAGATCTGGATTCAAACTGTCCTGGAGACACATCAGCAGACCATGACTGATGTGGGGAACTTCACTTTGTTTTCTGCTTTCTGTTTGGTCTTCTGTTTGGTCTAAAGCAAAGTTATCACATTACATGTGCATTTTCTGTAACTTTGACTGTTTAGGTTGCTTTTCATTCTCTTTATATGTTTTGCTGGGCTAATTAAAAATATTGTTATTTTTATACACGTTTTAGTAGTGTGTCTAATGTAGTGTGTAGTGTGTGTGTGTGTGGGGGGGGGGGGTGCATTGAAGGTTTACATCACAGTGGACTATTTATTTCATTTCATTCATGGGAGTTGCACACAACAAACCAACAAACCAGACGATACCAAAATGCCTTACCTTTAACTTAATCGCATTGCCCAGCCTTCTTTAGGGCTCTGTAGTAGCCTACCTGGGCGACGTCATCATTACTGTATCCGGTTGGCTAACGTCGAAATCGAAACTTACCCTCCAGTCAGACTAGCTACAAATCCAAGCGACTCAGGTCGCTGAGGAGGCGTGACTCAGGGCTGTCATTCGTTGGTAGCATGTTGCTAACTTAGGTACTTGGTAGAAAATCGTACATCAACACACAGGTATTTTTTGTGTATAAAACCAATGTTTTCCGATGTCGTTAGTAACACTGATACCTCGATTTCAAAAATATGAAGTCATGAATCCCTAACTTTTTAGTTTGTGGCCAAGTTTGACATCGTTGTCGTTAGCGCCGCCATATTGAAAGCGGGAGAAAGTTTCGTTCAGAGTACCTCGGCTTCACTCGCATTGGCTGTCGCCGAGTCGCATCGCTCTTCATTTGCATATAATAGCCTTGAAGTCTATTCTGGGCCCGCCCACCGGGCGATTTATCGCTGGTCGCTTGCTCTCATTGACAATGAATAGAAACCGGTCGCGTAGCCCGAGTCGCTCGTCGCTAGTCTGACTGGGGGGTTAAGCTGTGTAAGCGCAAGAATCAGGAAGAAATAAATTGGAGAATTTTTATCGGCTCTGGAAATATCCATCGTGCTACATGTGTTAAGAGAGACGTTGTCTGTCTCGTAGCGCCATCCCTGACACAATAAAACTTGCTGTTGGCGGACATGATGAGTTACAGTGCAAAGCTAAACGAATATGGACAAAAGAATCACGTCAAAGTGCATTATGAAGAAAAAACCAATGGTCCGGACCATAACAAAATGTAGGTCATTCCATCTTCATTGAGAGCACCACAAGTGTAAACTGTCCTACGGGAGATTATACTAATCAAGAATGTGAATGTCCTCGTAGGTTTACTGCACGGGCTGTAGTGCACGGTAAGCGATATCCAGAGGGAGTTGGGAAGAGCAAGAAAGAAGCTAAGGAAAATGCAGCCCTGAAGGCCTTGGGGATGTTGCCACATACAGATAGCAGTGGTTTTGTAAGATCATTGGATACAATTTATCTTCAGTCCCTTTCAAGGAGCATTGTCATATAACTATTAATCCTACTATATTGACAAATCTTACCGGTATTTTAAAATGATAATAGGCCTAATCAAATACCTACCAACAGACATTTCTAATAAAATAGCCTGTGCTGTGAACGTTTTAGTTAACGTGTATTATTGCTATCTCCTGAGCAGAGTACCCTCCCAGCCAAAATGTCTCAAACCAATTATCAGTCCTGGCTTAATCACCATGGCCAAAAGAACAGAGTGACTTATCAATATGTTGAGTCAACAAGAGAGGGTGCTGTCAATGCTCCATTGTAAGTATTGGAAACATTAGTATTATATCATTATTCACATGTATTTATATTGAGTTGGTATTACTCATAGTAATCATGTTCTTTTAGTTCCTGCAATTACATCTCTGATGACGGTAAATCGTACCCTGTGGCATATGGAAAATCAAAACAGGACGCCAAAGAGAAAGCTGCAAAGCTTGCATATGAGGTATGGTAGAACACCAAGACATCGTGTAATTACACCGTAATGGATTGTGTTCACCACTCTTTGATTACCACTCGTTTGACATTCATGCTCCATTATTTCTTGTAGGTTCTGCAGACAGAGACAAGATATAGAACAAGGTAATTTATCAGAGGCATTGCAACCTTATACTCTAGTCATGATTACTAGCCTAACAATTTTAAGTTGGCAGTTTTTGGATGAGGAATAGGCTTATATAGATGAGGGTGATTTGAGTGGGAATTATCATTTTTGTAGCCTACTGTATCTATTAGGATGATTTAACTGGCATATGCAATCAATTTTTAAATGCTTTATTCACAAACCAAAGAGCATTGTGTAATTTTGTTGGACTTGTAGCTTGAATGTATTGTATTTTCTTTGTTTTCAGTAGTCCAAACCTTAATCAGAGCCAAAGGCGGACAACATCTGTAGAATGCTGTAAGAACATAAATCACGGTTACTTAAAATTAATGATTTCACTTTTGTTGCTTGGTGGTTTCCTCAGAATAAACTTTTCTCTTGAAATAGGATGACATTTTAAAAAAAATGCTTGTATGGCATTTATCTTGATAATGTGGCTGAAACCCCATGCCCTGTTTCTTCAAAGATGTAGCTGGCATAGCCAATCATGACGTTGATCCATGGCAGACAAGTCTTTGAGAGTTCAGAAGGATTCATTATGATCCACCCTGTACTGACAGCTACAGATAGACTGTTTCACCGGTTATCTAATATCCAAAACTATTGAAGAGTATTGAGTGCACCAGATTTGTAAGATTTATATTTAGAGAAAATATCTTGCATGAAACTGTGACAAAATCTCAGTTTAAAAAAAAAAAAAAAAAAAAAAGGTTTACCATGAATAGGTAATGGGACAACAAATGACAAATGTGTTTATAGATCCTTTATATGATTTTATGTGGATGATACTTACAGCAGGGCTGGGCCTGAGCTGTCATCCATCCAGGACCTCTGTAGCCAACACTGCAGGAGGAAGACCCAGTGGATGCTCTCTGTCCCCAGCCTTCCCAGCCACAGGCTTTTCACACTCCCCCCATCTGGCAGGTGCTATTAGTACATCTGGAGCCGTACCAGGTTCAGAAACATTTCATTTTCTACAAGCTATCAAGCCACTGAACTAGATATACACACACACACACACACACACACACACACACACACACACACACACACACACACACACTCTCTAGCTATCTATCTGTCTTACACATCTATCTTCCACATCTTTTGATGTGTATTCTGAAAGCATGTGACAAACATGGCACTTTTCAGAGCTAATTTCCTGTACTCATGTCACTAGTATCTCAATGACATTTACTTCTTCTCATGGCGCCAGTATCTTTTTTTTTCTTTCTGTCTCCTAGTCTTGAACTTCTTCAACAAGCATAAAGCTGCACTCGAGATGCGGTTGTCTACCACCACAACTCCTCTTCTCAGCAAACTTGAGGACTGCAGTGTTCTGAATACTGTGGAGAGGGAGACGGTGGAGGTGGAAAGAATTAGCACAAGGCAGAACCATGCTCTGATTGTCATGCTCAGCAAGAAGGGTGAAGGGGCACAGGAGAAGTTCTATGAGATTTTAAAAGAGACGGATCCCTACCTTGTTCAAGATCTTGAAAAATGATTTGGCACAGTAAAGTGCAATTTCAGATTTTAAAGACATTCTTTTTCATTCTAAATTAAATAATACTATGGGCCCTAATCCATTCTCAGCCTTTGCCCCTTATTATTATTACCGTCGCGTTGGTTTGTCTGTTTGTTTGTTTGTCTGTCAGCAGGATGAGTCAAAAAGTTATGAACGGATTTTGATGAAATTTTGTGGAGTTGTTGGAAATGGCACAAGGAACAAGTGATTACATTCTGGTGGTGATCCAGATCGCGATGGCCTTCGCGGAGGTTTGCACTCTGAGTGCTTCTAGTTTGTTTGATGTTATCACCGTTTTGTTCTCTCCCGAGACAAGACTTTTGTTTACAGTGACTGCATTCAGGGGGAGATGCATACGATGCATACCATTTTCTTAGCTTTAGCTTAGCATAGCTGCTGGAATGTAAAGTAGCCAGATACTGTAGCAACTTTTTGACAACATTACATTCCAGTGCCTACCCTATGCTAAACTTAAAGCTAAAATTGGGGGTTGCCAGACTAGGAAAACACATGCACTGAGGCCAAAATCCTTTTACCCACATAACTAATAAGAGGGTGAATTACCCATTTTCATAAAAAAGGTGGAATATACCTCTAAATGTATGTTGTTTTTAAAGAGTAAGGGAAAATACAAAATAATGCGGTATTTTGCAGTATCAGAAATTATCTATCAGAAATATGGTAGACAGAGAGTATACCCTTTGCCATGCATGCATGCAACCCATTTTCTAAGGAAAGGGGCAAATGCACTGCTTCGAATGTATGTTTCCCTCTATGAACTACAGCTCCTCAGTAATGCCAGCAGCATTTATACAGCCTTAGACCATGATGCGACCACCACCAATGAATAAACAACTGTTTAGGAGTCTTGCCTCAGCTAAATTCCTGATTAAGAGGCAAAAATTATTAGCTGCAAGACCTACAAATATGATCGCTGCAAATTGCAGCATGTGCCATCTGAAGTAAACTAATCTCCACCCTTACACATCCTATGAACGGCAACTCTTATAGACCTTATATGTCAGTAAATATACATGCATATGAGTAAAATTGTATGAATTCTTGTCAGTGCAGACCTTCATACACTTTGTTATGTGTTTGCATTCCCATCCTAATGCCTGCAGATGGTGCTGTAGAGCCAAATGGTTTTGAGCCTCACTAATTTCTGCCTCCAGGGAAAAACATGCATTAGTGCATCAGGTGAATTGAATAACTGATTAGCTCTGTGTGTGTGTGTGTGTGTGGTGTGTGTGTGTGTGTGTGTGTATGCTTGTGTGTTTGCATGTAGTCATGCATGTGGTGTGGCGTTTTCAAGACGACGTAACGTTACAAAACGTTTACTACGTCACCCATAGGGATGAATGGGAACCGTTACGTTACAAAACGTTACGCTCGTTGAATTCGCCAGTGGTGTTTGAGTCCTCTATGTGTCCATGTGGGTGCGTTCATGCGCACTCTGGTGACGATGAAGTGTGTTTGTGCGTGCATTGGTGCACACAGCATTCTGTGTGTGTGTTTGTTTGAGTGAGTCTCTGCTTTCTGTGTATGTTTGTATGTGCTGTTCACGTGTGTGCATACTAGTACCTCTGTGTGTGTGTGTGTGTGTGTGTGTGTATGTAATGCCTGTGCGTGTGTTTGTAATGCTTGTGTGTATGTGTGTGTGTGTGTGGTGACAGACCATGCTCCCCGTGGCTGTAATCTTGTGGATTAGACACTGTTTTGCCAGGGTGTCAGTGGCTGTGTTGACCTCTCTGCTGTGGGCCCGCACATGCTATTTCCCCTGATTGTCTGCCTGTCCAAGCTGGACCTTGGGGCCTGAGGATGAGGAGTCTGAGACTGTAACCTCACTTCTACAGTAGTCTACTTCTAGCCAGGCGAAAGGCGCCTACTGGCTCCACTCATTTCATTTAGTTTCACCAGATAGTCAGGAAGAGCATAATGTAAGAAGGGTGTCACTTTGCGCTCAAGCCTGTTAGGTGCTCCCAGTCCAGGACCACAGAATCAACAAAGCCGGCTGGGCTACTTCTCTCAGACTACACCCAGGGAGGACTAGAGCACTCAGAAGTCTTTAAAAAAAAAAAGACTTTATTGAGGTGCAACATTGACTGACGTTTCGATGCCGTGCCTCTTCCTCATAGACTTGAAGAGCATTTTCGTTTTCACCGACACTGACATGTGTGGGCCAAATGCAGCGAACAGAGTGAGAAATGGAAGCTTTTTTTAATTAAAACACCATGAGCAGGCACTGCTCACCACGTCTTATCATGTCTTCCATGAGAACTTTGTAATACACTTTGCCATTAGCCTGCTGTTTAAATTGGGTCATGTGCTTAATTTTTCTATTTCCAATCCCACCTACTTCAAGGAAAAACATGAACTACCTGCAGAGTACATTATGTATTTTCTTGTGATTCAGTCCCAAACACGCATGAAATATTTAGATTTTTTTTTTTTCTTCAGTATTCAATTTTCTACACTGTTGTTCCAGCAACATTGCTCGTGCATATTTGTGGGACCATACAGTGCATTGCTGCATGCTTTAGTGATACTGTGGTTAGTTCTATATAATATCAACATTAATAAATGGCTACATACCTATATATTAATGTTGAATGAATGACACTGGAGTATGAAAGCATTGATGCCTGCTTTAGAAGGCTTTACACCCCTCTAGTGGATATTTACTCAAGTGCATTTTAGGGACTTGCATGTGACTGTACAGAATCCTGGTCATAGAAATATGGTCACAATAGTTTCAGTGGTAGGCTAATCAGATTCAGGTAATAATTTATTCTGTCATGTTTGTGTGCACTTTAGAAATATGACAAAAAACAACACTGTTTGTATGATTTGGATTTCTTTTCAAGTTTATTCAGTTTGTTGAGATTGAAAAACTAATTTGATTTTAAAAAAAAGAGAGAAAAAACGAATGGAATTTAATTAGCCTAAATCAAACAAAGCAAGCACAAAAAGACAGACAAAGGGTATGCCCAATACAAACTTTAGCTACCTACACTATGTATCATCTAATTTTACACACCATTTTAATATGGCCCTTGAAATGTAGGCAACATAAATGAATGAGTTTCATTGAAGCACAGGATATGCTAGCAAACAGATTTCATTTCAAATATGTTGATTACTTTGTAAGTGACAACAACTCAATGGCTACTGATACAGACCATTGAAACCATTGAACCACTGAAATAGTTATCTTTAGCACTGCCACTGAAATAATAACTTTAGCACTGCTGTGATAATCATCATGTCTTCTACTTGCCGTTTTTACTTTACTATAATGCTTCCGTGCATTTTTTTTTTCTTCAATCGGTTCTCAAGAGCTAATTGCACAGATCAGATTAAAAATGGAAAAAAATGCTCAGTCAGAATGAAAATGATCCATGTCACCTTGATCAGAATAGAATTTCTTTTTTTTTCTTCAGAGGTTTAGTCTCTGAAAAAAGACAAGGCACAACCAAAAAGTAAAGTATTAATATGAAAATAATAAACAAAAGAAATTAATCAACTGATTATAATTCTAAGCATCCACATTATGCGTTCTTGGTTCTTTGCCTCTGCCTCATTCATTTACTGAATTCTGTATGCTATAACAGGACACCTTGGTCGCTGTTATCCCTTAAGTGTATATTTCACAGAAGCTCTTGTTTGATATGTATTTGTTATGTTTTCACATTCGAAATTTGTATAAATGTTAGGCCATTCATGTTACTACTGCACAACACAATTCGATTTTTTTTTTTAACTCTGCAATTTCTGCTTTCAGCCTAGCTTCTTCCATACTGCTGTTTGCTTGTTGCGTTTCCAGTTTTTTTATAGCTTCCTTAATCTCCTCTTGGGACTTGTCAACCAGAATTTTCATTGCATTCTTCATTTGTCTGAGATCACTCATCTCTTCAGCCTGTGTTCTAGCTTCATTTTCATATTTGTTCTTCATGTCATTTATTCTTTGTTCATGTTTCTTGGTCATTTCAGCACGTTTTCTAGCCTCATTCTCTGTCATTCTTATGTTTTCTTCTTCTTGCTGTCTCAACATATCTTTTCTGAGGTTGTCTAAACACTCTGCCTCCTCTTGTTTTCTTTTCTCGTCCTCAAGTTTTCTTTGATCCAACTCATCCTTCCTTCGTTTCTCCAGATTCTCATATTGAACCTGCATCTGAGCTTCTTTTTCTTGCTTCTTTTTCTCAAGCTCTCTCACTTCTTGCTCCCACTGTTTCTTCTCCTCTTCTCTTTTCAGCTTTGCTTCTTTCCTCTCTTCCTGAAGCTGTTTTCGCATTCTCTCATGTCTTACTTGCTGCTCCCTAATTTCATTGTCATGTTTGATTTTTCTTACTAAGTCTTCCATTTCTCTATCTTTCTCTTGTTTTATCAGCTTTTCTTCCCATTCTTTCTGTTTTGCCATAATATCTTTCTGAATCTCTTGTGTCTTATTTTCTGCCAATTTAATTTTCAGTACCCACTGCTCTCTTTCTTCCTCCTCTTTCTTTTTCCTTCTTTGTTCGTTCTCATCTCTTCTTTTCGTTTCTTCATCTTGTTTACGTTTTAATCTATCCATTCGTTCTTCTTGTTCTTTTTCAAACTCCTCTTTTTTCTTTTTATCTTGTTCTTCTCTTTTTCTGTCCTCATCTTTCCTGTCTTTTAATTGTTTTTCAAAATTGTCTCTCTGGTTTTTAAATTCTTTCTCCATCTCCTCAACTTTTTTTTCCCATTGTGCCTTTTCTTTTGCATCATCTAATTTTCTCTTCCTCTTTTCTATTTCTGCCTTCTTTTCATACTCTCTCCTAATGCTCTCTTCGTTCTCCTTTAACATGTTCTCTCTCTGAATGCGTTCTGCTTCTACCTTCTGCATTTCCTCATGCAATCTGGTGCTCATTTCTGCTATCTCTGTTTCGTATCTGGCTTTCAGCTTCTTCTTTTCAGCTTCTATCTCCTGCTCTTTCTGCTTCATTATCTCTTCCTGTTTTTGTTTGATGGCAGCCTCTGCCTCCTCTAACATATCATTGGTGAAGTAATTGTTTTTGTCACCCTTGATCATTTCATTGATCGTCTCCAAAAGCTCAGAAACCTGTTTTCTGTCTTTATTCTCCCTGTTATTAAAGAGAAGATATCTTCCTCCACAATCTTTGATCAGTTTATCAATTTGCCTTTGATTATTCTTTTTAAGATATTCCTGAAGGGTCACACCATAATTCTTCAATTCATCTCCTCTAGTAAACAGAACAATGCTGAACATTGCAGCCTTGGGACCAAAGATCTTTTTTATAATCTGCAGTGTGTCCAGCTCTTCCTTTGTAATTCTGCCAATGTTCAGCACAATTATGAAAGCATGGGGTCCTGGTGATGACAGTGAAATGCATTTCATAATTTCTTCTGTAGTGTCCTCATTACTCAGTTGCGCATCAAACAAACCAGGAGTGTCAACTACAGCTACTGATCTCCCAAAAACTTCACCCACACTTTTCTGACAGACATCTGTGACTGATTGCATGGCCAATTGGCTTTCAAATGCATCCCTTCCTAGGATGGTGTTTCCTGACGCACTCTTCCCATTTCCTGTTTTCCCAATCAGCACTATTCTCAAAGGGTCGGTTCTGGAATTTTCACCTTAAAGACAAAAGCATTTAGAGTTAGTATTGTGTGGATATTATGCGGTGTCATAAGAATCGATGTGTATGTTTTACATGGATGATTGATCTTCCTGTAGTGGGGATGAAACCTGAGCACGGGTTTCACAGAGAAACCCCTTTCTAAGTTTGGGGCACGCTCCAGAAGTGAAGCACTCATTGAGAAAGGGGTTTGCGTTATTTCATTATTTGATTTATTTTTGGCATTGTTTTGCTGCGGAGTTGGAAGCCAGGACTTTTCAGCTCAGTGGTTAGGTTAGAGCAGGGGTACTCTAATAGACATGATGAGGGGCCACAAAAAATGTTCAATGACTCAAGGGCAGAGTGCGAATTACCCCACCATAATTGGGGGGGTACTGCTCCTTCACTTCTTTAATGACCATCATGGTCCACTATCATATCAATTCGCACTGATCCGTGGAATGCACATTGCGAGACCATTTAATATTAAGTATATGCAGAGATGTATAGTAACGAAGTAGAACTACTTAAGTAGCCTACTTAAGTACTAAAATGCAGTATCTGTACTTTACTGGAGTATTCTTTTTTTCTCCTACTTCCACTTTTACTTCACTACATTTTTTGATGAATTTAATACTTCTACTTCGTTACATTTTTGATGTGTGGATTCGTTACTTGTTACTTTTATAAAAACTGTTACAAATCATACCACATCCAGACCAGACCATCACCAGGTTTTCATTATCATTATTGGGCGATTCAAGCGGTATAAGAGACCTCATGCTCCCCTTCGACCTTTCGCAGTACTGAATGCAGTCAATTGGGAACGATTAGCAAGGGTCAGTCTAGTGCTCCATTTTGAGATGGAAGACGAACATCAAGTTCTTTAACTTCAAATGATTGTAGTGAGGGGAATGGTGGTGACCATCCCTGGCCCTACTTAGAGTCCATGGCCAAACAGACTATTTCAGCCAAATAAATGTAAAACAATATGATATTCAAACTTTTTAAAACTTTTTTAAATACTTTTACTTGCAATACTTAAGTACAAAACATTTTGAATACTTTTGTACTTCCACTGAAGTATTGTGTTTACAGAGCACTTCTACTTCTACTCAAGTCATTTTTTTTTATATGGTACTTTTACTTCTACTCCTCTCCTATACTCCAGTACTTTATACAACTCTAAGTATATGTGATTCTCAATTTTGGTCTGGCCTGCTGGGTGACCATTGGCCAGGCTACGAAAAGGAGGACAGTTATGACTAAGTGATGACAAAAGGTCAAAAGTGAGATCACTTCCGAATTGTTGTGCGCTTTCCCACACAACCCTTACAAAGTTTCTTTTTTTTTTCAGATTTAATTTTCAGTTCCCATGAATAGCCAGCCTGTTCTGTGGATATGTGTTTGGGACTTTGGACAGGCCTGTGTTGAGCCCACATGTCTTGTTTAGAATAAAAAGTTCCTGCAGTAAAAATGGGAGTCGACCTGTACTCAGTATTGTAATTTTTTTCCGCAATATTAGGAAAATTGCTAGTATCCCCCAAAACTGATATTTTGTGTCTTTAGGAGGTAGGCCTACTGGGTCTTAATTGGGGGTATAGTACCCCCCCAGTACCCCCTGTAATTCGAACTATGCTCAAGGGGCCATTTATTGAGACTGTGTATGATACATATCATAACAATAAAGTTTTGATTCATAGTGTCGTTTCACATTGCACATTTTTATTGCTGCAACAGTTTATTGGCATATTGAGCACAGAGGGCGAGTGCTGGACGGTGGTAGAAAGAACACAAACCTTTCTGTCCATTCTGTCTGGAACTGGCAATTTTCGCTGTCCAGTTTTCTGTCTGGAGTTTGAGAGGGCTTTACTGCTATCTGTTTATTGTTGCCATGGAGGCAATCCCCACGTCTCGTCTTGAGATCGGGGTGCACAATTTCAAAATAAGAGCGGGCTGAAAAAAAAATCATAATTAAAAAAAAATATATAAAACTTTTCAAAACGGCTTGGGGGCCAGAAATAGATGCCCTTTGGGCCTAAAAAGGCCCGGTGGCCACTATTTGAGTAAGCGGGGTTAGAACATTCCCATCCCATGCCATGGGTTTGTAGTTGACGAGGTGGCTGGTTCGAGACCCGAGTGTGGTGCAAACGGTCCCGGCTACACAGCAAATTTACTGCAAACTTGCAACTTTTGTAAGGCTTGTTATGGGCCCCAAAAAACTTTAAAGGTTTCAAAATAGGTCATAAACACTAATGCAGCATAACATAATGACCTATTGGTTTGTGTAATATAGGATAACATGTCTGGTGAGCCAATAGGCCTGCAGCCTGGAATGGGAATACAGGACACTTTAATTTTTAAAGTATGAAACTGGGGGGCCCAACACAGAAGTATTGTTGTGCACCCTGAATGTAAAATAATCTGAAATGTCTGAAAATATCAGATCTAGATTTTTTTTTTTGTTGTTGTTTTATAGCATCATTTGGGAAGAGAATATGTGCTTACTCAGAAAACACAGTCTTTTCTTGACGTTATGCATAGCTTGTAGGTCTGGGAGACATAGCCTCACAGATTTTCATGTGTCTGAGTAGGTACTGCATTGTTATTTTTATTATGTATGTTTATGGAAGACGCTAGCACTGAAAATGAGCCACCTGCCACCTGTTCTCATATTATGGTGATATTGATTGATTGATTGATTGGAGCTGTAGAAACAGTTTCATGAATCAACCAATTGGTCAATTAAATAGTTTAATTAAGGTACACGGTAGGCCTATATTTATGCTCGTCTTTTGCATTATGAACTGTCGTATGAGTTTTTCTGGCAGCATGTCTGCATTTGCACTGGGGTTATCAAATTTAACACGTTATTAGTGTGTTGATACGATCTAACTTTATTTTGTCTTTGTTCTTTGAAATGCAATCAATGTGGATTTATTTGCAAATCAAAGAGTACTAACAAGATATGATCATTTCCCTGTGTTACGTTGTCTGACAAGCCAGTAATAAATGCAATTTGAGTTATATCCACTTTCAGTTTCAATTTTAACGACCCAAAACCCCAGATTAGGCAAGTGTAGTACCCACGAAATCCACAGAAGAGACGGCCAAGAGAGCCATCATTCACGTCATAATGAGTCATTTAATCATCAAAGTGATGACGACACTGATAAATTAAAGCCACCACATGCAACTTTTAGGTAAAATTTCGACGTTTCCTATTCATTACACCTTTATGTAAATTGCCAAGAACTCACTAGACTTGATAAATGACATGTTCCGGAGTAAAACGAGCCCCTTCACGAGATTATCCTACCCTCCTAGAGGCAGATACCGCCTATGCAAGATCAGGCAGCGCGTCCCGGCTATCGTAAGTTTTGGTTAGCAAGCAAGCTAGGTCACGTGACTTAGCCAGAGTTTACTGTTTGAATTACAACGCGATTTGTGACTTCTCAGCGCATTCAACTGTCGATACATTTTGTTAGCGGCGATCACCATTGACTATGCAATTCTAAATGGAGGATTATTGGCAGAAACGCTAAATAACTGCTTTGTTTGGTTGTTAGCTTACTGGATGACGCCCCCGGATCCTGCATAGGTTCTCTTTAAGAGTAAAAACATTGCCTGATGTCGCTTTAAATTTTTGAAAAGCCATTGACTGATCGCCTATTGCATTCTCGCGCTGCATTCTCGAAGTTCACTGATTGGCCTGAAGAGGACTGAAGGGAAATCAGAATCTGTACACGTCATTATTATGTGTTTTTTTATGTTCTTGATGGTGTTTTCTTGTATTTTCAATACCATCTGTTCTTAACTCAACGATACAGGGGGTATTCCATCAACGGAGCTATTCGCTAAGCCGCGCTAATTTCGGCAAGCGGCGCTAGTTTTAGTGTGAGTTCAGTTCCATTACTCTCGCTAACAGTAATCGCAGCTGAGTTGCTGGGGTAACATATGCTCCCAAACTAACCAGCTCCGTGGCAGGTTAACTGCAAGGCTTAATAAAGCGGTGTCTCAGAAAATGCAATCAGTCAGAAACACAAGTCACCCAAAAAGGTTCCATACACCTGCTTAATAATCTTTCCCACCAAATAAAGGTTGATAGGTTTTGCAAACACTGTGATCATGCATGAATTCCCCTTTTTACTAAATTACTATTGATATTTCGAAGTATCTATTAGGAATAATTTTAGTTACGGATTAAAAACAAATGCATGCATAATCAGAGACGTGTCACATGCCGGCCCATCACGTGGTGTCTGGAGTTGTAGGCTACATCTTAATTGAATGATTGATTGATTTCAGTTGCAGGTGCAAGTCTGCTGTGACAGAGCAACATGAGACTGGCCATTTGTTCTAACAAGCAATGTTCAAACATTATGATTCAAAATATAATTTCAATCACCTTTTCAACTTTATGAATTGCCAGTAGGCCTACTACTATAAAAATGTGACATTCAGTTATTTCACACAAAATTCAACAGATGACGTATGCATATCGAAGTTTCTTTCTTAAAAATTCTTTTAGTTCTGCCTTAATTTTACGACAGTTCATCGGGTATTCCTAAATCACCTATTTAGGTCTAGTGTTGAGCTCGTGCACGCAGCCTTGTTTAAGTTAACGAGAGGCAGGCGCAGCTAACTTGTGTTGATGGAATGACTTCAGCCTCATCTCTGAGTTGACGCTACTTCAAACGAGGCTTAATCACATAAGCGCCGATATCATTAGCGACTTTGCAGGAATACCCCCAGGTTATTTATCTATTGTGATATTGCCGCTTATGCAGTACTACAGGTGGAAGTAATTAAGGCAAATTGGTGGCCTTTAATTAGCCTAGGATGAACCTGAAATATGAACAAGAACTGAAATATGAACAAGAATAAAAGACTTGTAAAAAAACAGGATAATGATAATCTGTGCAATTTCACATGATTATGTCATCAATGAGATTTAAATTGCAATCCTAAATGTGGACCACTATTAGCCTGGGAGTTCCCATGCTCCTCTGCGCGCTTGTGATTTTAGTTTGGCATTCGCCAGGCTAGACCACTCTAGTATTCATCTGAAGACTTTGGTTCTCAAATCATATACTTAAAGGGGTGGTTCAGAATTTTCGGTGTTAAACCTCATTTCCAAGTAAGCCTGAGTGATATATGTCACTGGAGACCGTTTTCAACTCATTTCATCCAGTCCTTCTGTCAGCTACGTTCGCTGGTGCTCGCCTAACGCAAGTGAATGGACACTGCTAGCCTGGCAATAAAAACAGTCTTACCCACTCTGCAGTCTCCCTTAGGCAAGTGAATTAATATGCCAGGCCATCGACGTCCAAGCTGATTCAAGGGTAGTTTTTCTTTCACAATGTTTTTTTAATAAACACCGATGACCTGGCATATTAATGTATTTGCCTAAAGGAGACTGCAGAGTGGGTAAGACTGTTTTTATTGCCAGGCTAGCACTGTCCACTCACTTGCGTTAGCCTAGCACCAGCGAACTCAGCTGATAGAAGGACTGAATGAAATGAGTTGAAAACGGTCTCCAATGACAGATATCACTCAGGCTTACTTGGAAATTAGGTTTAACATCGAAAATTCTGAACCACCCCTTTAAAATAGAGTTAATCTTTAATGGTGACAAACAGTACTAAATCTATACAGTATTATCAATAAAGTTTTTGTAATTTATGCTCACCTGATTGTGGGTCTTGCCCTTCATATTTCATCTTCATTCTGTCCATTTCCTTTTTGTATTTCATTTCCAGTTCATCTCGGACTCTTTCTATTTGTGCCTCCACATACATCTTGAGAGAGTAAGGGTTTTCATTGATCTTCATACTTTCCACCATGGCCACCAGTTCATTCACCTGACCTGGATCAAATATTATGTGCCTATCCTTATGGCTTTTAATAAGAGCCTGTGTGTCTGTATTGTTCTTATCTAAATTAATTGCAGTGGTAGAGATGTTCTGTGATGTAAAAAGGACCACAGTGTAATCACTGACTCTTGAACTGAATATTTTCTGAATCCTCTCCACTTCTCCTTTGACTTCATCAGTGAAAGGACCAATCGGAATAACCAGGAGGAAAGCATGCACTCCAGTGTCACAAAGAGACACACACCGCAGAGTCTCTTCCAGCACTTCCTCCTCTGTTAGCTTGGTGTTCAGAGCAGGTAGTTCCACCAGGGTAATCTGGCGTCCACACACTTTTCCCTTCCTCGTCACACACACTGAGCTGTTCTCTGGACTGGACTTGGATTTGCACAGTACGTGTTCTGATACAGAAGTCTTTGCTGCTTCATCACTTCCACACACCACCAGATTCAGTCGTGGATGGACATGTTCTGACGTTGAGACAAAAAATTAATCAACTCGACAGAATACAAAATATGATTGCTCAACAGTTATCAATACTGTTACCCAGCTAGTAAGACATGTTGGCCCAATAATATTGACATTGGTGGTACCTAAACTTCTGGGCAAAAGTATGTAGACATCACATTTTGTTCCAACAGTGCCATAAGGACTATCAAATATCTAGCACCAAGGCTTTGAACCGGTTCATGGAACGAAAACGCAAAACCAGAAACTTTATTATTTGTAATGTTCTGGAACAGAAACAATTTTTTAGAATAGTGGTAATCGGTTAAAACCGGTTCTTGTTTTGTTCCTGGGAGCGTTTGCATCCTCACTGAAATTGTGGGGTGAGGGGTCACCTCCTGTCATTGTGTTTTATTATGTTTGATGTAGAATGGACAATATTGTGACTATTAATACCCGATTTGAAAACATACATATTTTATGTCCCACAGCTGACATGGAACGATATTAACCGGTTCAGGAACTATATTTTTTTGTTCTAACCGGTTTTGGAACATCAATTTTAGCCAAAAATGCTAAAATACTGTTTCTGTTCAGAATGAACCAATAGGCAAAAAAATTCTGGTTCAAAGCCCTGCTTAGCACATACTGTAAATGTAATTCTGGTTCTGGATTCAGTCAGCCACCCCCAGATTTGTTGCCTCAGCGGTGTTTCAGAAACAAACGATCACACGGGAAAAACTGTTGGTAGAATCATTGTTCCACGTAGATCAAGGATGAACATGCCATAAGCAGATCCAGATGTGAGAGGGATCTCTACTCTCTATGGCCAAAGGGTGATATCCAAAGAGCTCCCATGAGGCATTATGTGCGCTTCAATACTTCTTGAACGTTATGTTTGCATTTTATTTGATAGTGCGGCTAGCGAGGCACTGAATATTTTAGCCATATTTGTACTGCTCTGCGGTGCATTCAGTATTATTGTATCTTTGTACACATTTCCAGTATTTTCTTATTATATACTGTATGTATACAAAAGTGATATAAGAGATTTCCATCACCGCTGAAACAAAAACATGCAAGGTGCCTATAATTTTTGTACGGTAATTATAAATGTGACTTACACACTTGAAATATTTTTGGTTTAATTAAAGGTTTTAGAAAATCTTTTCACTTGTAAGATGCCATTTTTTTATGCTTCCTGCAGAGTAAAAATGTACCCCATCTGGTTGACCAGGTCTAGGTCCAAGCTCTTACTCCACAAAAACACCATTAAAAAGACACTGGACAGACGTGGCTTCAACCAAATGTAGATGCTGAAAAGTCGGCTTTTGAGGGACATCTTTTAAACAAGCAGAAAAAGTTGTTGTATAACCTTTCACTTTTCAAAACAAACGTGGCGTCAACCAAATGTAGACGCTGAAAAGACGGCTTTCAAAGGAACATCTTTTCAATGACCAGCAAATGACATTGGACAAACGTGGCTTCAACCAGTAGACGCTGAAAAGACGGCTTTCAAAGGGACATCTTTTCAATGACCAGCAAAAGATGTTGGACAAACGTGGCTTCAACCAAATAAAGATGCTGAAGAGACGTCTTTTCAACTAACCGAAAAAGACACTGGACAGACGTGGCTTCAACCAAATGTAGATGCTGAAAAGTCGGCTTTTGAGGGACATATTTTAAACAAGCAGAAAAAGTTGTTGTATAAACTTTCACTTTTCAACCAAAATGGAATGTTGTATAGATAACATGACAAGACGTATTTTCAACGACCAGAAAAAGACGTCATATAACCTTTCACTTTTCAACCAAAATGGAACATTGGTTAGAAGACAAGAAAATGTGTATTTTCAACTACCAGAAAAGCTGGTCAAAAGTCTTTAACTTTTCAATCAAAATGGAATGTTATTTAGATGTAATGGAAAGACGCCTTTTCAATGTCTTTTCAACCATATTTTGCTGGGGGGTATCAGCTGTGCTGCGCTGCATTGATGCACTAAAATACAGATGAGTAACTCCATCTCTGCTCGCTGTGTGCTACGGCCCCACTTAACCATCTAAGGGACAAGCAACCTAAATTCTACCCTCCGCGATTTTGCTTATTATTTGTGGGCATGATGCATTAGGGTACCATATTAATAAAGTACAGAGTGCTGTGCAAACGTTTCAGTCCATGACTATCCTCAGTGCAAAAAGAGCAGCAGCAGAGAAAGGCAACCTTTTAAACTGATCAAGGTGCATCCAATTAGTGGCCAATGGCCTAACAGATCACAGGTAATACAGGTCACATCATTACATCCTTGCATGCAAAATCAGCCCTGTTGGGCATGGTAATCAAGACAATTGTGCAATACAATAGATACAAGGTAGTAGACATATACAAATCATTACATACATACAATCTACAGAAAACATGACATATCCAATTCCTCATTTAACCCATACGGATGAAGAGTCTTTAGATAAAAAATGTATCTGCATTCACATTGCAATAAAAGTCTAAATGTCCACCACATCTTTTAGGGGTCAGCTGGTCAATGCCACAGAATTCCAGGTCGTTCATTGAATGGTTTCCATCTGAAAAATGTCTTGCAACAGCTGATTTGGGATCAGCCCTGCGGATAGAACTTTTATGCTCGTTAATCCTAAATCTGAGTTGTCTTGTAGTTTTCTCCACATACTGTAAGCCATATTTTAAACATGAAAGAGGATAAACCACATTATTAGAGCTGCAAGTAATTAGTTTTTTAATCTTATATTCTCTTTTTGTCACATGACTAGAAAATGTGTTGACTTTTTTAGCATTAGAACAAGCAGCACAATTTCGGCATGGGAAGAAACCTGTGGCATTGTCCAGACGTTCCTGATGGGTGGATGTTCTGTGTGTGTCTGCATGTACCAACATATCACGAACATTTCGAGCTCTGGAAAAGGAGAACAGAGGAGGAGTGTTAAATATCTCTTTCCCAATGTCATCAATTGCCAAGATATTCCAGTGTTTTTTTACAATGTCACATATGGAATGACCCACTGGTGAGAAAGTAGTGTTAAATACACAAGAAAAAGATTTCTGTGTCTTACGTCTAGATTGATCAAGAAGATCATTTCTATTCTTGCCTTGTGCTTTGGTGAAAGCTGCAGTAAGGACTTCACGGGGATACCCTCTTTCCAAAAGTTTGTTGAGAAGCTTATGGGCCTCAACTTGAAAATCATCCTCTCTCGCACATATACGTCGTAGCCTTAAGAACTGACTGAATGGCAAACCTTTTTTAAGAGAAATGGGATGATGACTTGTATAATGTAAGAGACTATTCTTGTCAGTGGGTTTAGTAAAAAGTGTTGTGTAAATGTGTCCCTCATTGACAATGACCTGTGTGTCAAGAAAACTCACTCGGCTAAGGTCATACTCCAGGCTAAATTCAATTGACTCCATGGAGCTATTAAGATGTTGGTGGAAGGCCTGAAGGTCACTACTAGAACCCCCCAGATCAAAAAAATGTCTGAGACTGAGGGAGATTCTTTTAGAGAGGGCACCTTCCAAAAGAACCAGCAGGCAAAACCGAAGAAACCGAGAAAGCCAAAAGGAAAACCAGAAGGGGTCGAAGAGGGCGAAAGATCTCTGAGGAGCCGAGGCGGTCCAAAACATGCAGCCAACCAGAAAAGACCAGTTTAGTCTTCAACCTCTCTGACCAAAGACTGAATGATGAAGAGAGCTTGTAAAGGCCGATAATGTAATAATGACCAATAATGTAACAACTGCCAATAACGTAATAATTTTCACAGTTTTAAATGTAATAAAGCCAATAATGTAATAACTTGCCAATAATGTAAGATTTTTCTCTGAAATGATATAACCTTTTACGAAACCGCACACGGTCTCGAATCCGGGTCTCCGGAGAACTAAATGTGCAACTTGACCGCAACATCAAGGAGCCAAGCTTGTTGGTATGTCAGTCAGAGTGCATACTCAACCGTAGTGATGGTACCCCGTCACACTGCCTTCCCCTTTGGGAAGTGCATGTCCCTCACGCATCCACCAGCCATACTACTCCCATCCCAGGGTACCCCACACTCTAGTGCTTCACCCATCTCAGGGGTCCCTCACACCGGGGTCAACCTATCCTGGTGGTCCCTCATACGGACCACACATTGGGTACACATCCGATGGCCTCACGGTAGCCATCCCTCTTCTGACACCATATGTAGCGGAGGGAGAGAACAGGGACCCCACTCGGTGCAAACTCAACCATAGTGCACAGTCAAGGGAGGGAGAAGTGGAGGATGGGGCTGAGGTGGGGAGGAGGGAGAAATAGGAGGACAGGGGGAGAAGTGGTCAGCTTTTTTACAGCATTTTATACCGTTTTCCAATAAATATAGGATATACAATCCAATATCCAATAAGTATGCATAGCTATTTTCGTTTCCCAATCTAGAAACCATAAAATTACTTTTTCACATTTTGCTGTAGAACTATGGAAGCCTGCTGTTGGCTGAGTAAAGTGTCAGTCACATGACTTGAGTGTTTTGTTCACCTAGTGGACGGTTAAAGGACAACTTTGGCCAATTTTAAGAAGAGCTCTATTGCTCAAACTACTCAAGACTTGCTAGTACTGAAGATGCAAGAAATTGGTCCAACCCATTAGCCTAGAACTCTAGACCAGTGGTTTTCAAGGTGGGGGCCGGGGCCCCTGGGGGGCTGTGAGGTGGTGCCAGGGGGGCCGCGGGAAGATGGAGTAAAAAAAAAAAAAATACATGAAATTATTTTATTGAATTAAAAATAATTTTAAAATATTCCTGTTTGCGTAAAACTGCATTATGACAATCATTCACATAAAACTTACAAATAATATTTTTAGATAAGAATAAGAAATTCTTACATTATCGGCAAGTTATTACATTATTGGCTTTATTACATTTAAAAACTGTGAAAATTATTACGTTATTGGCAGTTATTACATTATTGGCCGTTATTACATTATCGGCCTTAACAGAGCTCCATTCTCAACAGAGGGTTGTCTTTTGTGCCTACACCTCTCCTTAATCCCTTTCAAGTTCAGGTAGAACTATTTAAATTCTTTCGTACTATTAAGTTAAAGTATTTCTACCATAAGGGGAGAACTAGTTTGTCTCTAACTGCTCAGAATGTTGTTACTGAAACAAATGCTCCTGTGCACTTCAAGCGCAAAAGTACATTCTGTCCACAAGTTAACTGTGCAAGTATTGACACATTCTGTAAATTAGTTGACAGGGATGTTAAAGAACTTTTTCAGTCCAGACCTCATTTGAGACAAAACTGTACTCTAGGTGAACGCTCTGCTCTCTCATCTCTGTCAAAAAATCCTGATGTTACTGTAAAGCCTGCTGATAAAGGGGGAGGGATAGTACTCATGGACACTAGCTTGTATGACAATGAAATTAACAGACAGCTGTCTGATTGCAAATTTTATAAAAAACTACTATGTGACCCAACACGCTAGCCTGCAACTCTAGACACCACTCTAGAGGTAGCAAATTGAATTTGCTCAGCGAGTGGGTCTAGGCACCAGCCATAGCTCAGACCTCGATGGCGTCTGAGCTGTTTCTGGGCTGTTTACGCTCTTGGTTGTATTCAGACATCATGGTGTTTATCTAATCACAACGTTATATCTGGACAGGGAGTTTTTGGGTGAACTTAGCGTTTAAATCGCTTGTTAGTTGCTAGTCGCGCTGATTAGTTTTAGCAGTTTTACCTGGGGGTCTATCACTGGTCTCCAGACTATACATTCATGTTATAGTCTGGCGTGTCAGGCTACCAACACGCTCCTTTAAAGGGGAAATTGACCTTTTTTAAAAAGAAGCCTTGTCAGTAGGTCACATAAATCAGACTGAATGCAAATACCTTACTAGTGATTTTCCCATCAAACCAGTGATCTATGGTTTACCCAAAGTTCACAAAGAATTTGATGATTTTCCAAAATGTCGTCCTATCATTGCTAATATTGGCTCCTTAACCGAACCATTATCTAATTTTGTGGACCATCATATAAGGCCACTAGTGGAGAAACTTCCATCATATCTTAAAGATATAGGGGACTTTATTACACAACTAAAAGTTTTGACTTTGCCTAGTGGTGTGCTTATTCTTGCCACCATGGATGTGGTTAGTTTGTATACCAACATCCCTCATTCCTCTGGCCTTAATGCGCTTAAGTTCTTTTTAGACTCCAGATCTGACCATGTCCCACCATCTGACTTCTTGGTTAACATGTCTGAAATTGTCCTAACGAAAAACTACTTTCTCCATGGTAAGAACTTTTTTCTGCAAACACATGGAACCGCGATGGATGCAAGTTTTGCCCCAGATTATGCTAACCTTTTTATGGGTTTTTTTGAATTCCAATATGTGTACAACAACAATCCTTTTCTATCATCCATAGTGTTTTGGAAGAGATATATTGATGATATTTTTTTGATCTGGGGGGTTCTAGTAGTGACCTTCAGGCCTTCCACCAACATCTTAATAGCTCCATGGAGTCAATTGAATTTAGCCTGGAGTATGACCTCAGCCAAGTGAGTTTTCTTGACACACAGGTCATTGTCAATGAGGGACACATTTACACAACACTTTTTACTAAACCCACTGACAAGAATAGTCTCTTACATTATACAAGTCATCATCCCATTTCTCTTAAAAAAGGTTTGCCATTCAGTCAGTTCTTAAGGCTACGACGTATATGTGCGAGAGAGGATGATTTTCAAGTTGAGGCCCATAAGCTTCTCAACAAACTTTTGGAAAGAGGGTATCCCCGTGAAGTCCTTACTGCAGCTTTCACCAAAGCACAAGGCAAGAATAGAAATGATCTTCTTGATCAATCTAGACGTAAGACACAGAAATCTTTTTCTTGTGTATTTAACACTACTTTCTCACCAGTGGGTCATTCCATATGTGACATTGTAAAAAAACACTGGAATATCTTGGCTATTGATGACATTGGGAAAGAGATATTTAACACTCCTCCTCTGTTCTCCTTTTCCAGAGCTCGAAATGTTCGTGATATGTTGGTACATGCAGACACACACAGAACATCCACCCGTCAGGAACGTCTGGACAATGCCACAGGTTTCTTCCCATGCCGAAATTGTGCTGCTTGTTCTAATGCTAAAAAAGTCAACGCATTTTCCAGTCATGTGACAAAAAGAGAATATAAGATTAAAAAACGAATTACTTGCAGCTCTAATAATGTGGTTTATTTTCTTTCATGTTTAAAATGTGGCTTACAGTATGTGGGGAAAACTACAAGACAACTCAGATCTATATTAGGATTAACGAGCATAAAAGTTCTATCCGCAGGGCTGATCCCAAATCAGCTGATGCAAGACATTTTTCAGATGGAAACCATTCAATGAACGACCTGGAATTCTGTGGCATTGACCAGCTGACTCCTAAAAGACGTGGTGGACATTTAGACAAACTTTTATTGCAATGTGAATGCAGATACATTTTTTATCTAAAGACTCTTCATCCGTATGGGTTAAATGAGGAATTGGATATGTCATGTTTTCTGTAGATTGTATGTATGTAATGATTTGTATATGTCTACTACCTTGTATCTATTGAATTGCACAATTGTCTTGATTACCATGCCCAATAGGGCTGATTTTGCATGCAAGGATGTAATCATGTGATCTGTATTACCTGTGATCTGTTAGGCCATTGGCCACTAATTGGATGCACCTTGATCAGTTTAAAAGGTTGCCTTTCTCTGCTGCTGCTCTTTTTGCACTGAGGATAGTCATGGACTGAAACGTTTGCACAGCACTCTGCACTTTATTGCACTTTTTTTGCACATTGTGGTGCCTCTAAAAAATTGTAAAAATATGAAAAAATACTAAAATACAGTGGTTTAAAACTATCTTGTGGAGATTTTTTCTCTTTGAGTGCGAGTCCACCCCGTTTCATAACTAAGAAGACTTTGACTAACGCACCTGAGAACTCCTAAGAGGACCTAATACAAGTGCGCAGCTCTCTTTTGTGCTTTTTGGTACCATAGTAACCCACGTGGATATGACAGGTGATTAGCGGACATGGATATCGGATATGAGCACTTTAACAAGCAATGTGAACGCGGTCAATAGAGAGATCAGATGTTGATCAGATATGCAAAATATCAGATTTGGACTGCAGTCTGAACATAGCTAAAGTACACTTTAGAGGATTATAAATGTTCTAATTTAATGTGTCCAAACTAAGCAATTGATCGCATTTTGAATTTTATGTCATCTAACACAATTATTTGGGAAATTCTAGAATTGTAAAGGTTGCTTTTAAATGTCATTTGACATAGTTTGACGTTATTGTTTGGTTTTGATTGACAGTTGTGTAACGGAGGTCTATGGACAACCGTGTTTCTTCTAATAAAGGAGTAGCCTATGTAAAAACTACTGCCGGATAGCTACAGAGCGGTGGGTAAGTGTGGTGTAACAGAGAGGTGCAACTGTAGAAATAAATGTGCGTCTTTATGGTTATCTGAGTTTGTGTAAACGGGGTGTAAAAAGAATCGGAATGCGATCATCAGACTTTAAGTCTTGCTTGACACTCGAATCAAAATTGTTTAATATAACCTTTTCTTCAATTTGGAAGTGAAAACAACATTTTTTCATCAACTTAAAATGATGGGGTCCTTTGGCGCCCCCTATATTTAAGCACACCTATTTTGGGGGTTAAGGTGAAATTGCCATATCTCAAACTGAAGAAGGGCACCAGCCCGAAACGTCTGTGAGGCGATGAAAAAAGAGTAAAACTGAACTGTTGAGTGCTTGGTTTATTCATCCTTTGACATAGTTTGGGATCCCAAGTCCAGAAAGTTTAGTCAAACAAGGGTGGGTTGTTGAGCTTCCTTATTTAAATAGCCTTGATGTAAATTTGTGGGGATATCTTTTAGTTAGACATGGAATGAAAACTTTGTGCTAGGCCTACTTTATGAATAGGTTCAGCCCTCAATGTGGACTTTTTCTTTTCTTTTCAGCCCACTATGTATTCAAGTTTGACACCCCAGCTTTACAGTATTGGCCTGTCCCAACTTTTTTTGAGATAGGTTTCAAACATAACATTTTAAACACATTTATCCAAAAACATTAGTTGTCTTTGCATTATTCTCCAAATTTATGGTTTGCATATTTTGAAAATAATAGTAGACCTATTGTTTTTATTGCCATTAACCCAACTTTTTGGGATTGGGTTTGTAAAATTACTTTGAGCCAGGTTGTCTGTGTTTTGGTGGCGTCAGCCTATCTGGGTGTTTCTCATTTTGAAATGCATAATAATATATGTTACAGTATGGCTAATTGTGTGATTTACTGTGATGCTGTGTTGTGAAAAGGGTTTTACGTAAAAAAAAAAAAAAGTAAACTCACCATCATTCATCTGTCCTCCCCTAATTCTCTTTTTGTGTAATTCTCCTGTAGTTTCTGCTATATTGCTCAGTGGTCTTCTCCCCTGTTCTGTTAAGGTTTTGTCATCACACACCATTGTGCCTCGCAGTGGCTTTTCAGGTGCCACACAGATGAGACATTGTGCATTTTTTTCAACCATCTCTGTTAACTTTTTCAAATAGTGTTGACCAGTAGGCCTGATGGAAGAGGAATTAAATTGGCATATTCTCTCTTCACATTCAGTGATCAGTTGGCCTATTACTACATTGATTTCAACCCTTTTTGTTTTTACAACGATACTGTACTTGATGGCTCGATCACTGAAAAAATTTAGTATGTGTTTCATTTTTTTACTGGATTCCTCTGTGAACGCATCATGTACCACTAGTAAGAAGGCATGTGGTCCTGGGTCACACAGGGACACACACTCTTTTACTGCCAACAAGAGCTGATCTTTTGGGAGGTTAAACAGATCAGGAGGGTTGATGACTGTGATGGGTCTTGTCTTCAGGTCTCCCCTGATTCTCTCACAATGATGATCTCCCGAAAACACTGAAGGTTCTGTTCCAAATGCGTCTCTCTTCAGGATGAGGTTTCCTATTTTGTTATTCTCTATTCTGCTTGGCCCCAGTAGTATAAATCTCAGTTCATACACTGAAAAACAGACATATCAATTCGTCAGTATGGATATAAAATCACATTATAGCCACATTTACTGTATATGACCAGTATCCTCTAACCCTAACCAGAAAGAGCTCTGAGTATTCTTTCTAATATATTGATATGAACACAAACTGAACTGAGCTCTTTTTATGACCAGTATCCTCTAACCCTAACCAGAAGGAGCTCTGAGTATTTTTTCTAATATATTGATAATATGAACACAAACTGAACTGAGCTGTTTTTAATTCGGTTTACTTTTTGGTCCACTTTTTAAAGGGCCAAGTTTACCTAAAGGGGACTATATGTGATTTGTGAAAAGACCCTAAAACTTGATAATGGGCCATATACATTTAATTTCTTAAATTCATGGCGGGCTGCATGAGAGAGAGAGCAGAGGGCCGCAAATGGCTCCTGGGACGTAGTTTGGCCACCCCTGTTCTAGGGGAAACTAGCTCTGAGGTAATTGATAGTTGACAATGTAAGTCGCTTTGGATAAAAGTGCTTAAGAAGAATGCAGATAAGGCATCAGCAATTACATGTATAGGCCCATACCATATTTTTAAAAAAAACACACAATCCAAGATTCATAAATGGTTTGTCCGGACCTAACTGGTGAAGCAGTCTAAATGTTGCTTGCATTGTCATGTAATGATATGAGGCATATGTTCATTATTAAACTTGGAATGCATTCATAAGTACATTTATCTTATGTTAGTAAGCTACATTATGTTTTGGATTCAGGGCCCACCTGATTTTTTCTTGTGATTTTTGGCTATGCCTATGCTTCTTTCCAACTACCTCAGTGGAGAAAGACTATTCCTCCCTGAACACACTGGAGTGTCCACTGAAACCTCTCTCCCCCCTCCCCTTTTCTGTTCTGAAGGACAAATTACATGACGGCCATCAAAAATGACAGAAGTGATTGTTCTCTCAGCCTGATACATGTAACACAGCAAATGTAACAACACCTGTCATACGTTCTGATTCTAATACATGTTAAATGTCACCCTATCAGCATATTAGTATTTTTTCATTACACTTTGAAGCATTTTGGAACATACAACAGCGTGTTGGTATGTCTGTTTGTTGCTTCCTAAGCCTGACTCTGATCTCTGCACAACTAAGCTTGAACTTTCCCCTAGGTGTCAAAGACCTGTTTTAATTTACCATGTGGTCTTTTTTATTTTGAGGGAATCCAAGAGTGTTTTCATTCTTCAATCAGTGTTACATGTTCTGAGAACTGTTGACAGAAATGTATTTAGAGACTTTCATTTTTTTATTTTTATGTCTTTCGTTACATAGTGCTACACTACAAATTGATGGCTGAGGACTCATTTGATTCAGGCCTTTGACACGTCAAATGAATCACTAAAATTAAGGTGGTTTCACCACTACATTGCTCAAGTTATTCTGAAAAAAACTGTGTCTAACCGATCTTTTGGGGATCCAGACCAGCACAATGGCGAAATGGGCTACTATGCTTTAAAACTGATGTGAACCTACTGGAAATGGTCACTGGGTCATTTCATGTCAATTCACCCAAATTCTCGAAAATTCCCCGCTTGACCATCTCAGAATTTCCTGAAAAAATTCTACTAAAAAGATTAAATTTTTAATAGTAATAATCCAAAATATTAGGTTCATAACCTCAATAGTTTTTTAATAAGAAATATTTCATTTGGAATGCATTTCAGGCATTTTTTGGCATCAAATCTAAAGGCTGTTTTTAAACACCAATATCTGGAAAACTATCTCACCTATAGCCTTCAAATTTTCTACTGTCAATATATGGTAGTTATAGCCTCCAGACATGGAATATCAGGATTGTAGCTCAAGCATAACTTAGGACACAGGCGCTCAAACTTCTACCAAAGTATGGCTTGGCAAAATGATATGGTAACTTTGAAGAGTTGTCAAGGCCCTAGTTTTGGACATAAAAGACTTATATTTTACAGAAAGTATATCTGGCAACAGGTCAAACACTCTACAAAACATGGTCACTCTAAGATGAATGGATCCACAAGTATTATGCCTCAAATATGGGGAAAAACACATTTGTGCCCAAATTCAGAGCCATATTCCAAAAAACTGAGTTAATGGATCAGGTCCATTTTTTTGTTTTTGACAGATCAAATTATTGTTAAACTTATATAAAAAAATTGGGAGGGTGTTTTGCCCCATTTTGTCACAATTAATTTTCAAACATGGGCTATATGTGGGTGGGTGATTGTTTTTTCCTCTTGATTCCTAGGGGTGCGTCCACCCAATATTAGAGCCATATTCCAAGAAACTGAGTTAATGGATCAGGTCCAATTGTTTGTTTTTGAAAGACAAAATTATTGTTAAACTTATATAAAAAAAAATTGGGAAGGTGTTTTGCCCCATTTCGTCACAATTCATTTTCAAACATGGGCTATATGTGGTTGGGCGATTGTTTTTTTTCCTCTTGATTCTTAGGGGTGTGTTTACCTATGACTATGTTTACATAGCCATGTGTTTTGGAGACTGCTGTATTTGTATCCAACCATTTACTAAATATGTGAATTGATCTGATAAAAGATTCACCTCTCCCTTGTTGAGTTCTTTATAGTCATGTTTTGACCTTTTTATTCTCCATTGAAGAACATACAAATTCATGTTTTTACCTTAATTTCGTGTAATAAAAGTGCTTGGTGTTTGATCAACATTTTCAGAGTCAACAGTAGATTTTTTGTTCATTGTAGTTGCATTGCATTAATTTAAACAATGACTGAAATCTCTCTTGATTACTGACTCTTCATAATTTGAATATGAAGTAAGCAAAGTCCTTACGAAGTACATAAAAACACAAAAGATATAACTTGTGAAATGCGATTTTTTTTGGAAAGAATAAAATGAACTCTCTTTTGAGTTTTGCGCTCATTACAAAGTTACATTCAACTTCAACAATGCTTCAGAAGATTAACAATCACCATGCTGATCTTCATCTCTATATTTTTTCACTTTAAACAAATCTATGCCATTCTTTGGCATAAAGATCATTATTCATTTTCTGCAATGCTAACAGCACTACAGTGTGAATATGATCCTTCCTTAAAAGTTTAATGTTGACCAAGAACAAATTCAAACTTGAATGAGATTCAAAAGCCATTTGTATGATCTTCCATGTTGTCTACATGAGGGTGGCTCTACCGTTTTTCCAATATGCTACCAAAAAATAAAATCAATAAAATCACAGGACGACTACACCTTCACTCTTTTTGCTTGTAGAGCTTCAAAAGGCTAATTACTAGCACAAATATGAAAATAAAATTAAGAAAATCATAAATGTAAGTCGACTAGTTGTGGTGGGGTATGGGTAATCACGGTTTGATTGCGCACATGCTGTATCTGTGGGTGTGTCTGTCAACCACCATGATGTAGAAGCCATGTCTGTTTGGTTGGGCTGGATGAATTTAATAATGCTATGTCTGAAATCTTTTGTCTAAACCAGGCAAGCAAATGTTTAAGATAACTAAGTCTTACATTTGAATCTGGAAAGTAAAAAAATACATAGTTGTGCAATTTAATACTGTATTGCTGCTGCATTTGGCTGAGTTTACTTCTTTCAGATGCAGCATGCAGATATTACTTCACATAGAAGCATCTGTATTTGAAATGATAACAGAAACATGTAGGGAAGGGTGGAAGATCCAAGGTAAAAGCAAAGGAGGAGTATCCAAAACATGTCTCAAATAAAGTTGATTGACTTTGACATGGCAATATAAATATAGTCACATGTGGTAAAGGTAAACATTGTCATAAGACAAAAGTCAATGTTTGCAATATGGCTCTGGAGTTGGGTGGACACACCCCTAGGGATCAAGAGGAAAACCCCAACATATACCCCATGTTTGAAAATTAATTGTGACAAAATGGGGCATAACACCCTCTCAAATGTTCTATGTAAGTTTAACAATAGTTTGATCTTTCAAAGTAAAAAAAATGGACCTGGTCCATTAACTCAGTTTTTTTGGAATATGGCTCTGAAATAGGGTGGACACACCCTAAGAATCAAGAGGAAAAAATAATCACCCACCCACATATAGCCCATGTTTGAAAATTAATTGTGATGAAATGGGGCAAAACACCCTCCCAATTTTTTCATATAAGTTTAACAATAATGTGATCTTTCAAAAATAAAAAAAATGGACCTGATCCATTAACTCAGTTTTTGGAATATGGCTCTGGAGTTGGGCAAAAATGTGTTTTTCCCCATATTTTAGGCCTAATACCTGTGGATCTATTCATCTTAGAGTGACCATTTTTTGGAGATTGTTTAACCCGTTACGTGAGATACTTCCTGTAAAATATGGGTCTTCTATCTCCAAAACTTGGGTCTTGACAACTCTTCAAAGTTGCCATTTCATATTGCCAAGCCATACTTTGGTAGAAGTTTGAGTCCCTATATCATGAGCTACAATCCTGATATTCCATGTATGGAGGCTATAACTACCACATATTGACAGTAGAAAATTTGAAGGCTATAGGTGAGATGGTTTTCCAGATATTGCTGTTTAAAAATGGCCTTAGATTATGGTGACCAAAAAGCATGTCATTTGAAATATTTTTTATAAAAAAAACTATTGACCGTATGAAGCTAATATTTTGGATTCTTACTATTAAAAATGCTATCTTTTTACTAGAATTTTTTTCAGGAAATTCTGAGATGGTCAAGCGGGAGGCATTGGGTGAAATGACATGAAATGACCCCACTAAGTTTCAAGTGGTTGAGTGTTTTGATGTCCCATGAGAGCTCTACCAAAAATTGCTGATATAAAGAATTGAGGAAAATAACTCAACCCAGGCCTACAGCATATGATCACCAATAATAATTATAATTAAGGATTAGAATATAATTATAATTATAATTATAGGCTAATAATTATAATCCTTACAGAAAAATTAGGCCTTAATGATGCATTAAATGATAGCTCTCACTGTTTTTTCACACTTACTGTTTGGACGTTCAAATGGAGGGCTGGATCTTCGTGTTGTCCCAGTGACCGGTCCTGTTCTGTCGTCCAGATTCATTTCTAAAAGAAGACAAACAGACAGAGTTAACTTTTTTTTTTTTATAAATAACAGCCTTTTTTAATATAAATAACAGCCAACATATCTTTATATACCAGGCATATGTCAACAACACACAGTGTCAGAGGTATCCTTGAACAAGATACCTAACCCCAAAACTCCAAAACTGCTCACAGCACTACCGATGAGTTGACCTGGTGGTGCAGCATCCATTGGGAGATTGGGAGATGGTGAGTTTGTCTCATGGTCGGGTCATACCAAAGACCGTAAATAAAAATTATAAACCAGATTCCAAAATAGTTGGGACACTGTAAAAATTGTGAATAAAAATGGAATCCAATATGTAGCGAAGTGAGAGAACAGTGTCCCCACCCAGGCTCGAACCCGGGTCTCCGGGGTGCTAAACGTGCAACTTGCACCCATCTCTGGGGTCCCTCACACCAGGGTCAACCAATCCTGGAGGTCCCTCATACGGCTCACACATTGGCTACGCCTCTGATGGCCTCACAGTCGCCATCCTACTTCTGACACCATTTGTAGCGAAGGGAGAGAACAGTGACCCCACCCGGTCTCGAACCCGGGTCTCCGGGATGCTAAACATGCAACTTGACCGCAACGCCAAAGAGCCAGGCTCGTTGGTATGGCAGTCAGAGCGCATACTCAACTGTAGTGACGGTACTCCCTCACACAATAATTTACAAATCTCATAAACCTATATTTTATTCACAATAGAGTATAGATAAGGTGGCAAATGTCGAGAGTGAGACATTTTGAAATGTTATGCCAAATATTGGCTCAATTTGGATTTCATGAGAGCTACACATCCCAAAATAGTTGGGACAGGTAGCATTAAGAGGCCAGAAAAGTAAAATGTACATAAGGGACAGCTAGGGGACCAATTTGCAACTTATTTGGTCGATTGGCAACATCATTGGGTATGAAAAGAGTAGGCATTTTCTCTGGGCTAAGGCTCATTTAAAATGGACTGTGGAAAACTCTTCTGTGGTCAGCCGAATCAAAGTTCAAAGTTCTTTTTGGAAAACTGGGACGCCATGCCATCCGGACAAGGACAACCCAAGTTATCACTTAATTGTTGTTAGCGCTCAGTTCAGAAGGCTGCATCTCTAAAGGTATGGGGTTGCATGACTGTGTGTGTGGCATGTTCAGCTTACGCATATGAAAAGGCACTATCAAGTCTGCAGTCCAGATCTTTCAACCATAAAAAAAATTGGTGCTTCATAAAGAGGAAGACATGGCAAAGAAGACCTAAGACAGTTGAGCAACTAGAAGCCTGTATTAGACAAGAATAACATTCTGTCCACAACTTCTCTCCGCAGTCCCCAGACGTTTGAAGACTGTTATAAAAAGAAGAGGGGATGCCACACAGAGGTAAACGTGGCCTTGTCCGAACTGTTTTGAAATGTGTTGATGCCATGAAATTGGAAATCAACTTATTCCCCTTAAAATTAAACATTTCCCCAGTTTTAAGATTTGATATGTTATCTAGGTTGTATTCTGAATAAAATATTGAAATTTTAAACTTCCACATCATTGCATTCTGTTTTTATTCAAAATTTGTAGTGTCCCAACTTTTTTGGAATCCAGTTTGTATATTTCAGATAGTGACTAGGCCTATGTACTGTATGTGGAAAGCAGTCTTACTCCTTGAACTTTCAATATAAAAATGTGGATGTTCTAGTCCTACCAGAAAATCCAGAAATATGAGACAAGCCCTTAACACAATAGTGAAGCAGCACTCCTTACTGCCACTTTTTTGTTGCCACCTACTTCTAGCCTATATTAAAAACATTGGCCAAATAGCCACCAATCAGTCCTGTCATATTTGTGGAGTGATATTATGCAAAAACAACTAAATGGCAATTACAAAGTGCCTGCTGCCATAAGATGGTAGTCACTTTGGCTGCTGTTTTTATTTATTTATTTATTTATTTATTTATTTATTTATTTATTTTTCCCAAGGCGCATGAACAGTAGCCTGACATTGCCCGCCCATGTCAGGCTACATGGACAGGTAGCCTAGTTGACAAAGGGACGTTTCCTGCCTGCACTTAGGCCTATCATGTCATGGAATTTGTAGGTCTAGTTTATCTTTGGTTTTATCCCCACGCACAACGGCGATGCAAACCAGAAAACACAACCCATGTAGGCCTACTGTATTTAGGCTATACAGCATTTTACCATTTTCTGTGGACAAGGCATATCGGAAATGAAAGAATGTAAGAATTTAAGACGTGATTAAATTAAATGTAGGCTAAGACGAAAATGTTTCAATTCTCTTCCGAAGACTTTTTATGGACCCACAGCCCCTAGACATAGCGACACAAACATTAACCACATTTTTATCTTGGTGTTGGAAAAACAAAAACACAAATATAATGTTAGTCTGTGATTCCAATCTAACCAAAAAGTAGCCTACTAGGCCAGGTAGAAGCAAAAAATAAATAAATACAATAAACAATAATAATGATAGGCTAATAATTAAAGAAAAATAAATAGCATTGTTGCCTACAACAAGTTGGAATTTCATATTGCATTGAAAACATTTAGATCTAGAAATGTACAATTTCTTGTAGGCTATAGCCTAACCTATGTCTCATAAATAAAGAAATTGCGCAGGTTGTAGGCTTATTTCAACTTACTTGCCCTTATTTGCCTTAGCCTATGTAGATAAACGATAGTTTGCTCTTCAAGAAATATCCGTGTCCTCAATCGGTTAGCCTAAAAAATAAATAACAACAATGAAAGTTATATAGGCTACAAACTATAGGAAGTCTGCCAGACTAATACAATACGATACTGATTGATTATTTAACCATTAGAAAGTCAAAGATAGCCTACTTGTCAAAATTGTCAAGTAGTCAAAAACGAACACTTACTGGTGAGAAATGACAACGTCCCGTTCATAAGAGAAAGTGAAACAATGCTGCCGATTTGACAGAATCGTTTGGATCACACACATATGTCAGAGGCCACACAGACATAGCCTATTAAGGCATTTTTAAATTGTGTGTGGTGTAGCCTTGGCTATTTTTAGGGACTAACTAAAAACATCTATGCAAAAGTAACTCATGGTTATATTGCTGAAAACCATGTTCTGAACTTAACCCATTCATGATCAACAACTAAAAAATTAACCTCGAGAACCACAGCTTCTAAGTGGTAAAAATAGCCTATGCAATTTGGTATGAGTGTTGCATGTGTCACACTGAAAAATGTCAAAACTGAAAATGAAGATTGCTGTTATTTGTCCTGCCATAATTGGTAGATAAAATTGTGTTTTGGATAAACAATAATTTCAACAATTATAAGACATGCTAGTAAATATGAAAATTACACTCAAGTGGCATATATCCTTAAGGTGCAACATATCCTGCATCCAATGGTATCAAGCAATTGATCATCCTCTTAGTACAGCTATTAGCTTGAGATACAGCTCATTTTAATGTACATTTTTTGTTGGACTCATGGGGTATTGCAATTTTCAGTATTCTTAGTAGATAGGCTGTGTTGGTCAAAGGAATTAATACACTTATTGCCCATGCAGTCTAGTTTAGAAATTATTCTTAGGAAAAGAAAAAGGAAAATCCAATATAGTTTTAGGGAGACTTTAGGAGAAATGTAGCGCAATCAGTAGCAGGCCACATCTCGATATGTCTATATCTGTAATTTCTCAGCCCATCTCAAATTTGTGAAACTTTATACATCATTTCCCCTTTCACAAATAGTCATAGATGATTTCATGCAAGATTTGCTCTAGTTTATTCAGACTGTTCCTACTATTTTGACAGGTCCCAAAATACAGTGGTAGGCTATAATGGCTGCAGATAGTATGCCTTTTTGTGAGAGTGTCTGTATATGAAACTGATGGTGTTGGTCTGTACATTTGTGAAAGGGGGTCTGTATGTGTAAAGGATGAGGAGCCAAACAGTCAGGCATAGCCTGACCTTGGAAAGACCAATCAAAGCCGATTGAAGAGCCCAATGGCTCATGACTAGCTGAACAAAACTATTTGCTATCACTAGGATACGTCTAGATTTCGAGGCTACCAGAATGGCATTGTAAAACTGAAATTTTAACACTTGAAAAGCTGCAGTTGTTTTTTAGTAAGCCAAACGAGGTGGTAATGAAGGGAGAATGACAAGGTTATTACTGTTTCTGTTCCTGTTTTGTAAGCCTAAAATAGCATATTCATTGTAAACTGCAAAATTTGCTGTATCATCCAGCTGGTTCAGTTTGCCAGAGTGTATCATTGGTTTCTTGGCGTCTATTACTCATAGCTCACTGTTTGTCGGGTAGCACCTGCAACTGGATACACACCCCTCTCTGCTCTTGTACACACTGCGTCACAGCCCACCATGTCTTCTGATCTGTGCGCCGTAGATTTTGAGATACATGGAAATGTCGTACGCAACGTTCAAGGTAGGGAGCTTTTCACCTGCAGCACTTGCTGACTTGTGAGCAGATTGTAGTTTGCAAATGACGGCATTACGTTTGCATTACATCTGCATTTACAGTAGTCAGCACACAGCAATAAGCATACAGCTCAGTGTATCTGTTGCTGCAGATACAGTCACTGCTGTTAGACACAGACATGTACAAACATGCATTGCATGCATCATTGAAATAAATGTTAAGAGATCCTGCACGGGTTTCATTGGCTTGTTTAAAATGGTTATACTTGCTTTCCCTAATTTCATGTGTCATTAGATAGGGTATTTTTTTGTTTAGTATTATAATAGGCTGCTTTTGATGTATGAGTACAGATTACCTTATGTGTTAATCTAATTATTACTTTTGATTGTCATTTGCTAAAATTGTTATCTCTTTCATTTAGGTGTTTGTTTCCGAATGATAAATTGATTACTGCTGTACCACAGCGTTGATGAGCATTTCTAATTATATTGGGTTCAAATACAGTAAAATAAGGCCTATAGAATATGGAAATACAGAAAGAACTTTATCTCTCTCAATCTGTGTGTGTGTTTGTGTTGCGTGTATTTGTGTGTTGCATGCATGTGTGTGGTGTGTGTGTGATGCATGCATACATGTGTGTGTGTGTGTATCGTGTTTGTGTGTGTGTGTCCTCAGTACACAGAGAAGGAGGGTCTGAGTCTGGGTTGTGTTGGCTGGGGGACGGTGGTGGGCCAGTTGCAGGGGCCCAGAGACCAGGTTGGTCTTTCAACCAATCCTGGAGGTCCCTCATACGGCTCACACATTGGCTACGCCTCTGATGGCCTCACAGTCGCCATCCTACTTCTGACACCATTTGTAGCGAAGGGAGAGAACAGTGACCCCACGCGGTCTCGAACCCGGGTCTCCGGGATGCTAAACGTGCAACTTGACCGCAACGCCAAAGAGCCAGGCTCGTTGGTATGGCAGTCAGAGCGCATACTCAACTGTAGTGACGGTACTCCATCACACAATAATTTACAAATCTCATAAACCTATATTTTATTCACAATAGAATATAGATAAGGTGGCAAATGTCGAGAGTGAGACATTTTGAAATGTTATGCCAAATATTGGCTCATTTTGGATTTCATGAGAGCTACACATCCCAAAATAGTTGGGACAGGTAGCATTAAGAGGCCAGAAAAGTAAAATGTACATAAGGGACAGCTAGGGGACCAATTTGCAACTTATTTGGTCGATTGGCAACATCATTGGGTATGAAAAGAGTAGGCATTTTCTCTGGGCTAAGGCTCATTTAAAATGGACTGTGGAAAACTCTTCTGTGGTCAGCCGAATCAAAGTTCAAAGTTCTTTTTGGAAAACTGGGACGCCATGCCATCCGGACAAGGACAACCCAAGTTATCACTTAATTGTTGTTAGCGCTCAGTTCAGAAGGCTGCATCTCTAAAGGTATGGGGTTGCATGACTGTGTGTGTGGCATGTTCAGCTTACGCATATGAAAAGGCACTATCAAGTCTGCAGTCCAGATCTTTCAACCATAAAAAAAATTGGTGCTTCATAAAGAGGAAGACATGGCAAAGAAGACCTAAGACAGTTGAGCAACTAGAAGCCTGTATTAGACAAGAATAACATTCTGTCCACAACTTCTCTCCGCAGTCCCCAGACGTTTGAAGACTGTTATAAAAAGAAGAGGGGATGCCACACAGAGGTAAACGTGGCCTTGTCCGAACTGTTTTGAAATGTGTTGATGCCATGAAATTGGAAATCAACTTATTCCCCTTAAAATTAAACATTTCCCCAGTTTTAAGATTTGATATGTTATCTAGGTTGTATTCTGAATAAAATATTGAAATTTTAAACTTCCACATCATTGCATTCTGTTTTTATTTAAAATTTGTAGTGTCCCAACTTTTTTGGAATCCAGTTTGTATATTTCAGATAGTGACTAGGCCTATGTACTGTATGTGGAAAGCAGTCTTACTCCTTGAACTTTCAATATAAAAATGTGGATGTTCTAGTCCTACCAGAAAATCCAGAAATATGAGACAAGCCCTTAACACAATAGTGAAGCAGCACTCCTTACTGCCACTTTTTTGTTGCCACCTACTTCTAGCCTATATTAAAAACATTGGCCAAATAGCCACCAATCAGTCCTGTCATATTTGTGGAGTGATATTATGCAAAAACAACTAAATGGCAATTACAAAGTGCCTGCTGCCATAAGATGGTAGTCACTTTGGCTGCTGTTTTTATTTATTTATTTATTTATTTATTTATTTATTTTTCCCAAGGCGCATGAACAGTAGCCTGACATTGCCCGCCCATGTCAGGCTACATGGACAGGTAGCCTAGTTGACAAAGGGACGTTTCCTGCCTGCACTTAGGCCTATCATGTCATGGAATTTGTAGGTCTAGTTTATCTTTGGTTTTATCCCCACGCACAACGGCGATGCAAACCAGAAAACACAACCCATGTAGGCCTACTGTATTTAGGCTATACAGCATTTTACCATTTTCTGTGGACAAGGCATATCGGAAATGAAAGAATGTAAGAATTTAAGACGTGATTAAATTAAATGTAGGCTAAGACGAAAATGTTTCAATTCTCTTCCGAAGACTTTTTATGGACCCACAGCCCCTAGACATAGCGACACAAACATTAACCACATTTTTATCTTGGTGTTGGAAAAACAAAAACACAAATATAATGTTAGTCTGTGATTCCAATCTAACCAAAAAGTAGCCTACTAGGCCAGGTAGAAGCAAAAAATAAATAAATACAATAAACAATAATAATGATAGGCTAATAATTAAAGAAAAATAAATAGCATTGTTGCCTACAACAAGTTGGAATTTCATATTGCATTGAAAACATTTAGATCTAGAAATGTACAATTTCTTGTAGGCTATAGCCTAACCTATGTCTCATAAATAAAGAAATTGCGCAGGTTGTAGGCTTATTTCAACTTACTTGCCCTTATTTGCCTTAGCCTATGTAGATAAACGATAGTTTGCTCTTCAAGAAATATCCGTGTCCTCAATCGGTTAGCCTAAAAAATAAATAACAACAATGAAAGTTATATAGGCTACAAACTATAGGAAGTCTGCCAGACTAATACAATACGATACTGATTGATTATTTAACCATTAGAAAGTCAAAGATAGCCTACTTGTCAAAATTGTCAAGTAGTCAAAAACGAACACTTACTGGTGAGAAATGACAACGTCCCGTTCATAAGAGAAAGTGAAACAATGCTGCCGATTTGACAGAATCGTTTGGATCACACACATATGTCAGAGGCCACACAGACATAGCCTATTAAGGCATTTTTAAATTGTGTGTGGTGTAGCCTTGGCTATTTTTAGGGACTAACTAAAAACATCTATGCAAAAGTAACTCATGGTTATATTGCTGAAAACCATGTTCTGAACTTAACCCATTCATGATCAACAACTAAAAAATTAACCTCGAGAACCACAGCTTCTAAGTGGTAAAAATAGCCTATGCAATTTGGTATGAGTGTTGCATGTGTCACACTGAAAAATGTCAAAACTGAAAATGAAGATTGCTGTTATTTGTCCTGCCATAATTGGTAGATAAAATTGTGTTTTGGATAAACAATAATTTCAACAATTATAAGACATGCTAGTAAATATGAAAATTACACTCAAGTGGCATATATCCTTAAGGTGCAACATATCCTGCATCCAATGGTATCAAGCAATTGATCATCCTCTTAGTACAGCTATTAGCTTGAGATACAGCTCATTTTAATGTACATTTTTTGTTGGACTCATGGGGTATTGCAATTTTCAGTATTCTTAGTAGATAGGCTGTGTTGGTCAAAGGAATTAATACACTTATTGCCCATGCAGTCTAGTTTAGAAATTATTCTTAGGAAAAGAAAAAGGAAAATCCAATATAGTTTTAGGGAGACTTTAGGAGAAATGTAGCGCAATCAGTAGCAGGCCACATCTCGATATGTCTATATCTGTAATTTCTCAGCCCATCTCAAATTTGTGAAACTTTATACATCATTTCCCCTTTCACAAATAGTCATAGATGATTTCATGCAAGATTTGCTCTAGTTTATTCAGACTGTTCCTACTATTTTGACAGGTCCCAAAATACAGTGGTAGGCTATAATGGCTGCAGATAGTATGCCTTTTTGTGAGAGTGTCTGTATATGAAACTGATGGTGTTGGTCTGTACATTTGTGAAAGGGGGTCTGTATGTGTAAAGGATGAGGAGCCAAACAGTCAGGCATAGCCTGACCTTGGAAAGACCAATCAAAGCCGATTGAAGAGCCCAATGGCTCATGACTAGCTGAACAAAACTATTTGCTATCACTAGGATACGTCTAGATTTCGAGGCTACCAGAATGGCATTTTAAAACTGAAATTTTAACACTTGAAAAGCTGCAGTTGTTTTTTAGTAAGCCAAACGAGGTGGTAATGAAGGGAGAATGACAAGGTTATTACTGTTTCTGTTCCTGTTTTGTAAGCCTAAAATAGCATATTCATTGTAAACTGCAAAATTTGCTGTATCATCCAGCTGGTTCAGTTTGCCAGAGTGTATCATTGGTTTCTTGGCGTCTATTACTCATAGCTCACTGTTTGTCGGGTAGCACCTGCAACTGGATACACACCCCTCTCTGCTCTTGTACACACTGCGTCACAGCCCACCATGTCTTCTGATCTGTGCGCCGTAGATTTTGAGATACATGGAAATGTCGTACGCAACGTTCAAGGTAGGGAGCTTTTCACCTGCAGCACTTGCTGACTTGTGAGCAGATTGTAGTTTGCAAATGACGGCATTACGTTTGCATTACATCTGCATTTACAGTAGTCAGCACACAGCAATAAGCATACAGCTCAGTGTATCTGTTGCTGCAGATACAGTCACTGCTGTTAGACACAGACATGTACAAACATGCATTGCATGCATCATTGAAATAAATGTTAAGAGATCCTGCACGGGTTTCATTGGCTTGTTTAAAATGGTTATACTTGCTTTCCCTAATTTCATGTGTCATTAGATAGGGTATTTTTTTGTTTAGTATTATAATAGGCTGCTTTTGATGTATGAGTACAGATTACCTTATGTGTTAATCTAATTATTACTTTTGATTGTCATTTGCTAAAATTGTTATCTCTTTCATTTAGGTGTTTGTTTCCGAATGATAAATTGATTACTGCTGTACCACAGCGTTGATGAGCATTTCTAATTATATTGGGTTCAAATACAGTAAAATAAGGCCTATAGAATATGGAAATACAGAAAGAACTTTATCTCTCTCAATCTGTGTGTGTGTTTGTGTTGCGTGTATTTGTGTGTTGCATGCATGTGTGTGGTGTGTGTGTGATGCATGCATACATGTGTGTGTGTGTGTATCGTGTTTGTGTGTGTATCGTGTTTGTGTGTGTCCTCAGTACACAGAGAAGGAGGGTCTGAGTCTGGGTTGTGTTGGCTGGGGGACGGTGGTGGGCCAGTTGCAGAGGGCCCAGAGACCAGGTCAAAGAGATGTGAGTCTCTCCACCTTCTCTAATGCTAATGCTACTGTAGACTGAATCAGAGTGTCTTAAACACAAACCCTATCTATGGAGTTATCCGCCCCTTATAATATGGTGCCAAAACAGATGGAGGACCTGCTCACTTCCCGGGCTCTGATGCTTTAAGTGTTAGGGGTGACATTGGGATTCAGTCTGTATACATGTAGACATATTCAATTCTGACTGTGTGTAAAGTCTGGTCCTCAGCATTTGTCCTTGTCCTCATCCGTCTGTCACAATGCATAATGCAAATAGTATCAGTCTGATACAATTCATAATAGCCTAGTCCATAAGGCCTCAGGATCACAGATGGACTAGAGAGCCCTGAATAGGCCTAAATTCTCACACTCCAGAGTGTGATTTTCACTTTACACCAGCAGGTGTCAGTGTTTCATGAAGTGTGTCTTCTATTTGAGGGCATGCAAAGTAGATGCAGTTAATAGAATCCATAAATTACACTTAAAATTCCACACACCAGTGTAATTATTTTTGCCAGTTAAAACAGTTAAAACTGAAAGAAACCCTGTAAACTTGATCTAAATATCTTTGCACCTTTTGCAGAAATTCTCTTTACTCCTTTTAAAAAAAATTGTGCTCCTTTACTGCCTGCCTCCTTTTGAGCCTGGCTGTAAGTATTCTGCCCATGATGACTGGACTCTAAGCTCTAGACATGGTCAGGTTAAGGTCTGGCGTCACAGTGCTTCTGCCTTGGATGTTAAGTCATCCTCTCTGTCTCTGCCCTGTCGGATGATTGATTTTTACAGCACAATTTTTCTGGGTAATGCATCAGCCCTCGCCCTTGCAGTGATGTCAAAAAGACTTGTATTCACCCTGACAGTGTGTGTTTCAGCTGAGAGTGGTTTGGCTAGGGTGATCTATGAGAAGAGAGAGATAGATAGTGTGTGTGTGTGCTTGTTATCGCCCACGTCCCCTGGGTAGACTACTACAAACCCCCGTCCCCGCCCACAATTTTGCCCACAGGGTAAATGGACAGTAGGCTTGACCCTGTTATTTTTTGAAAAATGGTTCAATAATGGTATACATCTGGTCAACCACTACTAATCATAATGGTGAGCTATTGTCTTATGTTGAATTTTTGCAGAAACACAATATACCTATTCCCCCCAAGGAATATGCCATTGTTTTTGACGCTATTCCCGGTGGGGCTTTACGTCTCCTCAGCTCACACAGTCATCCCTCAACCCTTTTACCCTTGAGTCCGACTGTCACTGAAATTGGCCAGATTTGCTTTTCTTCTATTAAAAATAATAATCTTAAAATCCGTACCTTGCTACAAAAAGATATGATCTCTGTGCCAAGTTCCATTTCTTTTTGGAATAATTTGTTTTCTACTTTAGACTGGGGAAAAATATGGAGTCTACCATCTAAATATTTGATTACGAATAAAATGAAAGAAGTGTCTTTTAAAATGATCCACAGATTTTGCCCTACAAAATGCTTTATTCAGAGATACAAGAAAGACATTGCCCTTGGCTGCACTTTTTATGAACTTTTTCCTAAAAACATTACCCATTTATTTTGGTCTTGCAACCACAGTGTTCAATTTTGGAAATCCATTTGTGACCATATCTTTGAACACATCCTGTCAGACTTTTCTTATTCCTATAACTTTTGCTAATGTACCGTTTGGCTTCATATCTCATCCTTCTTCAAAATCAAACGAATTCTATATAATGAATTTAATGTTGCTTCTTGCGAAGTTTCATATAAAGTCAAAATTTTTAAATCAGAAACCCTGCTTTAAAGCATTTACGAATGAAGCCAAGCAGTACATTAGAAACATAAGATTCTCTAAAAATCAGAAAGCTATGAAGACAATGGATTTATGTATACACTTTGATCTATTTGGATGAAATTAGCATTTCCTGTACCCCCTGGTATTTTGTATCTGTGTGTATGTTTGTTTGTTTTGTTGTTCCGTATACTGGAATTTTGTATTTGCTAAAATACTATAATAATAATTAAAAAAAGTAGGCTTGACCCATGCGCGCCTTTTCAGAAACGAAAAGCGAAACCGCGGACTTGAGCATACAGGCAGAGAAATTCTAATGACACAGTATCCCGCCAGCGTGGGTTTATGAAAATGGCACAGGCACTTCAGAAAGGCCCCGAGTATTTTTGCTGTTCGATTTGTTTGGGTCCGCTGAAGGATCCTGTCACTCATTCCCTGTGGCCACAGTTACTGCAAGAGCTGCACCTGCGGCTGCTGGGATAAGGAGGAGCGGGAAGGTGAGGTGCATTGTCCCCAATGCCGCTCAACATTTAACCCAAGACCCGTCCTGAACAAAAACACCATTTTGGCCGAGTTGGCCGTAAATGTAGAGCCCATGGAGTTGCAGTGCTCTGAGCTGGCCTATGCTGGGCCTGGCGATGTGGAGTGTAACATCTGCAACGAGAGGAAACTGAAAGCGGTCAAGTCTTGTCTTGTGTGCTTGGCCTCGTACTGCGAGACTCATATCCAACCTCACTACCTGTCCGCCGCCCTGAAGAAGCACAACCTCGCCAATGCCACAGCTAAGCTACACGAGAGCATCTGCCCTCGGCATAACCGGCTTCTCGAGGTCTTCTGTCGCACCGATAAGAAATGCATCTGTGCTTTGTGTACAGTTGAAGAACACCGACGCCACGACACCACTTTAGTGGCTGCTGAAATACTTAAAAAGAAGGTAGGATTCGGGTGCCCATTGTCGGGATTTCTGTCCGATTTTACAGCCCTCTGTCCGGACCAAAAATAGGCTATGTCCTCTACTTGACGCGTAAAGGGTTTCTGACACATGCTAGCTTCACACCAAATGTAGCTGGGCGATTCCGCCGAATCGGTGCCTTTTCAGTCCCAAGGGCCTTAGGTATATTTTCAGACAATTTTTCTCCCCCAAAGTCACATTTTATTGTTAACTAAGTATTTCTACACATGTACTTAATTTCAAATTCCAGATACATGATTTAGAACTTTCATAAAACCATCCTAAAACACTAAAAAACAGCATTTTCGCACTGTCCCCAGCAGTGAAATCTAAATTTCAACTTCAAATATCTTGGCCAAAATCACCCTTGTATCTTCTTTTGTTTCTTCTCTTGTACAACTGAATGTCCCAACTAAGTCTCTAAATTATTTTTTCATAATAAATTAATTTTTTATTTTATTTTAAATACACATTTTTGCCGCGTCCCCAGGTTTTGACTCATTCCTGTTACCCTAACATTTTTTACCTCCTGACAAATTGGAGTAATCAGCAATTCACTAAATTCAGTTATCAATTAGATCACCTAAGCCTTCTGAAGGCCATGGGAAGGTCAAAAGTAGACTCTTTCCTTTTGTTTACGGCATATCTTATGAAGTTATACAGCTGACTGAATTTGTCAATCTAAAATTCCTGTTTCTCAAATTATTTTTATTGAGAAACCAATAACATAAAAAATATCAAATTATATTAAAGCCTTAGAGTGTGTTCAATGTCCCCATAAAGTTAGAATAGACCTCAGTTTGACATTTTTAATGTATTTGCATATTATATGCCAAATTCTCATTGCTGTTACTTTATTTGCTGTTACTTTTTAAAGGATTCGCTCCATTGAAAAACCATTCAAAAAATTTTTTTGGACTCATGAGATTGACCAATGCACTTTTTGTATACTTCAACATGTGTGGTTGCTAGATTTTGAGAAAAAAATGCCTAAAAATGAAGTTAATTTTTGAGGTCTTTTACCTAGCAAATGGCACCCATTCGGCGGAATCACCCAGCTATTGTGAAACCTCTGAAGTTGTAACTAGGGTCTATTATTAAATATTAGACCTAAAATATTCAATAGCCTTCTTTTTTTAGCCTACATTTTTTCTTGCATTACTGCAAAGTAATGATGAGTCGGGACAGATAAACCATTTTTATTTTAATAGGCTATTTAACAAAAAGGTTGCACAGAACAAGACTGACAACTAGCCTAATATCTTGACACGAGCAACCTATCTGCCAATGTTTACAACATTCTGTGTGAACTAGCAGGCAACATGAAAATTTGGAATTGGCCACTGAGCAAGCATAAAGTTGAACCATTTTTTTTTTTTTAAATAGTTTCATCTGACCCGCATTTTCTCAGCTATCCAACATCTCCAAAACGGTTTGCAGGCTATTCATGCAAACCACAATGTTTTCCTCCAGATCTGTAATAACTTGCGCTCATAAACTAGTTTAACGCTTGAAAAGCTGGAGTTGTTTTTTGTTAGAGTTGTAGGGGAAACACAAAGGTAGCTATTTAATGCTTTTTTGTGTGTCATTTGTCTATATTTGTCCAATGCTATAGCCCTACACAGTCAAAGTAGACCTACCCATGGCGGGAGCTAGCCTGACACGCCAGACTATATCCTAAAGAATGTATAGTCTGAAGACCACTGATAGACTGTACCTCAATGGAGGGGCGGGTGATTGCGTTGTCTTTCAAACTGCCTCTCCACGTAATAGGCTAGCGTTCCGGCCAGTGGTACCAGCTGGTATATCAAATTTTTCCCGTAGCCCGTCGGTAACACGGCAAAGACATCTTTTTCAGAACGAAAACTTCAGTGCACTTTCTTGTTTCACTTTCAAAGAAAATGACAAGTGCAATTCGTCCAAAACTAAAGCCAAAGACGATTCCGCTCTGGTTTGAGCAGGGCTGTCGTCATCGTACAAAGCCTGCCTTACGATTTCCTGTACACATACCGCGCTGTGATTGGTTATCCGCCGCCAGAGGAAGGCTACAACGGGTTTCTATCAGTGGCCTCTAGACGTATCCTCTGTGCAAATTCAAATTTGCTACCGCTAGGGGTACGTCTAGAGTCTAGGCTAGGCGGGAGCTAAAAATAGAACTAATTTTGAATGATTTTTTTTTTTGTCAGCTTGCATCATAATTTTATGAGCTGTCCAGAACAAACATACTTAACGTTAAAGAAATCAGTTGAGAAAATATGTTAAATGCTCATCAATCAAAAATTTGTGCCTATGGGGATTTTTCTATTTAGTCATATCAATATGAATATTTATACAATTAAAATTAGCTTTTTTTTGTTGTTACAATATTTGTTAATATGCAAATGAGCTAAATAGTCCCACAACCAAACAGTCATGCATATTAATTAGTTCTGTTATGATAACAACTTTTAATGTAAATGTAGTGAATATTTACTGTTGCTCCTACTGCTGTTTCTGACAGAAACAATTTGAAGGAATGAAAAAGCAATGCCAGGAGATGCTACAGAAGAGAGCCAATGAGCTTGCAGAGATGAATAAAGCCATTCCGTCTTACAAAGTGAGTAGCCTTATGGGTAACTTCAATGTTTGTAGCCTAGATTAGTAGGTAGAAGCTTGGATATTTGCATGATATGCATGCTCTGGTAGTAAAGCATGAAAGGCTTATGGTCTTATATGAACTCACACCATTGTGAAATGTCTCGACTGTAGTTTGAGACTGTTAAAGGTCTAACAGTTGCGGTTACTAGCTAAGCTAAGTTGCACCATAAGAGGTGATCTTCATCTTTAACTCTTTTCTTCCCAACAGAAGGACACGAAGGTGGTCGAGCAACACTGTGAGCAGGTTTTCACTGAGCTGAGTAAGCGTGTGAAGAAGACGTAAAGAAGTGAGCAAGAGAATCCGAGAGAAACAGGCAGCAGCAGAGAGTAAAGCTAAGGGGATTCTTAAGGAGCTGAAGCTGGAGATGGCTGAGCTGAAGAGGAGAGAGGCTGAGATGGAGAAACTCTCACAGGAAGAAGACCACATCCATTTCCTCCAGGTAACATAAACCTCTCCAGCTTTGTGGCCCCCAAATAAGCAATAAGCAAGCCTTTTGACCAGAGGGTGGCTTGTCTGAGTCTTGCCTAGGAACAAAAAATATTTAGTTGGGGAAAAATCACTGTCTACATCCGCATGTCAGCTGTCCTTGAGCACCCACTGTGTACCACTAATTCACAGATGTTAAATGCAGTTTCCCTCACACGATCAGCAGAGTGTCTACACTGTATTAAAAACTAGCTACCTTGCTATTTTATCATGAAGCCTACTTAGCAACCACCATATCTTCCTTAGCAACAACCTCAAGCACCCTTGCAAGTTCCTGGGAAGCACTTCCACAATGACCCAGCATTGACGATCGCAACTAACACCCTGACCACAACCTTTTCACCCTTTTGCTATTTGGGAAACGCTACAGATCCATTCAGAGCTGCACACAGGGGTGAAAGTAGTTTGAATTTCTTACCTGTACTACAAAAAAAAAATCAATAGCCTATGCGCCCTTGTGTTATGTATGGCTCAAGCAAAAAGGTAAGCAGGCCTACGGCATTAGACTAATTTCACACACATTCCGACATTCCATGGTAGCAAACTGAACATACTGTCATACTAATTATCCCTTTTTCTGACATGAAAAAATGGGTAATAACATTTAAAACATATGATGAAATTCACTTTTTTTCAAATAATGCACATGAGAAGCCCCCAACCTAGAAGTCACAAATAGATAGAAGCTTTTAGAATATTCATGCACAAAAATGTAAAACCACTTTTATCTATTTAGGACTTCCCAAATTGTGGACTTCAAATATGCATTATTTGAAAGAAAGTGAATTTAGATATGTTTTAAATGTTATTACCCATTTTTTCAAGTCAGAAAAAGAGATAAATTCAATGCATTAGAATGTTCAGTTTACTACCATGGGATGGTTTGTTTATTAAACAGCCCTAGGAACTCTGCCAGGGCCGTGCAGAGACCTTTGGAGGGGCAGGGGCTCAAATTTTTAAAAATTTACAAACAGCATGCCAACTCTAATTACAAGTACTTTTTAATTACAAGAGGGATGGAGAATACTGTATTTTGAAAAATAAGTGAATGTATATAGGCATTTCTACTGAGTTCCTCTTTTTTTATTTTTTATTTATTTTTTTTGGTAGAACTCTATGGGATTATTTGCTCTACTCTATGCAAGTCTAGCTGCTACAGCAAAGAAAAAGATCTGAAACTCAAACCCCTCCCCTTTCTTGTGTGTGAGACTTCAGCACTGAAGTCTGAACTGGCAAACGGATTTGGGGTGTTCACTTTCTGCAAATGAGAGATAGAAAACTCTTCTATTCAAATTACAGGTCTATATCATTGTGTACTGTTTTTTTGTTTAGTTTTATTTTTTTTTTGAGCTCTTGATTATTAGATGGAAGCAGCTAACTAAGCCAAGTTTATAATATCAAATAAAGATATTTCCTTAGCCAAATGATCTTTACACTGAAATTGAACCAACTTGTTCTCAAGCAAGTACATTGCGAGTGGTACCAATGCATGCCTCTGGTTGTCTACTTTAATTTGATACCGAATACCTCCATTGTAGATGCAGGTATGTCCATATCAAAGCTTCCAAAAGACAATGAAGCAAAACCGCTTCACCCGCTGTTGTATTTTTCGGCGCTCGCGTGCGCAAAAACAAACAGTTGCCAGATGCCAGAAAATGTATTTGTAAATGGCACAAATAATTGGTGAGACATTTTAGCGAATTTCCAAGTCTGAACAACAAGTGTTACTGTCACAAATGCCAAAGACAGGCAGGCCCTGTCAGAAGGCCTCTTTTGACATCAAAGAGCAAAGGGGCGGTAACCCTCATGTCTTACCACTACGGCGTACCGCCTGTCAATCTTATACCGGTACGTAGTATAGGTGCGTACCGGCTTACTTTCACCTCTGATGAAACGTCTCTTAGCTCGGGAATATTCCTGTAAGGTATAGGCCTAGGCTATAATTCTAATTATGGGCAGTGGTAGCGCAGTGGTTAAGGAGTCTGACTAGCCAGCCAAGTAGTCTGTAAAGGCATGGCTGCCACCGTTGTGCCCTTGAGCAAGGCTCTTGTAAACCGGCCCTGAAGTAATTGAAAAAGTGTAAGTCCACAACTAACAGAAGGTTGCTGTACGCCTGGTCTTCAACCAGCCACTGTTCAGGGAGTTCCACTGGCTGCTCGCATCAAATTCAAGTCACTGATGTTGGCAGTACAGAGTACTGGATGGAACTGCTCCAGTCTACCTGAAAGCCATCATCAAACCATATGCCAAACTCCAATCACTCCGCTCAACCAAGGATCGCTGCGTAGAACGACCAACACCCTGCACAGGTCAATCAAACCATTGTTCCTAACTGGTGGAATAGTCTTCCCAAGACGATTAGAACAACAGCCACTCTCTTTAATTTCAAGAGACTCTTGAAGACCCAGCTCTTTCAAGAGTATCTCTTGTCCTTGTTCCTATTACTGGATACAGCAAATTTAATTTGATAATCATGCAGGCTACTTGATAAATATGTTAATTTGCTGGCATTATGGTTTTCATATTATTAAGTCAATGGAATACTTTATATGATTAGATCTGGACATATATTGTGAATTAATATCACAATACATTTCAATATAATTCAGAATATGTTCCTTATAAGTTGTATGAAAGAAATATATTAATCCAATGTAGCGCCGACGTAGCTGGACAAGGATGGACACGGAGACGGATGTAGCAGAAATCCCAAAATGATGAGCGGTTTATTGCCTATAATTTGAACAACCTAGGTAATGGGCAGTAGGAGGTGTCCAAAAAAAAACAACAACCCTTCAGCTACTAATAAATAATTCAACAAACTCACTCATACATCTCTCATTCATCAACACACGTCTCTCTCTCATTAATTCTCCTCATCTCTGACTAAACTTTACTGAACTCTAAGAACCCCTGATCATAACCACACCCCTAATCAATAACTAACCTATCTAACCCCCTTATTATTGCCGCCCGGGAAAACGTCTAATTTTCCACTTTTTTTTTTATTTTTTTTTAATTCTTCACAGAAATCTTCTGTAGTTGCAGAGAACCTTTTACAGACTCAGATTTTTTCCGCATTCTTAGGGAATCACTGCTCCCCGGGAATTTTGGTATTGGCCAGAAAAAGAGAAGGAGGATCAAGAGGATGCAGATGAGGAAGAAAGCGAGAAAGAGGAGGAGGAGGAAGAAGAGGACGAGCTAACTGTGAGTGAAATTTTCAATAGCATCTTCTGAACAGTTTTTGAAAACAAATGAATTTCTATGAAAAATCTCAATCAGCCCCTACCCCTGTTTTTTGAGGCTGCTAAATGCTGCCAGTAGGTATCAGAATGACAACAATCTGTACAACGTAGTTCAAATTTGCAAAGTGGCACCTAACCCTAACAGATGCAGGCATTATCATGCTCATATGTACTTACTTATCATGCTCATATGTACTTACTTATCATGCTCATATGTACTTACTTATCAATATACAGTAAATAACAACAATTATTTTACCTACAACAGCACAAGAAAAAACAGGGCTACAGATTGATTCATTTAGCATAATCTCTTGTCCTCCTAACCTTGTACTTGCCATTTACATTACAGTCATTAGATAAGCTGCATTTTATCACGTCCTACCTGAGGGGTGTGCATTTTTACTGCATATGGTGTGGAACAGCATACAACGGTGAGCACTGTAAACAAGCAATGTCTTAAACAACTCTGTATTTGCTGCATACATTCTTACATTGTATGTTGTTGGTTTGTACTGTTAAATGCTAAAACAAGATTGTGTGTGTGTGTGTGTGTGTGTGTGTGTGTGTGTGTGTGTGTGTGTGTGTGTGTGTGTGTGTGTGTGTGTGTGTGTTAATCCAATAGATGAGGAAGATCTGGATTCAAACTGTCCTGGAGACACATCAGCAGACCATGACTGATGAGGGGAACTTCACTTTGTTTTCTGCTTTCTGTTTGGTCTCAAGCAAAGTTATCACATTACATGTACATTTTGTGTAACTTTGACTGTTTAAGTAGCTTTTCATTGTCTTGATATGTTTTGTTGGGCTAATTAAAAATATTGTTATTTTTATACACGTTTTAGTAGTGTGTGTGTAATGTAGTGTGCAGTAGTGTGTGTGTGTGTGTGTGTGTGTGTGTGTGTGTGTGTGTGTGTGTGAGGGTAGGGGGTTCATTGAAGGTTTAAATCATAATGTACTATTCATTTTATGGGAGTTAATTTTCCCTGTTGCCATTTGTGAGCAGCTCTCCTTAATGCACATAATAAACCAGACGATACCAAAATGCCTTATCTTATCGCATTGCCCAGCCGTCTTTAGGGCTCTGCAACGTCATCGTTCCTGTATCCGGTTGGCTAACGTCGAAATCGAAAGTTAAGCTGTGTAAGCGCAAGAATCAGGAAGAAATAAATTGGAGAATTTTTATCGGCTCTGGATATATCCATCGTGCTACATGTGTTAAGAGAGACGTTGTCTGTCTCGTAGCGCCATCCCTGACACAATAAAACTTGCTGTTGGCGGACCTGATGAGTTACAGTGCAAAGCTAAACGAATATGGACAAAAGAATCACGTCAAAGTGCATTATGAAGAAAAAACCAAAGGTCCGGACCATAACAAAACGTAGGTCATTCCAGCTTAATTGAGATCACCTCGAGTGTAAACTGGCTATTACAATACAGCACGGGCGATTAGTAGCCTAATCAAGAATGTGAATGTCCTCGTAGGTTTACTGCACGGGCTGTGGTGCACGGTAAGCGATGTCCAGAGGGAGTTGGGAAGAGCAAGAAAGAAGCTAAGGAAAATGCAGCCCTAAAGGCCTTGGGGATGTTGCCACACACAGATAGCAGTGGTTTTGTAAGATCATTGGATACAATTTATCTTCAGTCCCTTTCAAGGAGCATTGTCATATAACTATTAATTCTACTATATTGACAACTCAGAAGTTTAAATCAGCCAGCAATCTTACCGGTATTTTAAATGATAATAGGCCTAATCTAATACCTACCAGTAGACATTTCTAATAAAATAGCCTATGTTTTTTGCTGTGAAAGTTTTAGTTAACATGTATTATTGCTATCTCCTGAGCAGAGTACCCTCCCAGCCAAAATCTCTCAAACCAATTATCAGTCCTGGCTTAATCACCATGGCCAAAAGAACAGAGTGACTTATCAATATGTTGAGTCAACAAGAGAGGGTGCTGTCAATGCTCCATTGTAAGTAAAACATCAGTATTATATCATTATTCACATGTATTTATATTGAGTTGGTATTACTCAGAGTAATCATGTTCTTTTAGTTGCTGCAATTACATCTCTGATGACGGTAAATCGTACCCTGTGGCATATGGAAAATCAAAACAGGACGCCAAAGAGAAAGCTGCAAAGCTTGCATATGAGGTATGGTAGAACACCAAGACATGGTGTAATACACCATAATGGATGAATGTGATTGTGTTCACCACTCTTTGGTCGCTACTCGTGTGACATTCATATATGCTCCATTATTTCTTGTAGGTTCTGCAGACAGAGACGAGATATAGTACAAGGTAATTTATCAGAGGCATTGCAACCTTATACTCTAGCCATGATTACTAACAATTTTAAGTTGGCAGTTTTTGGATGAGGGATAGGCTTATATGGATTAGGGTGAATTGAGCAGGAATTATCATTTTTGTAGCCTGTCTATTAGGATGACTTAACTGGCATATAGGCCTACAATCAATTTTCAAATGTGCTTTATTCACAAATCAAAGAGCATTGTGTAATTTTGTTGGACTTGTGTTATAGCTTGAATGTATTGTATTTTCTTTGTTTTCAGTAGTCCAAACCTTAATCAGGGCCAAAGGTGGACATCATCTGTAGAAAGCTGTAAGAACATAATTCACGGTTACTTGAAATTAATGATATCACTTGTGTTGCTTGGTGGTTTCCTCAGAATACATTTTTTTCTTGAAGTAGGATGCCATTTAAAAAAAAAAAAAAACACAAGCCTGTATGGCATTTATTTTCATACTGTGGCTGAATCTTCATGCCCTGTTTCTTCAAAGATGTAGCTGGCATAGCCAATCACGACGTTGATCCATGCCGCAGGCAAGTCTTTGAGAGTTCAGAAAGATTCATTATGATCCATCCTGTACTGACAGCCACAGATAGACTGTTTCACCGGTTATCTAATATCCAAAACTATTGAAGAGTATTGATTGCACCAGATTTGTAAGATTTATATTTAGAGAAAATATCTTGCATGAAACTGTGACAAAATCTCAGTTTAAAAAAAAAAAAAAAAAAAAACTTATTTTGGTGCAAAAAGGTCTACCATGAATAGGTAATGGGTCAACAAATGACAAATGTGTTAATGGGTCCTTTATATGATTTTATGTGGATGATACTTACAGCAGGGCAGGGCCTGAGCTGTCATCCATCCAGGACCTCTGTAGCCAACACTGCAGGAGGAAGACCCAGTGGATGCTCTCTGTCCCCAGCCTTCCCAGCCACAGGCTTTTCACACTCCCCCATCTGGCAGGTGCTATTAGTACATCTGGAGCCGTACCAGGTTCAGAAACATTTCATTTTCTACAAGCTATCAAGCCACTGAACTAGATATAACACACACACACACACACACACACACATACACTCTCTAGCTATCTATCTGTCTTACACATCTATCTTCCACATATTTTGATGTGTATTCTGAAGCATGTGACAAACATGGCACTTTTCAGAGCTAATTTCCTGTACTCATGTCACTAGTATCTCAATGACATTTACTTCTTCTCATGGCGCCAGTATCTTTTTTTTTTCTTTCTGTCTCCTAGTTTTGAACTTCTTCAACAAGCATAAAGCTGCACTCGAGATGCGCTTGTCTACCACCACAACTCCTCTTCTTAGCAAACTTGAGGACTGCAGTGTTCTGAATACTGTGGAGAGGGAGATGGTGGAGGTGGAAAGAATTAGCACATGGCGGAACCATGCTCTGATTGTCATGCTCAGCAAGAAGGGTGAAGGGGCACAGGAGAAGTTCTATGAGATTTTAAAAGAGACGGATCCCTACCTTGTTCAAGATCTTGAAAAATGATTTGGCACAGTAAAGTGCAATTTCAGATTTTAAAGACATTCTTTTTCATTCTAAATTAAATAATACTATGGGCCCTAATCCATTCTCAGCCTTTGCCCCTTATTATTATTACCGTCGCGTTGGTTTGTCTGTTTGTTTGTTTGTCTGTCAGCAGGATGAGTCAAAAAGTTATGAACGGATTTTGATGAAATTTTGTGGAGTTGTTGGAAATGGCACAAGGAACAAGTGATTACATTCTGGTGGTGATCCAGATCGCGATGGCCTTCGCGGAGGTTTGCACTCTGAGTGCTTCTAGTTTGTTTGATGTTATCACCGTTTTGTTCTCTCCCGAGACAAGACTTTTGTTTACAGTGACTGCATTCAGGGGGAGATGCATACGATGCATACCATTTTCTTAGCTTTAGCTTAGCATAGCTGCTGGAATGTAAAGTAGCCAGATACTGTAGCAACTTTTTGACAACATTACATTCCAGTGCCTACCCTATGCTAAACTTAAAGCTAAAATTGGGGGTTGCCAGACTAGGAAAACACATGCACTGAGGCCAAAATCCTTTTACCCACATAACTAATAAGAGGGTGAATTACCCATTTTCATAAAAAAGGTGGAATATACCTCTAAATGTATGTTGTTTTTAAAGAGTAAGGGAAAATACAAAATAATGCGGTATTTTGCAGTATCAGAAATTATCTATCAGAAATATGGTAGACAGAGAGTATACCCTTTGCCATGCATGCATGCAACCCATTTTCTAAGGAAAGGGGCAAATGCACTGCTTCGAATGTATGTTTCCCTCTATGAACTACAGCTCCTCAGTAATGCCAGCAGCATTTATACAGCCTTAGACCATGATGCGACCACCACCAATGAATAAACAACTGTTTAGGAGTCTTGCCTCAGCTAAATTCCTGATTAAGAGGCAAAAATTATTAGCTGCAAGACCTATTACAAATATGATCGCTGCAAATTGCAGCATGTGCCATCTGAAGTAAACTAATCTCCACCCTTACACATCCTATGAACGGCAACTCTTATAAACCTTATATGTCAGTAAATATACATGCATATGAGTAAAATTGTATGAATTCTTGTCAGTGCAGACCTTCATACACTTTGTTATGTGTTTGCATTCCCATCCTAATGCCTGCAGATGGTGCTGTAGAGCCAAATGGTTTTGAGCCTCACTAATTTCTGCCTCCAGGGAAAAACATGCATTAGTGCATCAGGTGAATTGAATAACTGATTAGCTCTGTGTGTGTGTGTATGTGGGTATGTGTGTGTGTGTGTGTGTGTATGCTTGTGTGTTTGCATGTAGTCATGCATGTGGTGTGGCGTTTTCAAGACGACGTAACGTTACAAAACGTTTACTACGTCACCCATAGGGATGAATGGGAACCGTTACGTTACAAAACGTTACGCTCGTTGAATTCGCCAGTGGTGTTTGAGTCTTCTATGTGTCCATGTGGGTGCGTTCATGCGCACTCTGGTGACGATGAAGTGTGTTTGTGCGTGCATTGGTGCACACAGCATTCTGTGTGTGTGTTTGTTTGAGTGAGTCTCTGCTTTCTGTGTATGTTTGTATGTGCTGTTCACGTGTGTGCATACTAGTACCTCTGTGTGTGTGTGTGTGTGTGTGTGTGTATGTAATGCCTGTGCGTGTGTTTGTAATGCTTGTGTGTATGTGTGTGTGTGTGTGGTGACAGACCATGCTCCCCGTGGCTGTAATCTTGTGGATTAGACACTGTTTTGCCAGGGTGTCAGTGGCTGTGTTGACCTCTCTGCTGTGGGCCCGCACATGCTATTTCCCCTGATTGTCTGCCTGTCCAAGCTGGACCTTGTGGCCTGAGGATGAGGAGTCTGAGACTGTAACCTCACTTCTACAGTAGTCTACTTCTAGCCAGGCGAAAGGCGCCTACTGGCTCCACTCATTTCATTTAGTTTCACCAGATAGTCAGGAAGAGCATAATGTAAGAAGGGTGTCACTTTGCGCTCAAGCCTGTTAGGTGCTCCCAGTCCAGGACCACAGAATCAACAAAGCCGGCTGGGCTACTTCTCTCAGACTACACCCAGGGAGGACTAGAGCACTCAGAAGTCTTTAAAAAAAAAAGACTTTATTGAGGTGCAACATTGACTGACGTTTCGATGCCGTGCCTCTTCCTCATAGACTTGAAGAGCATTTTCGTTTTCACCGACACTGACATGTGTGGGCCAAATGCAGCGAACAGAGTGAGAAATGGAAGCTTTTTTTAATTAAAACACCATGAGCAGGCACTGCTCACCACGTCTTATCATGTCTTCCATGAGAACTTTGTAATACACTTTGCCATTAGCCTGCTGTTTAAATTGGGTCATGTGCTTAATTTTTCTATTTCCAATCCCACCTACTTCAAGGAAAAACATGAACTACCTGCAGAGTACATTATGTATTTTCTTGTGATTCAGTCCCAAACACGCATGAAATATTTAGATTTTTTTTTTTTCTTCAGTATTCAATTTTCTACACTGTTGTTCCAGCAACATTGCTCGTGCATATTTGTGGGACCATACAGTGCATTGCTGCATGCTTTAGTGATACTGTGGTTAGTTCTATATAATATCAACATTAATAAATGGCTACATACCTATATATTAATGTTGAATGAATGACACTGGAGTATGAAAGCATTGATGCCTGCTTTAGAAGGCTTTACACCCCTCTAGTGGATATTTACTCAAGTGCATTTTAGGGACTTGCATGTGACTGTACAGAATCCTGGTCATAGAAATATGGTCACAATAGTTTCAGTGGTAGGCTAATCAGATTCAGGTAATAATTTATTCTGTCATGTTTGTGTGCACTTTAGAAATATGACAAAAAACAACACTGTTTGTATGATTTGGATTTCTTTTCAAGTTTATTCAGTTTGTTGAGATTGAAAAACTAATTTGATTTTAAAAAAAAGAGAGAAAAAACGAATGGAATTTAATTAGCCTAAATCAAACAAAGCAAGCACAAAAAGACAGACAAAGGGTATGCCCAATACAAACTTTAGCTACCTACACTATGTATCATCTAATTTTACACACCATTTTAATATGGCCCTTGAAATGTAGGCAACATAAATGAATGAGTTTCATTGAAGCACAGGATATGCTAGCAAACAGATTTCATTTCAAATATGTTGATTACTTTGTAAGTGACAACAACTCAATGGCTACTGATACAGACCATTGAAACCATTGAACCATTGAAATAGTTATCTTTAGCACTGCCACTGAAATAATAACTTTAGCACTGCTGTGATAATCATCATGTCTTCTACTTGCCGTTTTTACTTTACTATAATGCTTCCGTGCATTTTTTTTTCTTCAATCGGTTCTCTAGAGCTAATTGCACAGATCAGATTAAAAATGGAAAAAAATGCTCAGTCAGCATGAAAATGATCCATGTCACCTTGATCAGAATAGAATTTCTTTTTTTTTTCTTCAGAGGTTTAGTCTCTGAAAAAAGACAAGGCACAACCAAAAAGTAAAGTATTAATATGAAAATAATAAACAAAAGAAATGAATCAACTGATTATAATTCTAAGCATCCACATTATGCGTTCTTGGTTCTTTGCCTCTGCCTCATTCATTTACTGTATTCTGTATGCTATAACAGGACACCTTGGTCGCTGTTATCCCTTAAGTGTATATTTCACAGAAGCTCTTGTTTGATATGTATTTGTTATGTTTTCACATTCGAAATTTGTATAAATGTTAGGCCATTCATGTTACTACTGCACAACACAATTCGATTTTTTTTTTAACTCTGCAATTTCTGCTTTCAGCCTAGCTTCTTCCATACTGCTGTTTGCTTGTTGGGTTTCCAGTTTTTTTATAGCTTCCTTAATCTCCTCTTGGTACTTGTCAACCAGAATTTTCATTGCATTCTTCATTTGTCTGAGATCACTCATCTCTTCAGCCTGTGTTCTAGCTTCATTTTCATATTTGTTCTTCATGTCATTTATTCTTTGTTCATGTTTCTTGGTCATTTCAGCACGTTTTCTAGCCTCATTCTCTGTCATTCTTATGTTTTCTTCTTCTTGCTGTCTCAACATATCTTTTCTGAGGTTGTCTAAACACTCTGCCTCCTCTTGTTTTCTTTTCTCGTCCTCAAGTTTTCTTTGATCCAACTCATCCTTCCTTCGTTTCTCCAGATTCTCATATTGAACCTGCATCTGAGCTTCTTTTTCTTGCTTCTTTTTCTCAAGCTCTCTCACTTCTTGCTCCCACTGTTTCTTCTCCTCTTCTCTTTTCAGCTTTGCTTCTTTCCTCTCTTCCTGAAGCTGTTTTCGCATTCTCTCATGTCTTACTTGCTGCTCCCTAATTTCATTGTCATGTTTGATTTTTCTTACTAAGTCTTCCATTTCTCTATCTTTCTCTTGTTTTATCAGCTTTTCTTCCCATTCTTTCTGTTTTGCCATAATATCTTTCTGAATCTCTTGTGTCTTATTTTCTGCCAATTTAATTTTCAGTACCCACTGCTCTCTTTCTTCCTCCTCTTTCTTTTTCCTTCTTTGTTCGTTCTCATCTCTTCTTTTCGTTTCTTCATCTTGTTTACGTTTTAATCTATCCATTCGTTCTTCTTGTTCTTTTTCAAACTCCTCTTTTTTCTTTTTATCTTGTTCTTCTCTTTTTCTGTCCTCATCTTTCCTGTCTTTTAATTGTTTTTCAAAATTGTCTCTCTGGTTTTTAAATTCTTTCTCCATCTCCTCAACTTTTTTTCCCATTGTGCCTTTTCTTTTGCATCATCTAATTTTCTCTTCCTCTTTTCTATTTCTGCCTTCTTTTCATACTCTCTCCTAATGCTCTCTTCGTTCTCCTTTAACATGTTCTCTCTCTGAATGCGTTCTGCTTCTACCTTCTGCATTTCCTCATGCAATCTGGTGCTCATTTCTGCTATCTCTGTTTCGTATCTGGCTTTCAGCTTCTTCTTTTCAGCTTCTATCTCCTGCTCTTTCTGCTTCATTATCTCTTCCTGTTTTTGTTTGATGGCAGCCTCTGCCTCCTCTAACATATCATTGGTGAAGTAATTGTTTTTGTCACCCTTGATCATTTCATTGATCGTCTCCAAAAGCTCAGAAACCTGTTTTCTGTCTTTATTCTCCCTGTTATTAAAGATAAGATATCTTCCTCCACAATCTTTGATCAGTTTATCAATTTGCCTTTGATTATTCTTTTTAAGATATTCCTGAAGGGTCACACCATCATTCTTCAATTCATCTCCTCTAGTAAACAGAACAATGCTGAACATTGCAGCCTTGGGACCAAAGATCTTTTTTATAATCTGCAGTGTGTCCAGCTCTTCCTTTGTAATTCTGCCAATGTTCAGCACAATTATGAAAGCATGGGGTCCTGGTGATGACAGTGAAATGCATTTCATAATTTCTTCAGTAGTGTCCTCATTACTCAGTTGCGCATCAAACAAACCAGGAGTGTCAACTACAGCTACTGATCTCCCAAAAACTTCACCCACACTTTTCTGACAGACATCTGTGACTGATTGCATGGCCAATTGGCTTTCAAATGCATCCCTCCCTAGGATGGTGTTTCCTGACGCACTCTTCCCATTTCCTGTTTTCCCAATCAGCACTATTCTCAAAGGGTCGGTTCTGGAATTTTCACCTTAAAGACAAAAGCATTTAGAGTTAGTATTGACACCAAAACACTGGAGTGGTTAGTTTTGAGCTATCTATTCACCACCATCCAGCACCACACAACCAGATTTAGTGGAGGCAACTCCACTAACAAATTGTGCAAGTTTTTTTTTTGCGTGGGGTAGGCTGTGTCTGAAGGTGTGCTTGATTTAAAGGCGAATGTTCTTTGTGTGTTAGGTTTCCCTTTGTGCGTGCAGTTTAAAATCAACATAGGAGAATCATAACTGTGTCTGGATATTATGCAGTGTCATAAGAATCGATGTGTATGTTTTACATGGATGATTGATCTTCCTGTAGTGGGGATGAAACCTGAGCACGGGTTTCACAGAGAAACCCCTTTCTAGGTTTGGGGCACGCTCCAGAAGTGAAGCACTCATTGAGAAAGGGGTTTGCGTTATTTCATTATTTGATTTATATATGTCTATATTTTGACAAAGTCTTGGGACTATATTCAGGTGAAAGCATAGGCAAAGCACCGCTGATAGGCGTAAAGTCATCACAGCACCTGAAAACCCCAGAAAGAAAGTACTAGGGTAACTTTACGCCTATCAGAGGTGCTTCGCCTGTGCTTTGCCTGAATATAGTCCCAAGACTTTGTCACTCCTAAACCCTTCGTGATAATGGCATTTGTACTCGGTTTGAATGTCCAGGTGAAACAACGAAATTAGGAAAAATCGTGAGTTCATTTATGACTATTTTAAGAACGACTGGCTAAATGGAAACTCCAAATTACGGCGCTCTATGCTAAGGTAACGCTGCGCTTCTGGATAAGGAAAACCACGGGGGTGAAAGAAAAAAACTTTTGGTCACTTATCCAACACAGGTGAATATGGCAAGAGACTAAATTTCGTTTTGGGTTGGCCTATTCCTTTAAGGTTTGGCATTGTTTTGCTGCTGAGTTGGAAGCCAGGACTTTTCAGCTCAGTGGTTAGGTTAGAGCAGGGGTACTCTAATAGACATGATGAGGGGCCACAAAAAATGTTCAATTACTCAAGGGGAGAGTGCGAATTACCCCACCATAATTGGGGGTACTGCTCCTTCACTTCTTTTATGACCATCATGGTCCTTTTATGACCATCAATCCGCGCTGATCAAGGAAATGCACATTGCTAGACCATTTAACATTAAGTATATGTGATTCTCAATTTTGGTCTGGCCTGCTGGGTGACCACTGGCCAGGCTACGAAAAGGAGGACAGTTATGACTAAGTGATGACAAAAGGTCAAAAGTGAGATCACTCCGAATGTGCGCTTTCCCACCCTTACAAAGTTTTTTTTTTTTTTTTTTTTTTTCAGATTTAATTTTCTGTTCGCATGAATAGCCAGCAGACTGTTCTGTGGATATGTGTTTGGGACTTTGGATAGGCCTGTGTTGAGCCTACATGTCTTGTTTAGAATAAAAAGTTCCTGCAGTAAAAATGGGAGTCGACCTGTACTCAGTATTGTAATTGTTTTTCCGCAATATTAGGAAAATTGCTAGTATCCCCCAAAACTGATATTTTGTGTCTTTAGGAGGTAGGCCTACTGGGTCTTAATTGGGGGTATAGTACCCCCTGTACAGCACCCCCTGTAATTCGAACTATGCTCAAGGGGCCATTTATTGAGACTGTGTATGATACATATCATAACAAAGTTTTGATTCATAGTGTCGTTTCACATTGCACATTTTTATTGCTGCAACAGTTTCTTGGCATATTGAGCACAGAGGGCGAGTGCTGGACGGTGGTAGAAAGAACACAAACCTTTCTATCCATTCTGTCTGGAACTGGCAATTTTCGCTGTCCAGTTTTCTGTCTGGAGTTTGAGAGGGCTTTACTGCTATCTGTTTATCGTTGCCATGGAGGCAATCCCCACGCCTCGTCTTGAGATCGGGGTGCACAATTTCAAAATAAGAGCGGGCAGCGCGACTGAAAAAAATCATAATTAAAAAAATATATATAAAACTTTTCAAAACGGCTTGGGGGCCAGAAATAGATGCCCTGTGGGCCTAAAAGGCCCGGTGGCCACTATTTGAGTAAGGGGGGTTCGAACATTCCCATCCCATGCCCTGGGTTTGTAGTAGTTGACGGTGTGGCAGGTTCGAGATCCGAGTGTGGTGCAAACGGTCCCGGCTACACAGCAAATTTACTGCAAACTTGCAACTTTTGTAAGGCTTGTTATGGGCCCCAAAAAACTTTAAAGGTTTCAAAATAGGTCATAAACACTAATGCAGCATAACACAATGACCTATTGGTTTGTGTAACATAGGATAACATGTCTGGTGAGCCAATAGGCCTGCAGCCTGGAATGGGAATACAGGACACTTTAATTTTTAAAGTATGAAACTGGGGGGCCCAACACAGAAGTATTGTTGTGCACCCTGAATGTAAAATAATCTGAAATGTCTGAAAATATCAGATCTAGGTTTTTTTGTTTTGTTTTATAGCATCATTTGGGAAGAGAATATGTGCGTAGGTCTGGGAGGCATAGCCTCACAGATTTCCATGTGTCTGAGTAGGTACTGCATCGTTATTTTTATTATGTATGTTTATGGAAGACACTAGCACTGAAAATGAGCCACCTGCCACCTGTTCTCATATTATGGTGATATTGATTGATTGATTGATTGATTGGAGCTGTAGAAACAGTTTCATGAATCAACCAGTTGGTCAATTAATTAGTTTAATTAAGGTACACGGTAGGCCTATATTTATGCTCGTCTTTTGCATTATGAACTGTCGTACGAGTTTTTCTGGCAGCATGTCTGCATTTGCACTGGGGTTATTAGTGTGTTGATACAATCTAACTTTATTTTGTCTTTGTTCTTTGAAATGCAATCAATGTGGATTTATTTGCAAATCAAAGAGTACTAACAAGATATGATAATTTCCCTGCGTTACGTTGTCTGACAAGCCAGTAAGAAATACAATTTGAGTTATATCCACTTTCAGTTTCAATTTTAACGACCCAAAACCCCAGATTAGGCAAGTGTAGTACCCACGAAATCCACAGAAGAGACGGCCAAAAGAGCCATCATTCACGTCATAATGAGTCATTTAATCATCAAAGTGATGACGACACTGATAAATTAAGAGTAAAAACATTGCCTGATGTCACTTTAAATTTAAAAAAGCCATTGACTGATCGCCTATTGCATTCTCGGGCTGCATTCTCGAGGACTGAAGGGAAATCAGAATCTGTACACATCATTATTATGTGTTTTTCTATGTTCTTGATGGTGTTTTCTTGTATTTTCAATACTACTGTATCTGTTCTTAACTCAACGATACAGGTTGTTTATCTATTGTGATATTGCCGCTTATGCAGTACTACAGGTGGAAGTAATTAAGGCAAATTGGTGGCCTTTAATTAGCCTAGGATGAACCTGAAATATGAACAAGAACTGAAATATGAACAAGAATAAGACGTGTAAAAAACAGGATAATGATAATCTGCGCAATTTCACATGATTATGTCATCAATGAGATTTAAATTGCAATCCTAAATGTGGACCACTCCAGTATTCATCTGAAGACTTTGGTTGTCAAATCATGTTATATACTTAAAATAGAGTTAATCTTTAATGGTGACAAACAGTACTAAATCAATACAGTATTATCAATAAAGTTTTTGTAATTTATGCTCACCTGATTGTGGGTCTTGCCCTTCATATTTCATCTTCATTCTGTCCATTTCCTTTTTGTATTTCATTTCCAGTTCATCTCGGACTCTATCTATTTGTGCCTCCACATACATCTGGAGAGAGTAAGGGTTTTCATTGATCTTCATACTTTCCACCATGGCCACCAGTTCATTGACCTGACCTGGATCAAATATTATGTGCCTATCCTTATGGCTTTTAATAAGAGCCTGTGTGTCTGTATTGTTTTTCTCTAAATTAATTGCAGCGGTAGAGATGTTCTGTGATGTAAGAAGTTCCACAGTGTAATCACTGACTCTTGAACCAAATATTTTCTGAATCCTCTCCACTTCTCCTTTGACTTCATCAGTGAAAGGACCAATCGGAATAACCAGGAGGAAAGCATGCACTCCAGGGTCACAAAGAGACACACAGCGCAGAGTCTCTTCCAGCACTTCCTCCTCTGTTAGCTTGGCGTTCAGAGCAGGCAATTCCACCAGGGTAATCTGGTGTCCACACACTTTTCCCTCCCTCTTCATACAAACTGTGCTGACCTCTGGACTGTACTCTGACTTGCATAGTATTTGTTCTGATACAGAAATCTTTGCTGATCCATCACTTCCACACACCACCAGATTCAATCGTGGATGGATATGTTCTGAAATTGAGACAAAAAAAAATAATAAAAAAAAATCAACTACACAAGAATGCAAAATATAATTGCTCAACAGTTATCATATTACTATTATCCGGACATGTTGATAATGTTGCTCCGAACCAAAAATGAACGCATTTGTATGAGACGTTTGTACGAAATTGTATGAGAATGGAATGGGAATGGAAACGAAAACCAAATGGTCTTCAACTATTCCTAAACAGAAACGTTATTCTGAAATCCCCAAAACCGATTAATAACTTAAAAAAAAAAGAGTTTTCTATGTAGGCTAGCCTATAAAATTTCACAACAACTTACTTCATGAAAATAACTTAGGCTATTTCATAGCCGTCAGCTAAGCTCAGCTGTCCCACCCATAGACTGTATATAGAACGGGTCACACCACCACCCTGGTTAGAGGCGATTTGAAAGCAACCAGTTGCACTGAGCTTTATCAAACTTAGGCAAACCTAACCTGACCTAAATTAACTGAGTCCACTGGGCCTATAATAACGTTAGCTTATCAACATGTTAGCCCAGGGCTTATAAAATGTAGAGTTAATATCTGAAGATCTCCATGAAAAATTCTAGGCCTAACAATTTGAGAACAAACGCGGTAGCCCAAGTTTGGAAACTCTCCAGCCCCACCGCTCACCTGCCATTTACCACTTACCCAGAAACGATTTTGATATGAAATCATATTTATCATAAAATATAGGCTACAGTCAGCCTGTGATTTATGATTTTTGTGCATTTAGACTACTGTGTAAATAAACAGCAATTACCAATAAGTAGGCTAGGTCATAGCCTACATGCATAGGCTACAGGCATACATGCCTGCGTTGCACCAAAGAGGTCTGAGAAGCGCGCCGAAAAAAAATCAAAAAAGGAGATCTACTGAAATAATATTTGAACTATTATTATTATTATTTTATTTATTTATTTATTTATTGAGTTTTGAACTCCCCCTGCTAATTACGGACTAAACTCACTTATTGTATTAGTTACATTGTAGAGTAGAATTGTGTTTTTAACTTGAGATATGCAATGGGGTCCGTGTACTTTTTCGTTCATTCATTATTCTATTTTGGAAGTCGCACGAGAAATGAATAAGGACTCGTTTATGGTGTTTTACGCTTGAATATCACTTATGAAATGGAACCAAGCGCCATGTTTTGATATCTATTAGGCACTGAAAAGGAAACGCTGAATCCTAGAAAAAAGAGAAGAGCAATAAAGAAAAACCTCCATCTGAATTGCGTCTTTGGTTTGTTAAGCACCCAGAATTTGGATGACCTGGAAGTAATTCTGGAAATAGGTGGTTGAGTTTTTATTACATGGTTTATTTGGAGGCAAATACAGACTTTGCAAGTTGCAACACTATTCCGGAACGTTGCTACACTTCAAAAGATGTGGTTGATCTGTGATGAGTGTGCGAATAATATTTTGTGACGCTCACAACCTCGTGAGATGGTTCGTATATCCATAGCAAGCAAGCGCCACAAGCAAGTGCATGCAAGCGCCACCACAATAGGGACAGAGGACGGGAAGGGTAGACCAACTGTGATTGAGAAAGGATTTTGACAGCTCTGATTATCAGCATCTTCCATCAGCTTCGCAGCTCATCTCAAGCCTTTACCTGTGTAGTCTACATGGACAAATGGCTTCCCAATGATAATGCCCCAAATATATCAAAGAGAAATGTGTATTACTGTAAACGTGCGTAACACAGTGGTATGAAGAGCGCGCGCTTCAGCTCATTAATAAACTTGCCAGCTAAAGAATACACTCTATTATTTTTCTCAATATGTATCTGGCTCCGGCTACGTCTGGAGCATCTTTGCGTATGCCTCGTATGGTCGCTAGCTAGACCTTTTCTGGTGCGACTCAGGCTGCAAACTTTCCTTCCGGGTAAACGGAAGGGTCAGTCAAATGAATTTCAATAAATGAATAAACAAATATCACACATTGAAAAACGATCAAAAATATTGTAATTTCTTATAATACTATTATGGCATGAGACAACACATGCAGAAAACCAAATACAGCCATTTCTGCGTGTATGGCTTTAAACAAGACAAGAAGGGTCCGTGTACTTTTTCGTTCATTCATTATTCTATTTTGGAATGAAAGATGAAATTGAAAAAAAGGGTGCAACTTCTTGTCTTGTTTAAAGCCATACACGCAGAAATGGCCGTATTTGGTTTTCTGCATGTGTTGTCTCATACCATAAATAGTATTATAAGAAATTACAACATTTTTGATCGTTTTTCAATGTGTGATATTTGTTTATTCATTTATTGAAATTCATTTGACTGACCCTTCCGTTTACCCGGAAGGAAAGTTTGCAGAGTCGCACCAGAAAAGGTTTAAGTTAGCTGGCGACCATACGAGGCATACGCAAAGAAGCTCCAGACGTAGCCGGAGCCAAAGACATAACAGAAAAATAATAGTGTATTCTTTAGCTGGCAAGTTTATTAATGAGCTGAAGCGCGCGCACTTGCTCTTCACCACTGTTTTACGCACGTTTAATACACATTTCTCTTTGATATATTTGGGGCATTATCGTTGGGAAGCCATGTGTCAATGTGTAGACTACATAGGTAAAGGCTGGAGATGAGTTGGGAAGCTGATGGATGATGCTGATAATCAAAGCTGTCAAAATCCTTTCTCAATCACAGTTGGTCTACCCTTCCCCTTCTGTCCTACTCAATATTGTGATGGCGCTTGCATGCACTTGCTTGTGGCGCTTGCTTGCTATATGCAACCATCTCACAAGGTTGTGAGCATCACAAAATTTTATTCGCACACTCATCACAGATCAATCACATCTTTTGAAGTGTAGCAACGTTCCGGAATAGTGTTGCAACAATGCTTAACCACCTACTTCCAGAATTACTTCGAAGTCATCCGAATTCAGGGTGCTTAACAAACCAAAGACGCAATTCAGATGGATGTTTTTCTTTATTGCTCTTCTCTTTTTTCTAGGATTCATCGTTTCATTTTCAGTTCCTAAAAGATATCAAAACATGGCGCTTGTTACCATTTCATAAGTGATATTCAAGCGTAAAACACCATAAACGAGTCCTTATTCATTTCTCGTGCGACTTCCAAAATAGAATAATGAATGAACGAAAAAGTACACGGACCAAGAAGTTGCACCCTTTTTTCAATTTCATCTTTCATTCCAAAATAGAATAATGAATGAACGAAAAAGTACACGGACCCAATGGCCTTACAAAGTCCACTTGAAACATTGTTTAAAAAGAAAAAGATCTCCGGTTTATTTTCCTTGTTTCAGAAGTTACAAAAATGAAAATAAGAAGACTAATACACTTGTTCTCAGTTACTTAGCTTAGCATAAGTAGCCCAGCAGGCAGCAAGTTAGTCAGCCAGGTAAGAAAACCGTATGCTTCCACAGTTCTCAAGGTCCTAAATCAACTATTCAAAACTCAACGTACAGTTGTAGCTGGCGTAAACCTGCTCTTAAAGCGGCAGTACCTAATTTACCAAAGGTAACACAAATTACATTACACATGAATTCCAGTATGTTTTTAACATTTTTAACTATCAAATTAACCTGTAAATAAATTATTACTCTTTTTAACTAACCATTTTAATCACTTAAATTATGAAACACTATGAATTGTACTTTGGCCTCTACATACATTATACCTGCTGCAGCAAATTTCTCTTATCCCACCAGTTGTGTGAGACAAATTGGATGAGGGTGCTACATTTCTGCAATTGGATGATAGAAAACTTAAATGATCTCACAGAAATCTGTGAAATGAACACAATTCTTAAAAATGCAATCTGTGGTTTGAGCACATTATTGTAGAATTTTTTGGGATGGAAACAGAAATCATCACTGAAAGTTGTCTTCCCATCACTGAAATCTACAATAGCTCCCACCACAGATTGCAGTTTTAAGAATTGTGCTCATTTCACTTATTTCTGTGAGATCAGGTTGAAAATGTATCTCAAAGATTGATAAAGAACTAGATAAAGAAATTTCCCTTGCCTAAATATGGTCAGGGTGCGATTTGTAGGGGGGATGGCTCAGAAATCCCCACTTCTGGTTTTGGTATCCCTCCCTCTGCTTGAATAATTTTTATCTCCGGTGGGGATAACATTTATCCCCCCTTGATATCTCATGACACAGTATGCAAGCCATGTGATGTGACTAAAGAACATCTAGCGCGCATAAACAAGCGAATTATAAAATGTAAAAAATGCGTCCTGTGTCCTGAATTGCGTGTGTGACAACTGGCGAACTTTGCCGCGAACTTCAGCCTATGCGCAGGTGTTTTTTTTCTCACTGGAAAGACTAAAGCTTGGAAAACGAAAGGAAACTTCGTGATGTTATCACATTGCTTGAACAACTTTGTGCAAAGGAAAACGAACTGTTTGTCATAGGCATAATTTAAGTTTGATATGAAATGCGTGTATTGTCAACGTATCAGGCAAAATAGGCCTATCCTTCTGAATCGCGGGGGATGACAATTTTTTTTAGGTCATTCAGCCAGTAGTGGAAAATGACCAAGAAATGGCATAATCTAGGCAAAATGCTTCAACAATACCCAAGGAATGCCTAGCTGGCCCTATTTGCATTGGCTATTTTTATGCTCAATGCCCTGGCTTTCCTCACATTTGCAAAAACCAAATTGTTGAGGTTACAGTCTCCAGCGCCCTATACCGCGCATACCGTCGGATCCAACGAATGACTTGGGTCAACACCATGGCCGTAGCTACAATAGAGGACACCGAGGTCCGGACCTCGGTAATTTTTTTGAGCCGAAAATAAGTTAAACATTCTTCAGACGCGCCAATTAATTAACCCTTTTGCGCGCGTTAGTGCCGCAAAACATATCTCCGGTTTTGCTTCATTGTCTTTCTGCAGCTTTGTATGGGCATGATACCTCTTACAATCGAGGTATTTGGTATCAAATTAAACTAGACAACCAGATCTATCCATTGGTATCATTGGTAACGTACTTGCTAGAGAATGAGAGGGTTTAATTTCAGTGTAAAGATCGCCTATATTTAGGCAAGGTATGTCTTTATCTAGTGTTAAAGGCTGAACTTGCTAGATCATCACACATTATAATATAAACCTATAATTTGCAGAGATAAGTTTTCAAGTTTTCAATCTCATTGAAACCTGTGAAATGAACACAATTTTTAAAACTGTAATCTGTGGCACATTATTGTAGACTAAATGATAGGAGCACTTAAATCACATCCACTGGACACAACTGGTTACACTGTTGTCACAAAATCATAAACAGCCTAAAGAATTCTGTGCTAAGATACAGCTGCATATTCAGCATTGCTCAGTTATGTCGCCTATTAGGAAGGAAGGAGGAGCTGTGTCTCATTGACTTTGAGGCGGGGCGGTGGTGGCACAGTTGGTAGAGGTGCCGTTCGGCAACCGGAGGGTTGCAGGTTCGAGCCCCTCTCCGCCTGACCCCATCGAGGCATCCTTGAGCAAGATGCCTAACCCCAGATTGCTCCTGGTGAGCAGGTTGGTGCCTTGCATGGCTGCCTCTGCCACCGGTGTGTGAATGGGTGAATGTGAGGTATACATTGTAAAGCGCTTTGAGTGCTCGTAGGAGTAGAAAAGCGCTATATAAATACAGTGTCTCAGACCTTTCCCTTTACTGTGACAGCTATGCATATAAAAGTGTATCTAATACAATAAGTGAGTTTAGCAAAGTCAGTATGATCAGGGGAAGTTCAAAGATTAGTTCAAACAGTATTTCAGTAGATCTCTTATGTTGAAAAATTCGCGCGCACATAGGACCTCGGTAATTTCAAAATGCTGGCTACGGCCATGGTCAACACATCTCTGAGATATCAAAGTAATTTGGCTATTGTCGGCAACATTAAACTTTATTATTTATTATTTATTTAACTATTTAACACACAGTAAGCAGCAGGAGAGTTAAGTCTGAACGAGAGAGTTTCTAAGTTTTGTGAAAAATGTTGCGCTCGACATGCAGCAGTCACAGGAACTGCAGTAGACTTCAGGAGGCATCAGACACTGCGCTGTAACCCAGATAGGCTACTAATAGCAGATTTTTTTAATTTTTTTTTTTTGGCGGGGGAGGGGGGTCATTTTAGTGTCTAGCAATGACGTCACCAACGCAATGCCGTTTCAGAATCATCCCCCCTCTTATTTTTTCATAAATCGGACCCTGAATATGGTGATCTTTATACTGGAATTGAGCCATCTTATGAAGCAAGTACATTACCAATGATAGCCTACCAATAGATAGATCTGATTGTCTAGTTTAATTCAATACCAAATACCTCCATTGTAAGAACAGATATACCCATATAAAGCTTCCCAAAAACAATTAAGCAAAACCTGCGGTATTGTGGCGCTACTATAGCGTGCGCCCGAGGACATGTACGTTCGCGTAGTTCCTGGTTCTATTTTCGTAAGGGCAATCCCTCATTATGCAGACCAGAGTCAGGCTTAATTCAAATGATGTGAGGGCTTTTACCAATAAATCGTCTTTTGTCATCTAAATTCTCATGTAACAAAATCTGGCAAAAAGTCAAGCACTTGCCATTTCCTAAATATTTTTTTTTTTTTTTACAAATATGTTTTGTATTTATCACCATAGTGTGTAACTGACCGTAATGTTGTCTGATAATCCGAAGACTGTATTTAAGAAATTAAACAACATGGTGTTTTTATAACTGTGTGCATGTGTTTTGACTGAAGTGTATAGCCTATGTGTTGACTGGAGTGTGACATTTTGCAAACAATCTAGTAGTTATGGAAAATCTAGTGTGGTGTTTGGTTAATTGTGTGTATTTTCTGAAAAAAGAAATCCTGTTTTCAAAATTGTGTCTAAACAGTTGGAAAAACAAACAAACTGTAAAATATGAATCTATTGTAGCTCCCTGAAATGTCCTCATGCAGCAAGCCTTCTTGTAGCCTAGAAATCTAGCCCCCCCCCCCCCTCTAGCGGCAGCTAATTCATTTGGCCACTACAGGAGTCTAGCCAGGCTTGGCAGAGAAGGCGGTGTCCAGATCTAACTTGTATCAGACCAATCAAATCGTCCTGAGAGGTAAGGGGCAAGTGACGAAAGAGAGTTGCAGAGATCTCCGTCTTTTTGTTACGCTGAAGCAAATTCAAAATTTGTGGAATGGTACTAATAAACTGAGTCGCTATCGTTTTATGGAGTTATTGAAAGTTTTTTGGATGTATCCCTGATATTCCCCAACTGGTTGTCATCATTTCAAGCCTAATGGAGTAAGTTGTTACTGTTCGTTTTTGTTGCAGATGAACTTAATATTAGATCAGGCAATGACAATAATTATGATACTACAAGTTATTAGCGAGCTAACACTAGGCTAGCTAGGGGTGTCTAGATTTCTAGGCTAATCGCGTGCAGAGGCGACTTGACAGTCAACGGCTGTGCCCGCCCTCTACCCCAGTGGTTTTCAAAGTGGGGGCCGCGGGAAGATGGAGAAAAAAAAATGAATACCGGTACATGAAATTATTTTATTGAATTAAAAATCATTTTAAAATATTCCCATTTGCATATAACTGCATTATGATAATCATTCACATAAAGCTAACAAATAATATTTTTAAACCACGTATTATCCATGTGTTGGAGTAGCCTATGCTCGGATGGGGCTGCAGCTATGACAGGGAGACACAGCGGAGTGACAGCGCTAATTAAACAGAGAGCCCCGCACGTCGTTTTCACTGTATGCTCCATCGCGAAACCCTTGTGGCTAAACGCATCGATGACGAGCTTAACCAAGTAGCCTACTGCAGGAGATTGTGCAGGTGGTTAACTTTATTAAAACTCGACCCTAGAAGGACTGACTCTTTGGCATGTGTGACGAAATGGGAGCTCCGTTTAAAGAATTGCTGCTTCATTCAAATGTAGGCTACACTGGCTTTCGCGAGGGGCAGTTTTGAACCGTTACATAGCAGGGGTTCCTCAGCTGAAAATGTACTGGTGTAGGGGGGCCTTGGCATGGTAAAGTTGTATGCAAATGAGAATATTTTAAAATGATTTTTAATTCAATAAAATAATTTCATGTATTCATTTTTTTCTCCATCTTCCTGCGGCCCCCCTGGCACCACCTCACGGCCCCCACTTTGAAAACCACTGATCTAGACATACCCTCGCGGTGGCAAATAAATTTGCTCAGCTTGTAGGCTACGTCTAGTAGCAAGCCATAGGGAATTTGTTTGGATCACGCTCTTGGCTACATCTAATCACACCGCTCTGTGTTTAAGGCGGGCTTCACTAAACACAACGGTCTTTTGAATTGTGTGTTTACATCTTGTTCATTCCTCTGATTGGCCATAGGCTATCCTGTTGCGTGCAGAAGTAGTTTGAAAGATAACAGACTTGTTCCGCCCATGATTGAGTTCGGTCTATCTCTCGATGCCAGACAATAAATTTCAACGATATAGGATTGCCTGCCAGGCTACAAACAAAGCACTTCATAAAATAAAATATCGCTTCCCACTCGCCCAAATTGCCTAGGCTACCCGTGAGTAGGCCTAGCCTATTGTAAAATATTACAGTACGTCTTACGCGGTATGTCTTAGCCTGGCACGCCCTCCCAGTGACATAACACCTTTGGCGTTGCTCTCACTGGTCTGGCCAGCTGCTGATCGGGCAGGACTTCTGAGTTCCACAAAACTGTGGAACTGCCCCCCTTGGTCGGGAACCAATCAACTTTGAGCAGCTCCAAGGGTTCTCAGTCCTGTTCAAGCAATTCCCTTCGCGTCACATACGTCAGAGGAAAGAGTGGTGTGATTGGTTTTGCTTCGGCACAGCATTTTCTAACATCGACCAGTAGCAAACCGAGGCATTTCAGGGAGGTGGGTCAACCATGCGCTTTGAGAAAGTTTGTAATATGGGCTCTTGGCCAGACCAAAGTCTCGCAGAGCTTCGAAAGTCGATGGCAATCAGGCTAGGTATGTCTAGGCTGAAATGCATAGTTTATTTTGCAAAGAGTTAGAACAAATGTCAAGTAAGACAGTGAGACTGAGCTCGAGTGCAACAAGTGACAGGCTAAGCGTTTTGCAGAAAGACGTCCTCTGTTCCTCTCATCCTCGGCTATTTGAACATTAACATATGCAAGCTTCTTTGCAGCAAGGTGTTTTAATGAAACTGATAGTAAACTCCTGTCATGTAGTCAATCTAGCCTATAGACTGTTTCCCTCTAGTGCCACAGGGATAAAAAGCCTCTCAGTCTAACTTTTGTTTACCAGCAGCAATTGAAGTCAATGGCATGCTTTCTGACAATACATTTCCTGAAGTGAAACTATGTTGGAATCTTATTTTGGAAATGGGCAAATAATAAAATAGGCCTACTATAGGATATTTACTGGCTAAGGACAACTCATCACAGTTTAAGATTAATAAAGAGGGTATATTGGTTTTATTTTATTTTGTCTAACCCTCGAGTATGCTACTAGGCAGCAGAAATCTGAAAACTGGAAGATAGACTGATACGCAGACTAGAACCAATTTTACTGTATAACCCCTTATTTGTTGGAATATACCGAAACCGTACTGTTGCCATGGCCCATTATACTTTGGGCAAACTGTACCGTTCTATGTATAGTGGGTAGGACGGATGCCTTGATTGTATCAGGTGGAACAGCCCTGTTAAATATGGCCGCGTCCTCCGGTAGCTCATTAGTGCCTTTCGTCTTTTGGCTTCACACAGGAGTTCTTTGTTGTGCGAGTGAACGTAAGTTCCTTATGCTTAAATGCCTTGCAACTTTCTAATGAAATGGTTGGCACGTTTCTGGTTTGATTTGGACCACTGCACTGTTTTATAGCCTGGCTTGGTGCCTGCGTGATCCTTCACTGGAGTGTGTGTTTGCGTCCAGCTTCTCGCCTTGACAAACTTTCCGGCTGCGAGCCTGTATGTTCCAACGAAAACGTAGGTTCCCTGTTTTTACGTATGAGCAACCTTTCAGCACTTTAGCCATAAGCAGTTGCCCTTATGAATCACGTTGGTCTGCGTTTTGTTTACTATAGTCACCTTCATAGGAGTGTTGTGCAGTTAATGTAAGTTCACGGCTTCCTTTCTCCCTCACGTTTGTTTATTGCGGAGTGTTTTATCTAGGTGCTTATGCTGATTGGATACTGTTTGCATTGTAGTTTTGCCTGTGAACGTACAAGTAAAATCGGGTCCACTACGGGATCGTTTGAAAACCACAATAGTCTTCCGGCTCAGCTCGGCCTGCTTTCTACAGGTTGGTAATGTATACATGGATACTACTTTAGCATCTTGCCCTGCTCTCCTGTTTATAGCCAACTGAAGACCATTGCAGCCTAGACTAATTGAATCAGTTCGCTGATGAACGGCTTCGGTCTGATATTGATATATTCTTATGACATTGTGGCCCTGTTTTCCTTGCAGGAGGACCGTCATCCGCTGCCTTAAGGTGGCAACATACCCGACGTGTCTGCTGGTGCGCGCGCCATCGGTGACGTCACATGTTCGTACGAACTCTTTATACCTGCCGCACGACCAAATTCGACAGAAGCGCCTTTTTGGCATTATTCTCCCAAACAGCAGATGGCGCTGTACAGCGAAATCGCATAGGCTACAGTAACTTACAGGCAGTGAGTTAACCCTGTGCTTGCTTTGTTTGACTGTACTTAGTTGTGGATTAAATTTATGGATTAAATAAACATGATAAGTATCTCCAAGTTTCTGGTGAGTGTTTGCATACAACCCCTGGTAGTATTGTAGGCATGTTTCATTTTGTAAAAACGTTGTGAGGGATGTTAGGACGGACGGATGACTGGGCTAAATTTAGCTTAACAATCAAGGTTTTAAAAACGTTTCATCCATGATAAGTATCTCCAAGTTTCTGGTGAGTGTTTGCATACAACCCCTGGTAGTATTGTAGGCATGTTTCAGTTTGTAAAAACGTTGTGAGGGATGTTAGGACGGACGGATGACTGGGTTAAATTTAGCTTAACAATGAAGGTCTTAAAAACGTTTCATCCATGCTTTAAGATGTTCATGCATTAGCTGAAGATATGGTTATGTGTCAGATAGCAGGGTGATGAATGCTTCTTGGCAGAAGAGGGTGAAATAAGCTCTCATGCATCTTGGTGTAGTTGGTTATGAATGGCCCAGCTGAGTGGCGCATAGGGCTGGCGCGCGGCGAGTTACAAAATCTGTCGTGCGCACGACCTCGCGAAATTCCCCTGAAAAGCGTCGCGCGCCAAGGGGGTCCACGTCATTTTGACGTCACACAACGGCGCGCGCCGCTTGCGCGCGACGGTGTAAATTCAGTTTAAGCCACTGTTTTTCCTGTGCTCGATTTTTAGTATTATTTTGTGTTTGAGTGCGTGTGTGTGCGAGCGTGTGGGCCGGGAGCCCACCTTGTTGCCTCGTGCTGTCTTGGTTGTTCAATGTTTGTATGTCTATTGTATGTGCTATTTATTTAGGCCATTGGGTCTGTGCAATATTCTAGGAGGGGAGACAATAACTTTGTTGTGGCCATTGGCTTGTTTAATGTAATTTCCACAATTTTTGTGTGACCGATGTGCTCTGGGAGTGTTTGCCTACTGAGTCATTTTTGAAGTGTATTGTGTGCTGTTTATCCAAACACCTTTGCTGTGATATTTATTGCCCTCAACTGTGAATTTGTTGCCCTGAAGGCCTAGGTGTGTGTGTGTGTGTGTGTGTGTGTGTGTGTGTGTGGTGTGTGGTGATTTTGTATGTGATTTGAAGAATATATAATAAACATTGTATTAATTTTGATAATACTCCAGTCCCTCTCTCTCCATTTCATTTCCCTTTATTGGGAAAGCCTGCTGGTTGTCTTCGGGATTAGCATTCAAATTTAGGTTTGACTGGTAATTTACTCAATACTCCCCCTAGGGGTTACATATTATGGAGGGCAGGACTTTGAGGTTTTCTCCAGTTTTTACAATCTCCGTGCATGGTAGTGTGTCATATTTCAGAAGGGTAGGAGCAGGCTTTTCTTATTTTTGTGCTGGCCAAACAATTGTTCAATTGTGACTGTATACACTTGTGTGTGATAAAAAGGTGTATGCATAGTGCGGCCACCTGTCCTGACTATTAAGGTGTCATATATTTGTCATGAGGAGATTCAAACCAATGGCAGGGTCCCCGCGGGTCCTTAAAAAGTCTTAAATACAATAATCGGTTTTTAAGGCCTAAAAATGTCTTAAATTGCTCGGAATGACTGGAATTTTCCAGAAGAAGGTATTAAATTTATTTGACCGAACGAATGAAACCTCCATCCGGTTATTTTTGACCGTAATTTAAAAAGTGACCAGCGTACCTTTTGGGGGCAGTGAACTGAATAATATCTCCCGGAATCTAGAGCTAGCAAGCCAGATCATGCACGTGAAAAATTTACCTCTACATCGCGCATCTTAATATGCGCGCACAGAGAGTGAGCGAGAGGGGCAGAGAGAGAAGCGGTGCCTGACGGAACGGTGTGTGTGTGCGTGTCTGCTCATATAGAGCATGTCGGGTGCATTCAAGACAAAGAGCGTCCAGATTGGCTTACTTTGCTGAATAAAACAATCAGCTTTCATTATGGGCGGGCTTTTAACTCTGTTTGATGAGTCGAGGCAAACTTCAGTTCAGTAGCCTATGTTAACGTCAACGAGATCGTAATGGCAGAGAAAGAGCTAAAGACAAAGATGAAAGGAAGTGAGATCATATGTAAAAGATTATTGTGCATGAATGACAACAGGTAACCTTAAAATTGCCCCTACCTCTACCCACCACCTGACCCTTCGTGATATAAAAACAGCGAACGCATTTAATATTGCAATGTGGTCGCGTGCGCTTATGAGTTCCTATCAGTTTTTTTTCTATTTAATAACTCGGAGAGTTTTTCTCTCCCAAATGTCATACATACATCATTTGAAAGAACGACACAAGAGCCACTCATCTATGGTGGCCACTAGTTGCTGTGATAAATGGTTTATCCTACAGATTAATTAATGATTTCGAAGTACTGTAGGCTATTGTAGGCTATGCATGAGCCATATCAAATAAGCTGCATTCCAACAGGTAGCAATGACACCACTATACATACCAATAACAGCTGTTTTTAGCCTCCAATTTTAGGCTGAAGTGGTCATTTCAGACAGGCATCCCATGACTGATATGTTGGTCAAAAAATACCCTGTGCTAATTAGGCCACTGATTCAGAAACACAAGGTAGGCTATTGTAGCTCATTTCCTCCAAGGGTTTAGACACTTTAAATTAAACTATTTAGAATGAATATCAGGGAATTTAGCAAATTGCAAAGAAAGATTGTCCAAGGCATGTTCCTCACTATTATCCAAGAAGGGTCCAAAAGAATAAAAGACTATTTGCATCACATCAAACTAAGAATTCAACAGTAAATGCCATTAAAGGGGGGGGGGGGCATGGTCACAGTTTGGTGACACATTTACCAATTTGTTGATTAGTCAGGATTAGAAAAATATAGTTATCTTTTGCATCAACTTGATGAAAATGAAAAATTAGATTGAAACAGAACCCCACTATCTGCAAGTTAAATGGTGCATCAACATTTAAACTAAATGTAAATGTTGATACAAGAGCTTTTACGATTATAAAGCTCCTAGAGGCCTAATGACAAAGCATGATTATAATTTATATTAAGCACAAGTAAGTCCTCAAGTCATCCGGTTGTGTAGACTCAAGCACACGCTCATATAGACACACTCCACCTCTCTCTCTCTCTCTCTCTCCCTTGTTGCACAGGACAAGCACTTATAACTGTTTATAATTCCTAAAAGTGTTTGAAGACAAAGTTTTTTTTTTTTTTTTTTTTTTTAAATATCTACTTTGCCTGGAGTTTTTGAAAGAAGTCTATGCCTATTCATTTTCAGCAATGGAAATACAATTGATAAATATGGCTCTTTACAGTTGCCTCAAAGATAAATTGCTATAAATTGACATGGTAACTTGTATGTGATGTCCTCTGTGAAACCATGTCAAGCCTATGTTCATCCTGGATAACCAAGTAACCCTGTCTAAATCCCCTATCTTGATTTTGTGAAATACCCCCCTACCCTCATATCATGACATCTGTTTACAACTTACTTACCCGTTTTATCCAGCTGTTCCCCTGTCGTTTGTAGTGCATCTTCATAATTCTCACAAGTGAGATGCTCTCCTCCATTTCTTTTGATTATGTCAACAATTGTGTCAATTGCAATAGCGGGATTACTTTCAATCTCCTGAAGCATGTGGCACCTGTGACTACTCTTTGAAATCATCTGCTGTACAGACACAGGCTCTCCGTTCCATAGAGGTTGTGGATCTACATGACTACTTAACAGAGTAGTGATCACCATGCAACGTTTAAAAGCCTCTTCAGAGAAAGCCTTATCAATTTGGTTCATTCTGTCACTGTCCTTCTGAGAAAAGTTTCCTGGCTGCAGCACCAGTATGAATGCATGAGGTCCTGGGCCACACTTTAATAAAGTAGCACTGACTAAATCTAAAAGCTGTTTCTGTTTGATCTCAGCATGAAATAGTGAGTCAGGAGTGAGGATGATGGCAATGCTCTTTCCTTCCTTTTTTCTTCCAATTCTGATTGGACGACTCACTTGAGATAATGGAAAAATGCTGTCATTTAAGATGGCATTTCCAACTCTTTTTTTGTCTTGTCCGTTCTTCCCCAGTAACACAATTCTTAGTTCAGACTCTGCATGAAAAGAAAAAATGCAAATGTCAATAAACCTAAAGTTTTTTCCCCACAATTTTCTGCTAACCCATATGAAAAATATTTATATGAAACTTAAATCTTTCCTACATGTTTGAGAATCTTACACTGTATGTATTTTATAGCTGACTTAAAGCTCATACAAAATCCATATAAAATGCATATAATGTGAAAATTGATTTTACAATGTTTTCTTTATATTGTATAAGAATCTTATATTAGGTTTATAGGGGACTCCGACCACATGCAAAATAAATCCATATAAAATACATACAGTAATGTGAAACTTACTGTACGTTCAGACCGCCAGCGATAAATTGCAAAGAGTCGCAGAAGACTCCCAAGAAACATCGCTTGAGCACAGCAACCAAAACGGCAAATTTGCCCATGACGTTAGCATTCAAACGTTAATCCTGCTTCTCTATTGGCATCTCACCAGTAAATCGACATTCTGATTGGTAATCGCCCAACCGCATCATAGCTCATTACATAAAGTTAACCGAAGTTTAACTTGATTTTGTCGCCCAAGTTTCGTCGCCCAAGTCGCCGGTCCCAATACAAAGTCAATTACTTCCGTCGCCCATGTCGCCTGAATCGGTCTCGGTCTGTACGCACAGTTACAGTATTTTGCACCATGTAAGAATTGTACATGACACTTCCCATGTGAAAAAGATTTATATAAACTTTACGATGATTTTATGTTGTATAAGAATCTCAGATGGGGTTTGTAGGGCAGTCAAACCACATGCAAAATACATATAAATACATATATACAATGTTTCTATATGTTTATATTTTATGTGATACACACATTGGTGAAATTAAAGCCAAAGGGTTGCTATCTGGCTTCTTTACATTCCAGCGCATATGCTAAGCTAAAACGCATGCACAAGGGACAAAATGCTTTTACACACACATAAACTCTAGGTAAGAGGGTGAATAACCCGTTTTCCTAAAAAGGTGGAATATTCCTTTAAATTTTGAACAACGACGTGTAGGCAGGCTTGGCCTAGGCCTACTACTTAAAAAAAATGAACTGCTGATGAGCGTGCATGGTCTTATTTAAGACATGCATTTTAAAGCAATATTCCACCTTTTAATGAAAACTGGTTGTGCCAGACAGGTGCCAGACCAAACCCCATCTGAGATTGTTACACAACATACAAAACCATTGTAAAGTTTATATAAATCAACTTTCACGTCATGTGCATTTTATATGGATTCTGTATGAGCTTTGAGTCCCGTATAAAATACATATAATTCTTATAAGGGTACCAATAGGATATTTGACATCAGATATTAGGCCACTGACAATTACACATCAAACACGTCAAATTTACTCTTAAAATATATATTTTTTCTTTTTCACCAGGCAAAAGATACACTTCAATATCATATGTGGTTTATCATATTCTTAAACATGGGGAAGCCATATACAGTAGGTGTTGTTGCCATGTTTTGTATCAACCAGCTGTGGTCTAGTGGCCAGGGCTTAAGATTTGTAATCAAAAGGTAGACAGTTTGTTTCCCGTCTAATGCATCATCTAAACAATCAATATACTCTCCAGCAGGCAGCCCACTGTGCCAGGTCAGTAAGTAGACTACTTCACTTCACTGTGTTTCACCAATTCCACCTGGGTTAATTAAAAATTATTTTCTTCTAAAAACTATATAAAGCCTGCATAGCTTTATATAAATTTCATGTAGGTTTCATACACCAGCCTATATTTGTAATGTGTCTCATACAGGACAAACACAAAAAAATTAGTATTATAAGCATTACATGTCTATATACTGAAAAGTAAATTTTCCTTACAATCTACTTATTCAAATCATATATATTGTGTGTTTCATTCATATATTACTAAAAAGAAACGGGCCAGTTTTGTAGTATAGTTTGTGTCATAAGATTTGGATAGTCATACTTTGTATACTGTATGTTTCTGGCAGGAAAGGCTTTCATATGTTTTTTATGACACTTATTTTAAGTTTCATATAAAACATTTTCATATGGGAATTCCTGATATAACCAATAGTCTGGGCTAGCTTGCGGCAGTAGGTCTATGTGGTAAATCCTCACATCCCTAGCCTTACGAACACTTCTAACCGGTAAGTTAGAATCATGGCCTTTTTGCTCAGTGGTTAGAGCGCTCAACTCCCATGCGGTGGGTTTGTTGTAGTTGACATGGTGGATTTGAGACCAGTGAGTAGTTGAACCAACCTCTGCTACCTTGAAATACCCAAGAATAGCGTTGTATGATGCCAAAATTTGTGTCTATTTCACAAGGAGTTTATAATATAACTGGAGACATATACCAAGTCCCACCTCCCATTCATAGATACAGACGTCAAGTCTGACCACGGCCACAAATATAGCTCCACTGTGGGGGAAATAGCAAAAAATAGTTCTATCTGGGGGGAAACAAGCTCCCTCAACAGGGAAGTTACACTGAGCACCATCTACAACAGGGGTGCCCAACCAGTCGATTGCGATCTACCAGTCGATCATCAGCGCAGTTCAGATAGATCGCGAAAGGTTCCAAGGAAAAAAGAGGCTTGGATATTCCGTTTTCATTTTTCTTGGTTTTGCCTTAACATGCGATTCACATAAACGCGATCGAAACTGCTCCAAACCTCTGCCTAACTTGCAGTAAATCAAGTCTTAGCAATTTCTTTTGTAAAGTGAGGTAAACAAAGTGTTAATGTAAAATTTTAATATGCGCGCAGCCGGTACAATGGGCTGCTGTTTTTGAAGGTTTGACATGAGATGGTAATCTAGTCAAGTTATTGTCAATATTTTGAGCTGTCAGTGTGATTCCTTCATAATAGACCCATGACATTTTATAAAGAACTGACGGAGCAGTTTAATGAAAGTAACATTACATCAAAAGGCCATATCATGGTAAATTTGAAGCAAGGGGCAGTTTACAGAACTGCAGAAAAGTGCGCCTGGGATCCAAGGTTTTTTTTTTTTTTCTTTTTTTGTAAATGATGTGGTGGATCTTGTCATCTCAAAAGTAGCTCACAAGCTGAAAAAGGTTGGGCACCCCTGATCTACAAGAACATCTGAACTTGATGCCCCTCCAAATGCGATACTGAGGACAATTTAGTTGATGCTTGTTAGCTTCATTAGCTTGCTAACTAGCCAAATTCATTCGTCACCACAGTAAATGTAGCGAACTTTAGCTTGCTAAACTGAGCTAATCAAGATTCAAGACTCAAGAAAAACTTTATTACATCTCATTATAGCCTAGTGGTAGACTATAGGAGAGTAAAATTCTTGTGTTTTTTGCTCCTCAGAAAATAAATATTAGTGATTAAGAAATGTCTGAGATAAATGTGCTATGTGTGTATATGTGTGAGTCAGTGTATGTGTGCAATGTCAAAAAGTGCGAGACTGACAGGCACAGATTTAGGCTATGGATTCTGACTCGGTGTTCATAAGTCTTATTGCTTGATAAGCCAGGTCCGGATATTCTGTAACCCTGTAGGGATTTTTGGGGAAAAGTTGTTATACGCAATTTTTGGGAACTTCAAAGTCCCCTAAATACAGATCCACTGTATAACATTTGAATCAGGGCCCCAATTTTTGATGAAATATGAATGCATTTTATATAGGCGAAAACAATACAGGTATATAGGGCAATTTTTTTAACTTTTATATATCACCTTAAAACTTGCACACTTTTTAACTGACATTAAGAGAAGATTTTTTTGTATTACAAGTTTTGTGAAATCTAATGTTTTCATATGCAAATGAGCCCAAATGTACTGATTTATGTGCTATATTTTGTCCAGGAAAAGTCGCCTTTTACGACAGACTAATTGTAAAAATCATTTTTTTCAGCTTGGATCATTTGTATGTGATGTTCAGATCAGCATACTAAAAGTCCTAAGAAATCCTAGTTGAGGAAATAAATGGGAAGTCAATTTCCCATTGAAATTAATGGGATTTGGGAGTATTTTGGAGGAAAATGTACACAACTAGTACATTTTGGCCTGAAGCATGAACAGGAAACTAATTTCACCAAATATCCCATATAGTTCCTGAAAGCATACACCCTCAGGGTGTGGTTTACCATGGCATGGTGTGATAGTGAGGTATGGCCCACCTTCCTCATTACAATAAAGGCCATAATTACGAATTTTGGTGTTTGCAAATTAGGCTGTTTTTTTTTTACATTTAGGCCTGTGACATTTAGGGGGAACATTTTAGACCCCATAAAGCATACATTTTCTGAGGGCTTATATCACCAACATATTTTTTTTCACATCACACCCACCTACTTATTTCAAAGCCTATGCCTATCTTTAGGGGAAATGAGAAATTGGGTGCGTTTCTCATACAAAAGTGACCATAGAATGTAGGTAAAAGTATATTAACACCCATATGTTATACCTTTTTTAAAAGCAGGGAACCTCAGGAATTCAGTAAACATAAGTTGAGACAGGTTCCACCCTCTCCTCCGTTTTATACACATTTATAGGTCATTTGGTGTTGAGGAATTAAGAAGAATTAATCTACCCCTTAGGCTATACCTTTTCTGAAAGCATACACCCACAGGGTGTCATATAGGCCTAATATAAATTGTGACAGGTCCCACCCTCTTCATCTCTTCACTACACTACATATGGTTGTATTCTGGGGTAATTCGATTAGTGTATTGTTCATTTGCATACTAAAACTTAGAAATACTATAACTATACAAAAAAATGCTTTTTTTCATGGGTACTTTCACTGTACAAAGTTTTATTTTGATAGGACTAATTGAAAATAAAATAGGCCCATTGAGGCCTATTCTGGCCTATATTGGCACACATCTTGGATTGATGAGAATTTAACATATTTATTGAACTCGGATTTCTTACAAGGATACAAGGAGTTTTTTTTGCCACATGCATATGATAACTAATGTAAAAAATGCAGTGAAAACTGGTGTCAGCATATTTGTGCAAGTACAGAAGTGCAGTAGTAAAGTGGCTAGACAGGATGTTAGGCAGGGGCGGGGCACACCAACAAGCAACCAAGAGCAACAGGGGAAAGGAAAACGTAAGTTACGACCGTAACTATGGATCTATGAGACCGAACGATGACCGTTACCACGGTCTTACACTTTGGATGATGCCATCATCAGCTACCTGTCGTGAGACCCTAATGTCAACATTGTCACACATGACTTACCGGAGGCAGGTCTTCCTGTATAAAATGGATATGGAGGACATGCCTCTTCCTCCTTGCCTGGAACGCTTCGGTGCGTCCCGAGTGACAAAGGAGGGTGACGGTCATCGTTCGGTCTCATAGATCCATAGTTACGGTCATAACTTACGATCTATTTCGACCTCACTTCCGACCGTCACACGGTCTTAACACTATGGATGACTAGTACCAGAAGTGTCGCGAGGGACAGATGATCCCTCTTCACTTGTTTGTCTGGCAGCAGTCATAAGAACCGTGGTACCAACAGTGGCAGAGGGCACATTGAGTCTATAAAACCTGGTCAAAGTACATGGTGTACTCCAGGACACTGCTGTACAAATGTCGCCAAGAGCGACCCCCTTCAATGCTGCCCATGAAGTGGCCATGCTCCATGTGAAGTGAGCCACAATGCCCTTTAGGGACTGGGAACCTAGGCAATAGTATCCACTAACCAGTGGGACAACGTTGCTTTGGGACTGGGTGACCCAACTTCTTATCACCATAGCACAAGCCTCAGTGGCCGTGTACGCTCAAGGTAGGCCCGCAAGGCCCTCACTGGGCACAGTTGTATTCAGCACTCATAGAGAGTGCATGCAGCTCACTTACTCTTTTAGTAGAGCACAAAGCTAGTAAAAACAAAGTCTTATGAGTTAAAAACTTGATCTCAGATTGATCCAGTGGCTCATACGGGGCTGAGGTCAAGGATCTCAATACCAAGGGAAGATCCCAAGACGGAGCCCTCAGAACTCTTCCTGGCCGCAGACGCTTTTAAAAACCGTGACACCATCGGATGCTTCCCTATAGACAGGCCCTCTACTGGATCATGGAATGCAGAAATAGCAGCAGCATAGACACGTAAAGTGCTGGCTGCCCTTCCAGTGTCCAAAAGAGATTGAAGGAAATGCAACACCAGCACAACTGGACATGTCTTTGGGTCAGAGCCTCGCTCTTGACACCATGAAGGGTTTGTCATGAACAAGCCGCAGGAGAGCAGGAAAACAATGCCTCGCCGGCCAACGTGGGGCCACCAACAGAACCCTTTATGCACCCAGATGGACTGTTCAGGACCAGTGGGAGCAAGAGTATCAGAGGAAACGCATATCTGGAGAAGAGATCGACTGCTTGATTCAGAACACGCTGAATGTAAATTGCCCTTAGTGAGGCCAAGTGGGGGAATGCCCAGAAAAGGAGACGCTTGGCGGCCTTGAGGCCCGCCAGGATCTCGTGCCTCCCTGGTGTTTGATGTGATAAACGGCCGAACAGTTCGCATTAGAACATGCTTGACTAGAATGAAAGGAAGGAGTGCCAACAGACCAGTGGTTCTCAAAGTGTGGTCCGGGGACCTGTAATTCACTGTTTAATAAGGCATTTGAGGTATAAATGACTTGGTTAAATGTTAGCAGCATGTGGTTTGGCGAGGGGGCGCGAAGGCAGGCGGTACCTGATTTTTTTTTTTTTTTTTTTTTTTTTTTTTAGGCAATGTGGTCCTCGGCCTGAAAAAGTTTAAGAAACACTGCATTAGACCAAGGTGTATCGCCCAGAGTTCCAGAACATTGATGTGTTCAATGTCCCATGGGTGTTCCCAACTGCTAAAACACTTGTCTGAACCAGGTCCCTGACAATAGTCAGACGAACCCCGGAAAAAGGCGGAGGCCGCCGTAGCCCCTCGCAATTGTCTCCAACACCCAAGGGTCAGAGGTATTCTGCACTCAGCTGTTCAGGCGTAGCTGGGAGTGGACCCTTGTGGCGACCCCACAATTCCTGTGCGCGACCCCCTTGGGTTCTAGGACCCCTGGGGGGCGCCCTCTTCGGGCCGCCCTACCTGATGCAGACTGGGGCAGACGGTCATCGTGGTAGTGCACAGTCCTGACAGGATTTTGCCTGTTGGGGTCTTGGTTCGAGTTACCTGACCAAGGCTCCTGACGCCCCCAGGCAGATGGAAATGCACGCTTGTGGCCTGCTATTCTGAATTCGGGATGATGAAAAGCCCTGTTCACACTCTCACGAGCACGCCACGACTCCTTATGTAGCACAGCTTGAGAGTTGGGATGGAACACACTCCCAGGCTGAATTGGCATATTTATGATCTCCCGTTTGACATCCTCAGGGAGAACAGTCTGGGCCAACCAAACCTGTCTACGAACCAGAGTCGCTGACGACATGGCGGAGCCTATGTCACGGGTCATCTGGGCAAGAGCAGACAAGGCTGCATCCATCAGCTCATTGGTGTCCTGGTCACCTGCACCAGCAGTCTTCCGGACAGCAGCCAACAAAATAGCCAAAGCATTGCCAAACCTAGCAGCACGGGCAGATGCATTATAGACTTTACACGCTAGCCGATCGGTTTTGTCGCACTCTCTCCGGGGGCAGTACGGATCCGCTTTCATTGTTGACGACCCAATAGAAGTTAGTGCAGCCATGTCCCTTTCAACAGGTCGCATATACCCCAACCCTGACTTTGTTGGGTATGACACCTTAACTAACCTCCTGCAACCTGCATTAAACTGTGGAACATTCATTTAATGTGGCCTTGAGTTAATTTTGAGGACATAAAACAAAAGAATAAGGTTTCAGCCAAATATACGTTGTGAGGTGGCAATTAACAGAGCTTACGTTATATTACCTCCTCGGGAATCTGATCCTTTCCTGCTCACACGATTCATTTCACTTACTGCCTTCTGTGCCGTCACCCCCAGATGTTGAACCACCTGGGTGGGAGGATGTAGCACTGTGCATGGCTTCAGGATCCCCCTGATATTGCTCACTCCCAAGCAGAGAGTCATGAGCATAAAGCGAGACAGCATCAGGGTGTTCCACATGCTGTGGCTGGAAAGATGGCAGATGGCCAGGAGAGGTCGCCGCCGAGCGGTCGATCTCAGAGGGCTGAGGCTGGGACTCAAGGTTGGCTACCCTGTCGGACAAGCCACGGATGGCTGCCAAAAGCTGGGTTTGAAAGTCCTCCTCGGACACTTTGTGTTTTTGTTTCATAGACTTACCTCCTATGTCCTGGAACGGTCCTCCATGAGTAGAAGAGGAATCAACTGACGACACAGGGCCAGGCTGTATGCCAGCCCTTCGTGCTCTCTCCTCGAGAGGCAAGTCAAGTGCAGCAGGACAGGGGTCCTTGACATCACTCAAGAGGTGTGCTGTGCCTAGGCACCCAGGACACTCACGGTGCCCATTACGTGAGTCCATGGGTGCTGAACAAAAATGGCAAATCTGGGATGCCATTCCCACCAACCAAGCTCAGCCCAAACTATGCAGACTGTAGGATCAGTGTACTGTACTGCAGACACACACTCCTATACGAATAATGGAGTACTAGTGTGTTTAAAGGGTGGCTCACCCCACCTCCGCGAACAGAGGCTACTGAGGCAGGTGAAAAAGTGCAATGCCAATAACGCAATGAACAAAATAGCCTGGTCTGCTGCGAACAGCGGCTAAGGGGGCAATGTGAACAGCTTATTGCGCACAACAGCAAGGTGAAGGGGTAGCAATGTAGCAAAGCTTGTCAGCTCAATAAGTGTTTCCGCAGTCTTGTAGATGGCAGCCACAGAATAAGACAGCTCTGGCTATATAATTATATGATTTATGAAATCCTGTATAAAATTTGAAACAATACAGAATAAGCAGATGCTCAATTCACTGTAGCCTAGCCTATAATAAAGGCTGTAGATATCAGACAATAAAAAATGTTAGCACAACTTGCTGAAAATGGCCGCTAATGAGAGCCTCAGCACAGCTTGTTATAAGCAGTAGGCTAGCCAATGGCAATAGAGGAAAGCAGCTACTTTAACACTTAAGACATAATAGGCTACAGAATAATTAAATCATACAGACTACAATCATACTGGGACAAAATAAAGATATATCAAGGCTCGAATCAAAAAGAGATGTAGACCTACAAATTCTTTAAACAACTTAACTGTCCCTCACACACAGTGCAGAAGAAAATAGAACAAACCTGCAAGCAGGTGGAAAAACTTAACAAATTAATTTGAGGCTCACAACCACTTCAGTCAGCCTACCAATGCAATTCAATGTAGGCTACTATTACAAAAGAAAAGTAACGCTGCCCTCTGCAGTCAACTCTCAATGGTTAGAAATTAACAGAAAATAGAATCTTTTTTCCCGATCCACGCGAACGTGGACTAATACGGGTAGAAGCCCAGACTGCCAAAGCAGCGGGGGAATTTTACGTTTCAGCCTTCAAACACGTTCACAGGCTGTAACATAGGCTATGAATGAATCAATCAACCAACACGCGGACGTGTGGAGTGTTATAAGAGCATGTAAAGGTTTACTACCTACCGTGTTCATGCTCGTTCGCCAATAATCTGTATACAAACAGCAAGATTGGCTTAGTTGACACACATTAACATATCAATGGGGAAAAAACAAATAATCCTCAGGGGCTCAAGGCACCTGCATCATGGACGTCACTAGGATCCATAGTCAAGGGGGGCTTAGCCCCAGAGGGGTAATATTAATAAATAAATTATATTATAGGCCTACAGTGTATATGTGTGTATATTGCCAACTATTTATTACTTGAAGGACATTTATCAGAATATCTCATATCTTAGGCTATTTTTATTAACAAAATTAGTCTAAATCAATTCATCAGACTGGTTTGTGAGGAGAGATGTTTGCAAATATCTCCATCAATGACTGTGGTGTAAATGAACTAGGCTCTTCTATATAGCTGCATTTATTTCAGTCTAATGCACTGAGCAAGATACAACAATGGTAACAACTAGCTTAGTTCAAATCCTAGGGACATCTGATGATACAGTCAAATATGAATGTTTCTCAAACATTTATTCTGCAAAATGAGCATACAATAGCTACTACAATATTATGCTAGGCTATAGCAAATTAATATGTCCATCAATGGATGTAGGACAAACTAATATGGCATAGACTACAGGCTAATGTATATTTCATAGGTCAGTCTTTTGGAGAATATGTTGCCTAGAAATTTGCTGGATCAGACTATAGCCTACCAAACTTCAGATTTAAGACTATTTTTCCTGCTCAATTTGAAGCATAGTTCGTTACAACAAGAAAAAAATGCTCTCAGTGGATGCAGGCAGAGCTGGAGAATTTACTGAGAAATTTCACATGTACTTAAAGTGGACTTTCTCGTGGACCGTTTATCATAGCAATTAGCTTGGAGCTTACTGAATCCGATGGTGTCCGGAGATTGCGTATTTGACGTTAACTCCGCAGGTAATATAACCGCTAAGAATGGATGTAATTTACAGTACAGACCAAAAGTTTGGACACACCCCCTCATTCTATGCGATTCATTTATTTCCAGGACAATTTATATTGTAGATTCTCACTAAAGGCATCAAAATTATGAATGAACACATATGAAATTCTGTGCTTAACAAAAAAAGTGTGAGATTATGACAAACTTTTGGACCTGAACCCGATCAAGATGGTTTGGGGTGAGCTGGACCACAGAGTGAAGGCAAAAGAGCCGACAAGCTCTTAGCATCTCTGGGAATGAATAACTCTTCAAGACAGTTGGAAAACCATTTCAGGTGACTACCTCTTGAAGCTCATCCAAAAAATAAAAAGAGGACAAAGCACTTATCAAAACAAAAAAGGATACTTCGATGACACAAGAATATAAAACATGTTTTCAGTTATCTCACACTTTTTTTTATTAAGTACATAATGCCACGTGTTCATTCATAACTTTGTTTATTTTGTAGATTGTCACTGAAGGCAACAGTCATGAAAATAAAGTAAATAATTTAATGGGAAAGTGTGTCCAAACTTTTGGTCTGTACTGTACATACAATGAAAATAATCTGCCCAGCGTTAGGGGGCTTGGGGGAAATTTAGGGAGGCTTGAGCCCCCCAAAATGGACCTAACGACGTCCATGACCTGCATGATCACCGTGACGGATTATATTGTCTCCCAATTTTTCAAACTTACCGGGTCTCAGAAAACCGAAGCGAGAAGGCAAAAGAGGAAGAGGCATGTCCTCCGTATCCGTTTTATGCAGGAAGACCTGCCTCTGGTAAGTCATGTGTGACAATGTTGACATTAGGGTCTCGCGACAGGTAGCTGATTATGGCATCATCCAAAGTGTTAAGACCGTGGTGACGGTCAGAAGTGAGGTCGCAATAGATACTCCCTTACCTAAGGAAGAAACCTTGGGCAGATGCACGGCTGCCTGAGGTCATGGTGATGGAAAGTTGCTATTGTTAATGGCAGGATAGAAGGGACAATGTTCTGTTGCTTGTGGGGAATAGGCATGGTGTTTGTGTGGTGTTGTATGAGGGGAGAGTTGTATGACGATTGGGGTGGTGGAGTGTGGGTAGTATGGGGAGAGTATCTGTGTGTGTGTGTGTGTGTGTGTGTGTGTGTGTGTGTGTGTGTGTGTGTGTGTGTGTGTTTGGGAGGGGTGAGCATGTAATGGCAGAAAGATAAAGTGCAAGTGATTATCAGGAGACTGTATGCATTTTCAAGGTTCAGGGACCTCGTTGTGCAGGGCCGGCCCGAGGCATACGCTGCTTAGGGCCCCGATAGCTCGGGGGGTAAAATGCATACCGCTGAAAGTCCACACTCCATGTTTTGCATTTGGAACAAAGTAAGGCAGTAAGTGAAATGAATCGTGTGAGCAGGAAAGGATCAGATTCCCGAGGAGGTAATATAACGTAAGCTCTGTTAATTGCCACCTCACAACGTATATTTGGCTGAAACCTTATTCTTTTGTTTTATGTCCTCAAAATTAACTCAAGGCCACATTAAATGAATGTTAAACTAAACAATGAAGTAGGCTATAGGCTTAGGTAAAGGATAGCCTATTTTTGGTTGATGAATATTTGCTGCCTGCACATGAGGAAGTTCTTCTATAGGCAAAATCCTAGTCAGTCTTAGGAGATGTATCAAACTATCTTAATGTAGGACTATCATTTAATTCAAGCCTAGCTCTTTATTGTCAAGAATGGCAAGAATCACTCTTCTCTGATGATATAGGTTAGGCCTATTATTGATTCACTGCTTGAAATAGCAAACATAGTGAGTGAATCAGGGCTATTTATGTTAACATAAGCTGCTTATTGCATAGAGTAGCCTACCAATGTCTGTGATATCAGCAATAATTAAATGTTCACATAAAGTTTATTGTGAGTGTTGTATAAAACCATAGCATCCTAAACTTTTGTTGTCTAGTATTTTTGTTTCAGTATTTTCAAAAAATGGTGTAAAATTCAGATGATGACAAGACCACTGGGTGAATTTAAACAATTCATGAAACAAGCAATATGTTGTTGTTGATAGGGAGAACAAGCAATAGTCAATCCATCTCAATATCTCTTGAGAGTGAGTCAGAGGCAAGGTCAACAATGCCCCAAAACACCCACCCCCCAAAAAGGCTGTGGTGGTGGTGAGGGGGCCCCCAAATGAAATTCTGCTTAGGGCCCCCTTTGGGCTTGGGCCGGCCCTGGTGTTGTGTATTGTCCAATGAAGGTGACAGGGAGAGGGTAGTAGTACTGTAGGTGTGTTGTTTGTGGGTAAGTGTGTATGTAGTGGAGCAATGTCTTGTAAGTATCCTGAGGGGACTTAGGATAGGAAGAAGTGTACTGTATTTCTTAGGACTTTTAGTATGTTGTTCTGGACATCTTCTGTTCTGGAGAAGTTGAAAAAATGATTTTACAATTGTGCCTATTTTTGGCTCCCAAATGAGCTATTTTGCCTGGACTAGTTCATATCCTCATATTCACCCACTCCAGATAGATAGATAGATAAATCAGATAGATAGTTACTTTATTGATCCAAGGGGAAATTCAAGCCTTACCATGATCTACCATAACCTGGTTCTCACGCAGATGGATGTTTCTCATCCATCTGAAATTTTGTCGGTAGCCCAGCTGTTTTCTGCTGTGACGGGGCGGGGGGTGTATTCAAAAAAATCTTGAACCTGATTGGAAAATTCAATGTGCGTGTCACGTACTACTTCTACGTGACTCTCCGTCGTACCCGTACTAGAACTATATCTACATTCTTTCGAGGGGGGGGGGGAATTGTGGGCCTATGTGTTATGTAGGCCCTATGGTATGTACATGTACAGTATGTATGAAAAGCATGGTTAGCAACAAACTCCACTCCCCAGCCAAAACCCATTTCAGGGAGGGAGGCTCCCTGCAACATTGGCATTAGATGAGCAGAAAATTGCTCATTTCCAATGCCAAATTGTTGGTAGATGTATTTTTACTTAATCAGTGTATGTGACTTATTTTTAATATGGGTTTTTGGTTGGCAGAAACCCTCTTCTCTTACCACTACTACGTACCACCTGTCAATCTTATACCTATACTCAGGGTGCGATTTATGAAAAAATAAGAGGGGGGATGATTCTGAAACGGCATTGCGTTGGTGACGTCATTACTAGACACTAAAATGACCCCCCCCCCCCGCCCCCCCAAAAAAAAAAAAAAAAAAAAAATCTGCTATTAGTAGCCTATCTGGGTTACAGCGCAGTGTCTGATGCCTCCTGAAGTCTACTGCAGTTCCTGTGACTGCTGCATGTCGAGCGCAACATTTTTCACAAAACTTAGAAACTCTCTCGTTCAGACTTAACTCTCCTGCTGCTTACTGTGTGTTAAATAGTTAAATAAATAATAAATAATAAAGTTTAATGTTGCCGACAATAGCCAAATTACTTTGATATCTCAGAGATGTGTTGACCATGGCCGTAGCCAGCATTTTGAAATTACCGAGGTCCTATGTGCGCGCGAATAAGAGATCTACTGAAATACTGTTTGAACTAATCTTTGAACTTCCCCTGATCAGACGAGAAGGGTCCAGCTGCAGTATTGACGGTTCCGCCTTAATGTCAGAACGCCCATGGGCGTTCCAAGAATTTGCAGATTGGCCAATCGTGAAGAATTTCGCAAGGGACACTGGGTATGATGTCATTCTCAAATCCATTTCTGAAAGCTATGGCGCACACCGCTCTAACTCGTGGTCAGCAATGGTGACATCTTGCTAGGAAGATTATGTTGGTAAGTTGGCTATATTGTTTATTTCGACAACATGCACTGACATTGTAGCCTAGCTTTCGCAGACACTCGTGTATTCATTCATCTGCGCGGGAGTCAGGTTACTGACATTAAGGTTGTAATCTTAATTGCATTTGAATTCGACAGACAGATATAACGTTAACGTTAGCAGCTAACGTTAGGGTCGTGTTCTCTTCTCTCGTCCTACTGTATGTGGTGTACACTTAGCAGCTAACGCTACCTAAAAGAAAGTACCCCATAATATAGCCTAAGTGCTATTGTGATAGTGCAAACTGTTATTTGAAATACGATACGATTGAGAAGCAAGGTTAACGTGGTTAAGCACAATGGCGCCATGGACCTGTGCACAGATATTAAACCTGAACTGTGAAAGTATGCTAACGTTATGAATTGTTTGGCTGATGAGGTAAAATGTGTGCCTGCAAATCTTTGCATTTAGTCAAGTTGCTTACACTGCTACAGTCTTGATTATTAACTGTGATTTGATGACATAATCAAAGCTATTGAGGGTGGAGATCTGTATACAGCCATCATGAAATACGATACGATTGAGAAGCAAGGTTAATGTGGTTAAGCACAACGGCGCCATGGACCTGTGCACAGATATTAAACCTGAACTGTGAAAGTATGCTAACGTTATGAATTGTTTGGCTGATGAGGTAAAATGTGTGCCTGCAAATCTTTGCATTTAATCAAGTTGCTTACACTGCTACAGTCTTGATTGTTAACTGTGATTTGATGACATAATCAAAGCTATTGAGGGTGGAGATCTGTATACAGCCATAATGATAATCATTGTTAAGAAATTGCGTTCTTTTTTCTCAATTACAGGGTGCATCTTGCCAGTACCAAAGCAACAGCTGTGGGGTATATATGTTGATGGTGAGAGAGCCTACAATATTTTACAAAATGATTACTGATATTGCGTTTGCAGACCAACTAACAGGTCCTGATGTTTTTTGTTTGTTTGTTTGTTTGTTTCAGTATGCAATGTACGCCACACTGGAAAAGACGTGTGATTTTGGGGAGGTGAGTTTTCTGAATCTTAAAAGAATATGTAGTGGAATATGTTTTTTTAATATTCCAGCCATCCTATTTGGAGCCTACAGTTAACATTCACCATATACACTTAGCTATTGAAGGAAAGGACTAACATCTCTGTACATTGCCAGTACTATAACCTTGTAAAAAGCTATGGAGATCTTTAAAAGGGAACTATGCTACGCTACTATACTAACATTTTTAGTTCAATTTACCTTTATTTAGCAGCTTAAGAGTCATTGTGGTGATTGTACAGCAGTTTTTAGGTCGATTGATAACCGCTTCGCCTCGCTCTAGCTCCTCTCGGCGTAGAAATTGAATATGCAATATTCATATGCATAGTTCATCTTTTTACTGTACAGGTTGATATGTTGTCTATTTGGAGGTGGTGGTGCCAACAGCTGTTGCAGGGATCCCTACTGAAGTATTATATACTGTATTCATAATTTCCTCACTACTCATACATATTGGGTGTTCCCAATACCTTTCCCACTACCCCCCCCCCTTTCCTGTAGCCCTACAGGTCAACGTAGCGCATCTGTGGCACCTGTCAGCCAAACCCTGGAGGCCGCATGCATGGAGAGGTACAGTATTAGAGATTGTACTTTACCATTTGCCCACATAGCAATAAGTTATACAAAAGAAATTTTGAGTATTTTCCTCTCTGCTCATATTGGCTGCTCATGAAGCTGGTAGTTAAACCTCACCCTCTCTCTCTCTCTCTCTCTCTCTGTACCCCAACAGAACAAGCTGGAACACCTTTCTTGCCCTCGCCATCAACGCATGTTGGTCCCACCCTTGAAGCATTGAGCAGAGAAAGGTATTAAAGAATGTACTTTGCCATTTGCCAACATCTATCTATTAATGCATGGAAGGCCTGTCTGTTACCCTGTTTGTCTATTCCATGCATAACCCACGGGCTACACAGGATGCTTTACATTAACATTAAGTCAATTTATATCATGAGCACATGAAAGAGTGGTCTATTTTGTTTTTAGGATGTTCACTGCACTGCAGTGGTGTAACCAGTTCCATTGATCACAGTGGAAGTTAATTGTTACGGCAGAAATGGTTTTCACTTCATGCATCCAGCGTAGCCTCCCTGTGTAACTCTTGAACCACTCATCTGACTTACCATCAATTTGCTACTATGTGTGAGAGCAGTGCGAAGTTGTTGGCTTTGGACCAAAAACAACAAATGTCATTATACACTGTATCCATAATTTTCTCACTACTCATACATATTGCATAATTTTCTCTCTGTTCATATTGGCTGCTCATGAAGATGGTTGCCTCCCTGTGTAACTCTTGAACCACTCATCTGACTTTCAATTTGCTACAGGTTTTGCTAATGGCATGTGTGAGTGCAGTGCAAAGTGGTTGGCTTTGGACCAAAAACAACTAATATCTAAATATTAAGCCATTGCCCAAAGCAGTAAATCATTCAAAGCAAACCTTGCATTTATTTTTTATTTGGTGTATTCTCTCTTTCCCTCTCCTCAGCCCCGCAGAACAAGTGGCAGCGATGGACAGGCCTGTCCTCCCCCGGAGATCCTGCAGAGGATCATCAAGGAGACGCTCTGCTTGGACATGGGAATGCTGTTTTTTTTTAATAGGATATCATCATAGAAGATGTCTGACTCCCTGCCTGGCACTAACACACACACACACACACACACACACACACACACACACACACACACACCAGTCCAGCCAGTCTCCCAACTCACTGCACAGCATTTTAATGTATCTGACCACAAATTGTCCTGAAATCCTTGAAGTTAATGCAAATTAGTTAATAATACCATATCCTTAACAGAGCAAGGTGTAAGTTCTAATTTCTTATCTCTAAAACTGGGGGTAGGGATATCTCAGGCTTTTTTTGTTTTGAGTTCTGAGACATGCTTCTTTTTTGAGAGAGAGAGAGGATTGGGGGATATGTTTGCAATATAATATAATAGTATCTGAAGTTTAAGGATTTTATTTGTTCAGTTTGAAAAAGAAAGAAGAGAAACTAGGGAAAAGGAGAGAAACTTAACACTGCCAAGCTGATTCCTGACCTTGTGCCACAGCTTTAATCCAGTTTTATTCATTCTTTATTTCTTGTTTATTCATTGCTTTTTATTTATTTGCTATTCTGGTCTATAATGTGTTTTTGGTATTTATTTATTTGTTATGCCGGTCTGAAATGTGTTTTAATATGTCCACAGATGTAAAATAGCTTTGTAGCTAACTGGTACATGGCCCCTGTCAAATAAACCAATAAACTAAACTTCACTTCACTGTTCATGTTTGTTTGAAATAAACTGTTTGAGAGTTACAATTCTGTTTTATTTAATCATCCAATGTGTGCTAAAGGTGGTGGGGGCGGCATAGAAGTGTCCCCAGCTCGTAAGCGATGTTCAACATGCAACCTAGGAAGTGCAAGTTTTCTGTATGGTCTCAATGGCGGAATAAAACTGTTTTTGTGTTATCGTTATCATACTATAACGTAGAGGGACGTGCCGCGTGACTTATGAGCTCTGCGGATTCAGTCAGTAGGCTATCTGTAATGTAAAGGAAGGGGCCTCATTGAGTGTATTCACTGGTATTACGTAGGGATACACCGAAAAATATTTGGTTGATGTAGGCCTACGTGTCCTGTTAACTCTTTTTCCGTTTGACATCAAACAATCTGCATGACTTAAATATTGCAAATACTCCTTTTACAATCGGAATAAGAATCATTTTCACGAACTTTACTCTGGACAAAATACAAACGAGTCGCCAAATGCTTTCACTTTCCTATCTATCGAGGCTAGCGATAGCACCTGAGAACCCGGATGTTCAATAACAAAGCAGCACGTTGACAGTGACGAAGTAAGGGGCAGTACTGTGTGAGGGCGTTTTATCGAGGACTGGGTGTTTTAGATGAGACGCAGCTGGATGATGTTGGATCATACTGACTTTGCTAAACTCACTTATTGTATTACATACATTATAATATGCATAGCTGCCACAGTAAAGGGAAAGGTCTGAGACACTGTATTTATATAGCGCTTTTCTACTCCTACGAGCACTCAAAGCGCTTTACAATGTATGCCTCACATTCACCCATTCACACACCGGTGGCAGAGGCAGCCATGCAAGGCACCAACCTGCTCACCAGGAGCAATCTGGGGTTAGGCATCTTGCTCAAGGATGCCTCGATGGGGTCAGGCGGAGAGGGGCTCAAACCTGCAACCCTCCGGTTGCCGAACGGCACCTCTACCAACTGTGCCACCACCGCCCCGCCTCAAAGTCAATGAGACACAGCTCCTCCTTCCTTCCTAATAGGCGACATAACTGAGCAATGCTGAATATGCAGCTGTATCTTAGCACAGAATTCTTTAGGCTGTTTATGATTTTGTGACAACAGTGTAACCAGTTGTGTCCAGTGGATGTGATTTAAGTGCTCCTATCATTTAGTCTACAATAATGTGCCACAGATTACAGTTTTAAAAATTGTGTTCATTTCACAGGTTTCAATGAGATTGAAAACTTGAAAACTTATCTCTGCAAATTATAGGTTTATATTATAATGTGTGATGATCTAGCAAGTTCAGCCTTTAACACTAGATAAAGACATACCTTGCCTAAATATAGGCGATCTTTACACTGAAATTAAACCCTCTCATTCTCTAGCAAGTACGTTACCATATACCTCGATTGTAAGAGGTATCATGCCCATACAAAGCTTCCGCAAGACAATGAAGCAAAACCGGTGATATGTTTTGCGGCACTAACGCGCGCAAAAGGGTTAATTAATTGGCGCGTCTAAAGAATGTTTAACTTATTTTCGGCTCAAAAAAATTACCGAGGTCCGGACCTCGGTGTCCTCTATTGTAGCTACGGCCATGGTGTTGACCCAAGTCATTCGTTGGATCCGACGGTAGGTGCGGTATAGGGCGCTGGAGACGATAACCTCAACAATTTGGTTTTTGCAAATGTGAGGAAAGCCAGGGCATTGAGCATAAAAATAGCCAATGCAAATAGGGCCAGCTAGGCATTCCTTGGGTATTGTTGAAGCATTTTGCCTAGATTATGCCATTTCTTGGTCATTTTCCACTACTGGCTGAATGACCTAAAAAAAATTGTCATCCCCCGCGATTCAGAAGGATAGGCCTATTTTGCCTGATACGTTGACAATACACGCATTTCATATCAAACTTAAATTATGCCTATGACAAACAGTTCGTTTTCCTTTGCACAAAGTTGTTCAAGCAATGTGATAACATCACGAAGTTTCCTTTCGTTTTCCAAGCTTTAGTCTTTCCAGTGAGAAAAAAAACACCTGCGCATAGGCTGAAGTTCGCGGCAAAGTTCGCCAGTTGTCACCCACGCAATTCAGGACACAGGACGCATTTTTTACATTTTATAATTCGCTTGTTTATGCGCGCTAGATGTTCTTTAGTCACATCACATGGCTTGCATACTGTGTCATGAGATATCAAGGGGGGATAAATGTTATCCCCACCGGAGATAAAATTATTCAAGTAGAGGCAGGGATACCAAAACCAGAAGTGGGGATTTCTGAGGCATCCCCCCCCTACAAATCGCAGCCTGTCTATACTTAGTATAGGTACGTATAGGCTTACTTTCACCCCTGCTCTCTGTGCGTTTTATTATGACCGCCACTGCGTAGCAAGCGTAGCGGTCATATAATGATTGTCAAAGTTTTTTTTTTTTTTTTTTCTCCCGTCATCTACTTCCTGAATTTTTGGTCAACGATTCCCGGGACACCGTAACACCGGGGCACATGAAACTTGGTGGGCATGTAGCCCCTGTAGACTTTTACGGAAAAATTTCGTTTGGTCCCCGGGGGCCACTCCATCTTTGCGTGGCCCCCCCGTGAAACCCCAAAAATGCAGTTTTTCCTAAAAAACTACCTGACCCGTGACATTGAGGATGATGAAATTTTTATGGAATGTTGGTCTCAAGAGCCCACATCAACTTAGCTTATAACCAGTCATTTGTGATTTGCACCCCCATGGTAAAAAATTTAAATGCAATATTATACTGCTTTAATTGCCCCTATCTTTACATCAGATGTTCTAAACTGCACCAAATTTAATGTGTATGATGAACCTGACATCTTGTGGGAATATGTCAAGTTTTGTGTAATTTCATCCATGGGGGGCTATAAAATAAATGAATTTATATGTACATTTAATGACAGTACAACGATTGACCTGTAGATGGTGCTATTAAGTGAATGGTTACTGGGTTACAAAATTCAAATGATCATTTAGCCTACATCATATGTGCTCTATGGCAAGCCGTTCAGGAAAAAAAACTTGAATATATTGAATGAAACTCCGAATATATTGAATGAAAGAAAACCTTGAATATATTGAATGAAGTCCCGAATATATTGAATGAAACTCTGAATATATTGAATGAAGTCCCGAATATATTGAATGAAACTCCGAATATATTGAATGAAAGAAAACCTTGAATATATTGAATGAAACCCTGAATATATTGAATGAAGTCCCGAATATATTGAATGAAACTTGCCTCATCTGAGGTCAGTGCCGGCGGCCATCTTATGTGTGTCACCAGTATGGAAATGCCCTGACCAGGCCAGAGCCCTTATTAGAATTTCTCTGACCAGGCAGTACTGCTTTGGTGGAGTGAATGAGTAAATGAGGCAAAAATATTAAATAAATTATAGTTTTATTAATAATTGCATTGATTGCAGCTGCAAGGTAAAATAGTTTAGTTAAGTCACAGTCAGTTATTTTGGCCGAGTAGTAATCCAGCTGCGTTACCACCTGTACAGCACAGGAAGCGGCGACGATCCCACTGAAGGTTGGCGTAGCAGCTAGCTAGCGGCGACGATCCCACTGAAGCAGCGACGATCCCACTGAAGGTTAGCGTAGCAGCTAGCTAGCGGCGACGATCCCACTGAAGCAGCTAGAAGTGGCGACGATCCCACTGAAGGTTGGCGTAGCAGCTAGCTTCAGTGGGATCGTCGCTGCTTCCTGTGCTGTTCACTGGTGGTGGTAACGCGGCTGGATTAATTACTTCTCGGCCAAAATAACTGTCTGTGACTTAACTAAACTATTTTACCTTGCAGCTGCAATCAATGAAATTATTAATAAAACTGTAATTTATTTAATATTTTTGCTTCATTTACTCATTCATTGCCAACCACTCAACCCAAGCGGTACTGACTGGTCACAGGCATTTCCATACTTGTGACACACATAAGATGGCCACCGGCACTTCAATAATTCGGGACTTCATTCAATATATTCGGGGTTTCATTCAATATATTCGGGACTTCATTCAATATATTCGGAGTTTCATTCAATATATTCAGGACTTCATTCAATATATTCAGGGTTTCATTCAATATATTCAGAGTTTCATTCAATATATTCGGGACTTCATTCAATGTATTCGGGACTTTATACAATATATTCGGAGTTTCATTCAATATATTCTGAGTTTCGTTCAATATATTCAAGGTTTTCTTTCATTCAATATATTCGGAGTTTCATTCAATATATTCGGGACTTCATTCAATATATTCAAGGTTTTCTTTCATTCAATATATTCGGAGTTTCATTCAATATATTCAGGACTTCATGCAATATATTCAAGGTTTTTTTCCTGAATGGCTTGCCATAGTGCTCATATATAACTACATACACACAAGCACACATGCGCACGGGTACACACACACACACACACTACATACTGTACACACAAGCACACATGCGCACGGGTACACAGACACACACACACACACACACTCTTATACGTGTACACAAAAGCAAACTCAACACACATTTATAACATGAGAGAGATACAAACAAGTTGACAAGCATCATATATATGCAGAGAATGTGCAGAACTGAGCGGCGGTCATATTTTGTACCGCCATGCGGTACATCTAGTTATCCTAGGATCTCGCATGCCCCGAGAAAATGATGCATACTGTTATGGTATGTAATTGCCCCACCTGTTGGTGGCTCGCGTAACCATTAGTTGATGTTCACATGTGTGCAGCACGCCATTAAATCTTGTGCTGATCTGAAACAGTGACTCCTGCTTCGTGTGTCCCATTACACACTCCCAAACATGGTGTCAGAAGCTTGGGAAAGTTAGTGAGATAACTTAACTTTACGCAAGTTTTTTCTAGTTCGACGTTAACAGATAAACGGAGCGAAAATGGCTGCCAACCTGAACGCGATTCCTCCTTCAGCTGAGATGAAGCTCTCCGGGGATGTTGCCGCTAACTGGGACACGTTCAAGGAAGATTTTCAAGACTACATGTTAGCATCTGGACTCGGTGAAAAAACGGCGGAGGTAAAAGCAGCTACACTGAGAAGGGTAATGGGCAGTGAGTGAATGCAGGCATATCTATAAACACAACTTGCACTTAAATGCAGGCGAAGAGAAAGATATTGAAGCCATTCTGAAAGCCTTGGAAGAGTATTTCAAACCTGCAAAAAATGTTATATTTGACCGTTTTGTTTTTGGAAGTTTAAAACAAGAGGAGGGAGAACTGATAGATGCATATGTGACTAGGCTTAGAGAAAAGGCTGCTACCTGCAACTATGGTCCAGTAAAGGAGGAACTTATAAGGGACAGGCTAGTCCTTGGCATAGCAGATGAAGGCACGCGCCGCTGGCTTTTGAGAGAAAAAAACCTTACCCTTGTCTCAGCTATTGATATGTGCCGGGCTGCCGAGCTTACAGATGCACGTATGAGGGCATTGGTCCAGAAACCTGAGGACGCAATCAATGCTACAGACTCCAGGCCAGGGGCGGTCCTACCCTCTTTGGTGCCCTGGGCGAACACCTTATCTGCGCCCCCCCCCCCCCCCCCAAAAAAAAAAAAATTTATTATCATAAAATATAATAAAAATGACGCAGCACACCTCATACTATTATCATGGCCTAGAACAAGAGGATAAAAATAACAAAACAGTTATATAGCCATTGCTGCAAATTTCCATTTTTTTTTCTTTTCTATTTTTTGCAAAACCCTTATGGTACTTACTATATATGTGACGGGTGGGAGTGGGAGATGTATTCAATGTAATTAGTGACCACCTAGAATTGACGTTTCTTAGGTCACCTGACATTCAATCGGCTCACGTGAGGAGGAAACGCAGGTAGATTAGTCTAGCTGGTAACGCAGGCTCACTCTCTGTTTGTAACCGAGCAGTGCAGCAGTGGTGAGAGCACTGTTGGCGTGCCGGGTTTGCCGGCGGTGATGCATAGAGCGGTACTCGAGCCCCAGCTGAAGTTTGGCTGTTTTCCTGGCCGTGTTAGCAGTTACAAACAACCCCCCTCATGCTGACTCATCTTGTATCCACCTACCCTCGCCTCTTATATTGTGTGCCCTTATTGGGGGTGGTGTCGTTTTGTTTTCTTTGATTTTCCTTTTATTTCTGTTTATTTAAATTAATTGTTTGCTGTGCATAACGCAAGTGACCGTGTGGCTTGTAACCTCTATGAGCTTTGCTCATTGCTATACCGTATATCAATCATTAAAAGAACTTTATTTTATATACAACCTTGTATTCTATTCATTCAGTTGAATACCTTAGCGGGGAATTTATTCTTATCTAAGAGAAACACCAGGTTGTTCAGGTTACATATATATACTACTATATACTACTTACTACTACTACTACTTACTATATGTATACTACTATATACTACTCTACTATATGCATGTCTAGCTTCTACAGCAAAGGAGAAGATCTGAACCCCAAACCCCTCCCCTTTCTTGTGTGTGAGACTTCAGCATTGAGGTCTGAAAGCAGGCAAACCTTAAGGGATTTGGGGTGTTCATTTTCTGCAAATGGGTGATAGAAAACTCTTCTGTTCAAATTATAGGTCTATATGCAGGGGCGGTCCTACCCTCTTTGGTGCCCTGGGCGAACACCTTATCTGCCCCCCCCCCCCCCCCCAAAAAAAAAATAAAAATAAAATAATAATAATAATAATAATAATAATAATAACATAAAAACTATCATACTATCATGAACAAGAGGATAGAAATAACAAACCAGAGGTATTGCTGCTAACTTCCATTTTTTTTCTATTTTTTGCGAAACTCTTGTGGTACTTATGGTAGCTATTAGTTACTCTCTGCATGTCTAGCTGCTACAGCAAAGGAAAAGATCTGAACCCCAAACCCCTCCCCTTTCTTGTGTGTGAGACTTCAGCACTGAAGTCTGAAAGCAGGCAAACCTTTGGGGTGCTCACTTTCTGCAAATGGGTGATAGACAACTCTTCTGTTCAAATTATACAATAATGTGTGTGATTTTTTTTGTTTAGTTTTATTTTTGAGCTCTTGGTTATTGGATGGAACTCCAGCAGATAACTAAGCCAAGTTTATAACACCAGATAAAGATATTTCCCTTGTCAAAATGCGAGTGATCTTTACACTGAAATTGATCCCCCTTATTTTCAAGCAAGTACGTTACAGGTACCAATGCATGCATCTGGTTGTCTACTTTAATTTGATACCAAATACCTCCATTGTAGGCACAGATATACCCATACCAAAGCTTCTGAAAGACAGTGAAGCAAAACCACTTCACCCGCAGTTGTATTTTTCAGCGCTCGCGTGCACAAAAAAAAAAAAAAAAAAAATTGGGTCCGCGATGCCGCCCCCGACGATGCCGCCCTGGGCGACCGCCCATATCGCCTATGCCAGAAACCGCTCCTGTCTATAATAATGTGTAGTGATTTGTTTTGGTTTAGTTTTATTATTTGAGCTCTTTATTAGATGCAACTCCAGCAGCCAAGTTAATAAGACCAGATAAAGATATTTTAAAATGGAGGGCGATCTTTACATTGAAATTGAACGCCCTCATTCTCAAGTAAGTACATTACAAGTGGCACCAATGCATGCGTCTGGATGTCTACTTTAATTTGATACCAAATACTTCTACTTTAGGCGCAGATATACCAGTACCAAAGCTTCCGAAAGACAATGAAGCAAAAACCGGATCACCCGCGATTGTAATTTTTCGGCGCTCGCGTGCGCAATAATGATAAAAAAAAAACAACAAAAAAAACCATGCCCGTGATGCCGCCCTACCGACGATGCCGCCCTGGGCGACCGCCCATATCGCCCATGCCAGAAACCGCTCCTGCACCAGGCAGCTGCAACTCGCACACATTCACCAAGCCAAGGGCTAAAGAGACAGGAGTGAGCTGCAAATATTGTGGTCACCAGCATAAGGCAGGGAGAGACGCATGTCCTGCATTTGGAAAGGCCTGTCGCCATTGTGGAACACTTAACCATTTTGCCAGTGTGTGTCTAAAAAACAGTCTGGACAGCCTCGCCTAAATGTAGTGGACACTGTAGCAGACACATTGCAGAACAATGAGGAAGAAGTGTTCCTGTATATGACTGCAGCAGCTACAACAAATACACAGCAAGGAAAGAAGTGGTTTGTGAATCTGAGAATGAACAGTGTTAGACTGAAATGCCAGTTGGACTCTGGAGCTACTTGTAATGTCATGAGCCTCAAAGAGAAGATGAGAGTGGCGCCGAAAGGAAGACTAACACCTAGCCACACTAGGCTGAAGCTTTACTCAGGTGAGGCCATGACTTCACTAGGACTGTTCAGAACCTGTTGCTCAATAAAAGGACAGACTTACCCATTAGACTTTGAGATCGTGGAGACAAACCAGTATCCATTGCTGTCGGGCTCAACATGCGAACGCCTGGGTCTGATGCACTTCACCATACCTGAGGACCTCCATAAGGTGGAATGCATTGTTCCAGGATCTCTCACAAGGCAGCAGCTCACCAGCAGGTATGAAGATGTCTTCACCTCACCCATTGAGTCATTACCTGGTGAAGTCCACTTTGACTTAAATGAGTCAGTGACACCAGTTCAGTGTCCACCACGCAATGTCCTGATAGCCCTCAAAACAGCTGTTAAAGCAGAACTGGATAGACATGAGCGGGAGGGTCACTTAACCTCTGTGTCAGAGCCCACAGATTGGATTAGTAATATGGTAATCATTAAGAAACCTGATAAAATTCGAATTTGCATTGATCCAAAACCACTGAATAAAGCTCTCAAGAGATCACACTACATCATGCCTACGCTATACGATGTCCTCTATAAGCTGCCCAAAGCCTGCATATTCTCGCTAGTGGACGCTCGTGATGCTTTCTTGCAATGCAAGGTTGACAATGAAAGCAGCTTCTTGACAACATTCTGGACGCCATGGGGACGCAAACGCTGGCTTAAGCTCCCTTTCGGGGTTTCAGTGGCTCCTGAAGTGTATCAAAAGAAACAGCATGAGCTCCTCGCTGGCCTGAGTGGAGTGGAGCCGATTGCAGATGACATCTTGATTGTTGGCTGTGGCGACTCAGAAGACGAGGCTGTCAGGGACCATAACACCAAGCTACTTGCACTTATGGAGCGCTGCAGAGAAGTGCGTCTCAGGCTCAGTTTGAAGAAGCTGCAATTTAAGGTGAAGGAAGTGCATTTCCATGGACATGTGCTGTCAGCAGAGGGCCTCAGACCAGACCCTGAGAAGGTCAGGGCAGTTCAGGCCATGCCAGTGCCAGTGGATGCCAAAGGCGTCCAGAGATTCATAGGGTTCATCACGTACCTTTCAAAGTTCATGCCGCAGCTGTCTGAGGTGTGCGAACCTTTGCGCAGGCTTCTAGACAAGAAAGTACCATGGCACTGGCTTCCGAAACATGATGCCGCAGTTGCAGAAATCAAGCGCTTAGTGTCAGCAGCACCAGTCCTGAAATATTATGATGTCAGTAAGCCAGTCACAGTGCAAAGTGATGCAAGCCAAAATGGTTTAGGATGCTGTCTCTTGCAAGATGGACAGCCGGTGGCATTCGCTTCCTGGGCACTAACACCAGCAGAGCACAATTATGCACAAATCGAAAAGGAGTGCCTTAGCATAGTCTTTGCCTGTCAGCGTTTTCATTACTACCTCTATGGAAGATGTGATGTGACAGTAGAAACTGACCACAAACCGCTCATTGCCATCTTTAACAAGCCGCTCCTCAGTGCCCCGAAGCGACTTCAAAGTATGCTGCTAACCCTTCAGGGCTACTGCCTGAGTGTGGTGTACAAACCAGGTCCGGTGATGTATCTCAGTGACACGCTGAGCAGAGCCACGACACCCCCACATAGTTCAGACCTGCCCTACATACGCCATTCTGTATGCCTGATAGGACAGCAGGAGCAGTTGGAGGCTGAACAGGTGAATCAAGCTGATTACCTCGATGTCACAAGTCAGCGCTTGGCCCAGATCAAACAGTATACAGAGACTGACGAACACCTTAAGGCCCTCATGTCAATTGTGTTGGGGGGCTGGCCAGACCAGAGAGGACACACGCCAATAGCCATCAGAGAATACTGGGCCTTCAGGGACGAAGTAAGCGTGCAGAATGGGGTCCTCTTCAAAAGTGACAGGGTCATCATCCCTATACTAAGCAGCTTCGTCCTGCAATGTTGAGACGTATTCACTGGAGCCACATTGGAGCAGAGGCCTGTTACAGACAGGCGCGCTAAACACTCTTCTGGCCTAACATGCAAGGGGAGATCAAGGACTTTGTAGGTGTAACGGAGGCCAGCTAGCGCGGCTAGCTCGGTGGTAGTGTGTAAATCCTCATCACCCAATTCCATGGGCGCTTCTAACACGCTGAGTTAGAAGCTCGGGCTTTTAGCTCAGTTGGTTAGAGCGTTCCACTCCCACGCCGGGAGTTTGTAGCTTGCGGGGTGGCGGGTTCGAGACCCGTGTGCGGTGCGGACAGCCACCGGCTACATTGGTGCCGTGACCCGGATGGGAGTGAGGATTTGGAGGGTGAGTGGAACGGAGGCCAGCTAGCGCGGCTAGCTCGGTGGTAGTGTGTAAATCCTCATCACCCAATTCCATGGGCGCTTCTAACACGCTGAGTTAGAAGCTCGGGCTTTTAGCTCAGTTGGTTAGAGCGTTCCACTCCCACGCCGGGAGTTTGTAGCTTGCGGGGTGGCGGGTTCGAGACCCGTGTGCGGTGCGGACCGCCACCGGCTACATAGGCCAGTGTGCTATATGCAATGAGTACGCACATGACCAGCAAAAAGAGACAATGATGTCACATCCCCTCCCAAAGCGCCCCTGGCAGATTGTAAGCATGGATCTGTTCAACTTCGCAGGGAAAGATTTCTTATTCATCGTGGACCACTACTCAGACTTCTGGGAAATAGAGCACCTTCTGACCTGTGTGCTGAAACTACCATCAGAAGATGCAAGGCCCAATTTGCCAGGTATGGACAACCTGATCGCGTGATCACAGACTGTGGCTCACAGTTTGATTGTGGCCTTTTCCGCCAGTTTGCCCGAGATTGGGGTTTTGAACACATCACTTCTTCCCCACGTCACTCAATAGGCTAGTGACAATGGGCCCAAAATTTTGAGAGACCCCTACCTATGGTAGAACAAAACCCAACCATGTTTTTCTTCATCTTTAAGGTCTCCCATATATGAAATGGATTCTTGGACAAAAATATTTTGCTGCAAAGATGGTTAAATTCATAGATATTGTCATACACCCCATAGCTAAAAAAAGAACAAAAATGGACCCTTGCCGAATGGGACTTAAGACATATAAACTGATACAGAATCTTAATACAAGTTCTGAGACCTTTGAAACTTGACATGTATGTAGCCAAGAAGTTGCTGTACCTTCTAGAAAAACCTGTGTGTGAATATCTTGAAGTATGCCATGTTTAGAGCCCTAAGAACACAAACCTAAAATAGGCGGACATGGAAAAAATTGGACACCTTTGCAGAATGTTTTTGTTTAGTTTGTGTTTGCTTTGGCAGGGAAACACATGGTATGGCTTGTTGGAAGGTGGGGTTGTGCTGAATCCAGCAATACCCAATATGTAAATGTACCATGTACAATCAGGGTGCTACCTTCCTCAATGTATGAGGCGTCCCAAATTAAGGAAAATTATGCATTGATATAAATACTGTATATAAGTCCATGGTCAGTGCTGACAAGGCTGTTGACAATTTCATTGGTATAGCAAAGTATGTTACATGAGTTAAGTCCTAGTCTATATTTAGGATCAGCTACATTTCATAATAATACATTTCATATGACAAACTATAAAAATAAAAACAAAAAGTGCACCTCCCATCAAGCCATTTAAAAAATGGTCTGATAAGGTTGGATATATACTTAAATATTTCTTACCCTTTCTTCAGACATCCCCTAAAGCCCCCCTCTCAGACTACAGGAATGAGAGAAGAGGGGGAGGGACAAACGTCTATTGGGTTTGATAGACAAATCATATGCTTAAATTGAGGTCATTTTAAGCAATATAAAAAGTATTCCAGGAAGGCATCACATAACCCACCTTTGGCATAGGCGGGAACTCTAGACATACTAGTGATAGTAAATTAATTTCCTCAGTAGATACGTCTAGCTATCAGCCATAGGGGACCACTGTATTCAGACATTGCCTGTGTCTATCCAATTATGTGGACAGGGAGTTGGGCTTAGCGTTGTTTGAATCGGCTTGTTCGTTGCTTGGATTGGTCGTATTTATAGTAGTGCTGTCAAAATTAACTGATTAATCACGTGATTAATCCAAAAAAATTAACTCAGATTAAAAAAATTAACTCAGATTAATCCTGATGGATATGGTTCCACTTTGATGCCATTTATTATGTTCAATTCAGATAGAAAATGACTCTTCTATCAAATCAAACTATACAAAGATTATGGCCTAGCTCCTGACTGTCCAACAACATGTTTGGAGAACCCTTGGGGGTAGGGGACAGGTGGGAATTGCCCCATTAGAGAAGAACAAAGCCAACTATAAGTATCAGGGCCTTTACAGGGCAAAATAAGGATCCAACATACCCTAGCATCCAAATTCTTACTGAGGGAAATGAGTTGCGATTAAAAGTGATTAATCACGATTAATCATTGTAAAAGTTTGTGATTAATCAGATTAATTATTTTAATCGTTTGACAGCACTAATTTATAGCCATACAAAACGCCTCCTATGGCTCTGGCATAGTGCTATCCTATTGCATGCAGTTTGAAAGCTCATGGCCAGCCAGTACATTTTATGAATAGTCAGGCTTGTCAGGCTACAAGAGGTATTTTGATCTGTTAATCCTGCCTTATGTTAGTTGGAATGATATGAAATTGACCACACTGAGATGCATAACATAAGACCTCATAGCTCACTGACACCAGGTCAGTCAGCCTGAAGCAGCCAGATTTCAGTCGAGGCCCCAGCCATGCTCTGCCTGCAAACCAGTCTCAGAGAATCTAAAATCCAAGTTACTTTGGTGCCAGTCAGCGACTCAAATTGTCAATGGATTTGCCAGGTTATTAGCTTTGGAGCTAGACTGTATACTGCAATATTCAGTCCTTCTGTCTCACCAGGGGTAACCAATTTTGAGCTGTGCAGTTGGCAATCAAACCATTCTCCTGGCAGGGATATGACTCCTGTCACATTCCCTAGTAGCCCTGCTATACTGTTAAGCGACCTTGCGCATCATGAAAGGCACTATATAAAACAAGTTGTTATTAATATTATTATTATTATCATACAGCACTAGGGTGTCCACAGCCCAGAGCCCAAGCCTATCAGATATTCAGCACTAGGGTTTCTACTGCCCAAAGCCCCACCTATCAGTTATTCAGCACTAGGGTATCCACTACCCAACTCCCAGCCTATCGGCTGTCCAGCACTAGTGTGTCCAAAACCCAAGCCAATGAGCTATGTAGCACTAGAGTGTTCACTGCCCAGAGCCCAAGTCCATAAGCTATCCAGCACTAGGGTGTCCACAGCCCAAAGCTCAAGCCTATCAGTTATCCAACACTAGGGTTTCCACTGCCCAAAGCAAGGCTATCAGCTATTCAGGACTAGGGTGTCCACTACCCAAAGCCAAGCCTATCACCTATCCAGCAATAGAGTGTCCGCTGCCCAGAGCACAAGTTAATAAGCTATCCAGCACTAGGGTGTCCACTGTCCAAAGCCCAAGCCTATCAGCAAGAAAGCACTAGGGTTTCTAATGCCCAAAACCTAAGCCTATCCGCTATCCCCGGCGCTAGGGTTTCCATTACCCAAAGCCCAAGCAGCTATCCAGCAGACTGCCCAAAACCCAAGCCTATCAGATGGCAGGGACTAGGGTTCCCACTGCCCAAAGGCCAATCAGCTAGCCAGCAGTAGGGTGTCCACTATTCAAAGCCCAGGCTTAGCAGCTATCCAGCACTAAGGTGTCCACTGCCAAAGCCCAAGTCTATCAGCTATGCCCAGCGCAAGGCTGTCCACTGCCTAAAGCCCAGGGCTGTCAGTCATCCAGCACTATTGGGTGTCCAATGTCCAAAGGCCAAATCTATCAGCTATCCCCAGCACAAGGGTGCCCACTGCACAAAGCCCAAGCCTATCGGTTATCTAGCACTATAGGGTGTCCACTGCCGAAAGCCCAAGTCTATCAGCTATCCCCAGCACTAGGGTGTCCACTGCCAAAATTCTAACCCAGCACCTAATCTACTTTGGAGACTAATGCTGAGTGGTCAACAGAGAATGAGTGGATGTCTGAAGGTGACTGAGTGTGACTGGTCATTGAAAAGAGTGGTAGACTGATGACCATGGCAGATGGTGGATCAAGGGCGAGATGTGGGCCATAAATGTGGAGAAAAGGCCTATGTGATGTACAGTACACAGTGCATACAAAATAGCCTACTGCATTTTTACAGACATGCAATATTTTATGCACAAATATTGAAGTAGTAAATGGACTGATGTAATTAGGTGGTTTTAAATCCAACTTGCAATGCTTGTTTAAGCTATGTGAATAACAATTTCTATCGATGGAAACACTATAACTATTTCCATTGATGGATCAGCCCTCTGATGCAAATATAATCTAATTTGCTTAAAGAGCTTATGAAATGAAAATCCATCTATTGTTCACATGAAATTTTTGTATTTTTCTGAAACTTTCAATCCAACTTAATATCAATTTTCGGGGCAGAACTTGTTAAAACGGCAACTTAAAAGTGTGCCTTTGGTGCGACATTAATCATTGGGCCGTGACGTCAGAGGGTGGACACGCTTCATTATAGTAACCTTGGGCTGGCTGCGAAAACAACATACCTTTGATGGACCCATATCTCATAAACACTTCTGAAGCATATTTCCACTTAATCTTCAGACAACCCAAGCTAGGGACCAGATGTACAGAGTCTATTAAAACTAACCATGATGTCCGTTTTTTATTTAATAACTTTAAAGAGATGATAAAGGTATAAAAGCACCATACAGTAGTGGCCAGTTCATTCACATGAGGTTACGCTATGTAACGTTAGCGCCTAACATACAAACACTTCTAAAGCATTTCGACTTAAATTTCAGACAAACCAAGCTAGGGACCAGATGTACAGAGTCTATACATACTAACTATGATGTCCAGAAATAAGCAACATATTGATTACCTGAGAAAAGCTGGAAGGAAGGACTGAATAGTCTACATTTCTAAGGTTGGTTACTACATATCAATAAGCTAAACGTAACACTTAGCTAAGCGATTAGCAGCGAGTTCTACAGATTGTCAAGTGGTACCACACCGACACTATCATACTAACGCTCAAATACAAGATCAGTCTCATCGCTGTACAGCGACACTAATCTCTAAACATACTCCGTTTCAGGGTCTACAGTATCGGGACGAATAGATAGGCCATTTAGCAGAGTGGTATTGGATCCCGGTATGCTAACGTTACTTGGTTTAGGGATCGGTCGGGCTATGCCGCGCAACTATGCCTATGATGCAAGTTACACACTACCTTTCCAAGCTAAACAACCTAACAGAAACTCAAATTTCGTGTTTGGTTCTGGCAACACTGTACAGCTAGGCTTAGTACTAGGGTGTTACAAGGCAGGCTAATGTCAGAGTGCTTAGAAGAGGAATATAGAATCTATAGCACTGCTATCTCTGGTAATGTGGCGGTCAGACTCACGTTGCGCCCGAGCAGTTGGAGGGACTATCTCCGTCGGCAGTGGCACACCAGAGATCTCTACAGGGAACTGCTTGTGGTAATAGAAGTCTCCTATTCCCAACCATGCCTGCGATTTCCACATTCTTGGTAAAACAGGAGGGGTGGAAATACGTATGGAGCACAACACCGATGTTGAGGTCACTTCATGCTGATACTTCCATACAAACTGTATCCACAGTGCTCTCTTTTAGCCTTCTCCTTGCCTTTCGGAAAATTGTGCAGAGAGATGCCTACAGTAATCTACTATTCTTGCAACTAGCACTATTTGGCCCCCAGCAACACAATATTTTTCACCTTGCTTTGCTTTAGTAGCCAGACACCACCATTTCAAATTGGTCTACTAGAACTTGGAGTTGGAGCGTGTCCACCCTATGACGTCACGCATGTCGCACAAAAAGACAAAATATTGCTCTTTTTGAGCACGTTTTAACATGACTTCCCGGATAAATTATTACCCAGACAATATCTCGTTTTAATCACAAGACTTGGAACCTTTGAAATCAGGAACAAAAAGTGTGAAATTCCAACATTTTATTTTCATTTCATAAGCTCTTTAAGTGGTGTTTGATATTTAATGCAAACATGAAATGTGGATGGAAGTTGGATGGAAAACTGCTTATTGCCATACTATAGACCTACCATACTATTCCACACATCTGCCCCCATACTTGATGAACCCTGTTTTATAATAAAAGGCGTTATATGATATCATTTATGAACGTATCCTAAATGCAGAGCAGTACTTTACTTTGCTGCAGGGCCGGACTGGGGCCAAAAAATGGCCCGGGCATTTTTGGCTGTGACGGCCCACCATGATTTTATTCAACAATATCTTAATAGCAAGCTAAAATAATACTGAAAGTTGGAAACATTGCATGATCATTAGAGATTTAATTGGACTAGCCCAGTATACTTTAAGAAAATTATGACCAAATTATGACAGCACCGGCCCAAAAATGACCATCGGCCCACCGGGCATTGCCCTGTATGCCCTATGGCCAGTCCATGCCTGCTTTGCTGTAATTTTCTTTGCCAATTTGTGAATTCTTCTTAGCACTGACCGTGGACATGACTGGAGACTTGATTATGGATTCAGCACAACCCCAGCAATGATTGGATATTTCTATCAAACCCAGCTGGCGTTTGTCCCTCACCCTCCTCTGATGTACAGGAACAAATATTTAAATCTGCAGTCTTGTCAGTACTTTAGACTTTCCCTGGCGGTGGCAAATTGATATGCTCAACAGGTGCGTCTAGCTATCAGCCATAGGGAACCATTGTATCAGAAATTGGCAGTGTATATCCAATCATATGGATAGGGAGTCATTGGGTGGGCTTCGTGTTGTTTGCTCAGATTGGTTGTAGCTAGAGACATACAAAGAGCTTTCTGGCTTTGGTCATAGCCGGTCATAGCACTTTCCTATTGAATGTGGCATTTTGAAAGATTCCGCTTCTAGGCTCTATCCATCATGGTCAGACTATACAGTACATTCTATGTTGTATTCTGGCTTGTTTGGCTATTGTCAGACCAAAATGGTTTGATTGGGAGGTGCGCTTAAGCATGTCCTGCCCACAATCTAATGTCTTTGAATTTCAATCGTTGTCTCCATATTTTGTCATATGAAATGTATTATTATGAAATGTAGCTGATCCTAAATATAGACTAGTACTTAACTCATGTAATGTACTTTGCTATACCAATGAAATTGTCCACAGCCTTGTCAGCACTGACCATGGACTTTGGACTGGAGACCTATTTATATCAATGCATCATTTTCCTTAATTTGGGACGCCTCATACATTGAGGAAGGTAGCACCCTGATTGTACATGGTACATTTACATATTGGGTATTGCTGGATTCAGCACAACCTCACCTTTCCAACAAGCCATACCATGTGTTTCTATGACATTCCCTGCCAAAGCAAACACAAACTAAACAAAAACATTCTGCAAAGGTGTCCAATTTATTCCATGTCCGCCTATTTTAGGTTTGTGTTCTTAGGGCTCTAAACATGGCATACTTCAAGATATTCACACAGTTTTCCAGAAGGTACAGCAACTTCTTGGCTACACACATGCCAAGTTTCAAAGGTCTCAGAGCTTGTATTAAGATTCTGTATCAGTTTATATGTCTTAAGTCCCATTCGGCAAGGGTCCATTTTTGTTCTTTTTTTTAGCTATGGGGTGTATGACAATATCTATGAATTTAACCATCTTTGCAGCAAAATATTTTTGTCCAAGAATCCATTTCATATATGGGAGACCTTAAAGATGAAGAAAAACATGGTTGGGTTTTGTTCTACCACGGGTAGGGGTATCTCGAAAACTAAAGCACTTTTTGATGGTTTGTCACTAGACTACAAAGGCAAATGGCAAGGCTGAATCCGCAGTGAAGATTGCAAAAAACATCTGTAAGCGTGCTAGGCGAGCAGGTGATGACCCGTGGAGAGCAATCCTGCTTTGGAGAAACACGCCTACAGTAGGCATGGATAGCAGTCCAGCACAGCAGCTCATGGCACGCCGACTTAAGACACCTCTGCCAGTGTCTGACTCGCTCCTTGAGCCATTCGTTGTGGCTGGCATACCTGAGAAAATACAGTGCAAAAGACAAGTGGCTAAACACTACTATGACAGATCTGCAAGAGACCTGCCAGAGTTGCAGATAGGACAGGGGGTCAGGATGAAGCCCCTTCCAGGCGACAGGACCGGGATATGGCGGCGTGGCACATGTCTTCAGCAGGTGGCACCACGTTCATACATTGTGGAAGTGGACGGATCAACATATCGCCGGAACCGGGTTGACTTGCGGCCAGCGGAGCCCACCCCACCTGAGATCAGTGTGCAGCCGGAACATGCCACCGCCGCTGACTCATCCGCGGAAAGCAGCACACCTACTCTGGAGGACAGGGTGGAACCTATCAGCATGCCGGAAAACCTGTCGGCATATCATCAGCCGGCTACTGAGGCTATGGGCCATGCGAGCCTCAGCCCAGCACGGGCGCCTGTGCAGCCTGTGGGCCACACAAAGAGTGGCAGACTCATCAGGCCGCCAGAGAGACTCAATTTGTGACATTACACACACACACAGACATTCAAAAAAAAAAAAAAAAAAAAAAAGAAAGAAAGAATGAAAAGAGGAGACAAACAAAATGTATTCACCAGTGTCATGTTAATGGTTGCCCATGAGTGGGGGACATTTAGGTTAGGTTTAATACAGGAGTTCCATTCTGTAATGTTGAAATGTTTAATTAAGTACAAGTAAAGTTCAAAAGAAACTTCATTTATAAAAAAGGGGAGATGTTATGGAATGTAATTGCACCACCTGTTGGTGGCTCGCGTAACCATTAGTTGAGCACTTCAGTTGATGTTCACATGTGTGCAGCACGCCATTAAATGTTGTGCTGATCTGAAACAGTGACTCCTGCTTCGTGTGTCCCATTACACACTCCCAAACACATACCATGCCCCTTTTCGTCATAAACTCGTCTCGTTTCCTCGTACAGCTCAAACTAGACTGAGCAACGCCTCCGATGACGAATCCAAGACGGCTGCGGCCCGCGTCACTTGCTGTTTTCATTGTGTTTGGACTGTTTTAGTGGTTTAAATAACTATTTCAATCACTCATATTAACACTGCATCTATATAACTATGGATGTGGGAGTCAGTGTTGTAGTGAGGCCAATGTTGAACATGGACTTGTATCAAATAAGTGTCCTAAATGTAGCCTAGGGTTGCTAACAGAAAACAAACAATGACGTGAACATTGACGTGAACATTGTTTTCACTTCTCCATGTGCTTTTCCACGTCGGACGAGTTTGTATAATAAAACGCTTGAAGTGGAAAGTCACGTGTCAAGTTGAGCTCCGAGACGACTTGATGAGGATAATCAAACGCAGGGTACTACTTCTATGCTACGTCATACCTGTTAACACCCCGGCCCACGATTGTGATTGGATCTATGGCATAGAGGCGGGCTCGAGTATGGGGTAATCGAAGACTTCGGGCTCAACAAGCCGTGCACAGACCCTCGTGCGAGCTCACGAAGTTGACCAAAGATGCACGGAGCATGAAGGGTCTGTGTGAGAACCAGGCTAGATCTACCACACAATTCCCCAATGTACCGTATTTTTTGGACTATACGTCGCTCCGGAGTTTAAGTCGCATATGCCAAAAAATGCCTTATGCAGATGAAAAAAACATATATATGTCGCACCGGACTAAAAGTCGCACATTTTTACATATTTTATAGGAATTTCTTTTGGGTGGCATTTTTATTCAGTGGTCGTTATTGTATGCTAATTAGTTTTCTGTTATTGTAACGTCTTTTTTCTTTCAGTGGTATTGATATGGCATTCTGTAACGTGCAAATGTACACAGCGCCCTCTCGTGGCGAAAAAAAAACATATATATGTCGCACCAGAGTATATGTCGCATGGCCAGCCAAACCATGAAAAAAACTGCGACTTAAACCTGCGAACAGTTATGCTCATTTTAAAAAAGTTTTTTAGCAGAAATTTTGTTATTCATTGTTTATGGCTAAACGGTGACTTTATACAGCAGAAATGGATTCAGCACCTAAAAATCATATACAATCAATACTTTAAGTGCTATATATGGTGAAATTAGTTTCCTGTTCATGCTTCAGGCTAAAATGTACTAGTTGTGTACATTTTCCTCCAAAATCCCATTAATTTCAATGGGAAATTGACTTCCCATTTATTTCCTCAACGAGGGTTTCTTAGGAGTCTTAGCATGCTGATCTGAACATCACATACAAATGATCCAAGCTGAAAAAAATTATTTTACAATTAGTCTGTCGTAAAACGCGACTTTTCCTGGACAAAATATAGCGCATGAATCAGTACATTTGGGCTCATTTGCATATGATGAAAACATTACATTTCACAAAACTTGTAATACAAAAAAATCTTCACTTAATGTCAGTTAAAAAGTGTGCAAGTTTTAAGGTGATGTATAAAAGTTAAAAATTTTGCCCTATACCTGTATTGTTTTCGCCTATATAAAATGCATTCATATTTCACCAAAAATTACCAAAAATTGGGGCCCTGATTCAAATGTTATACAGTGGATCTGTATTTAGGGGACTATGAAGTTTCCAAAAATGCCTAGTGCTTCTTATTTTGAGCTCTTTTTCAATTTCTGGTCTTGGCTGTGATGGAAATAGCTGTTTTGAAGTGTGGTGGTCCTAGCCCTGAGACTGCGGAATCTCTTGCCAGATGGTAATAACTGAAACAGTCCATGATGGGGGTGACTGGGGTCCTAAGTGATTCTTTTTGCGTTTTTAATACAGCGTCTGATGTACAAGTCCTGGATGATGGGTAGAGCGCATCTGCAGATACTTTGCGCTGTGCGCACAACTCTTTGTAGCGCTGCCCTTTTGGTAGTAGTGCAACTACCATACCTGTGTGGTTATCCCAGGTTGGATCTTCTGTGATATTCACGCCAAGACACTTAAAGTTGTTAACTCTCTCCACCTCAGAGCCATTGATGTTAATAGGCTCATGCAGATCACTTTTCCTTCTAAAGGCCAACAATCACCTCTTTGGTCTTCACAACATTGAGGGACAGATTGTTTTCCTGACACCATTGTATCAAATTGCTGATTTCAGTCCTGTAGGCTGTCTCGTCATTGTTGGTGATAAGTCCAATGACCGTGGTGTCGTCAGCAAACTTGACTATGGCGTTAGAGTTATGCAGAGCCACACAGTCATGGGTGTACAGAGAGTACAGTAGAGGACTCAAGACTCAACCTTTAATCAGACTTGCGATTGAAAGCTGCTTCACTTTAGGACAGTGTTTCTTAAACTGTGGGGCGCAGACACATGACAGGTGGGGCGCGAGATATCTCTTTGCGTTCAACCAATGGCCGCACTATGACCCCCGAATTCACAGCTATCATCAGATAAGCGCATATGACGGTAAATTGAGCTTTCCAACTGTTATTTGCTAGTTGCTGTGATGAAGGGTTCGAGAGAAATTTGGCTTTAAATTAGTAACATTAAAATTCTAACATTCACGAAAATCCTCCTTCCTCACGGAGGTATTGTGCGCAAATTGAGCCTTCCAGGTGGGGCGTGAAAATTCTCTGCCTTCCTAAGTGGGGAATGACAGAAAAAGTTTGAGAACCACTGCTTTAGGAGCAGAGACAGCTCATGACATTTCTGTTAGTGTTAGTGGAATAAACAAATGATGGAAAATTTGTTTTAGTCTAAACACAAGCAGGTAAACAGGTCATAATTAGACAAAACGTCTAATATGGACTTTATTCAATTTTACGAAGTGATCTATTATTGTTTAGCAACTTTTTCTACCTTGTCCATTCACCATAATGTTGGCCTCTGTTATCCCCAACACCACCCTGGCACTTTGGGGGCATTAACCGTATGTAACGGAGGCCAGCTAGCATGGCTAGCTCGGTGGTAGTGTGTAAATCCTCATCACCCAATTCCATGGGCGCTTCTAACACGCTGAGTTAGAAGCTCGGGCTTTTAGCTCAGTTGGTTAGAGCGTTCCACTCCCACTCTGGGAGTTTGTAGCTTGCGGGGTGGCGGGTTCGAGACCCGTGTGCGGTGCGGACCGCCACCGGCTACATTGGTGCCGTGACCCGGATGGGAGTGAGGATTTGGAGGGTGAGTGGAACGGAGGCCAGCTAGCGCGGCTAGCTCGGTGGTAGTGTGTAAATCCTCATCACCCAATTCCATGGGCGCTTCTAACACGCTGAGTTAGAAGCTCTGGCTTTTAGCTCAGTTGGTTAGAGCGTTCCACTCCCACGCCGGGAGTTTGTAGCTTGCGGGGTGGCGGGTTCGAGACCCGTGTGCGGTGCGGACCGCCACCGGCTACATTGGTGCCGTGACCCGGATGGGAGTGAGGATTTGGAGGGTGAGTGGAACGGAGGCCAGCTAGCATGGCTAGCTCGGTGGTAGTGTGTAAATCCTCATCACCCAATTCCATGGGCGCTTCTAACACGCTGAGTTAGAAGCTCGGGCTTTTAGCTCAGTTGGTTAGAGTGTTCCACTCCCACGCTGGGAGTTTGTAGCTTGCGGGGTGGCGGGTTCGAGACCCGTGTGCGGTGCGGACCGCCACCGGCTACACGTACTTGCGGTTTGTATCTATTATTACCTCCGCCTAGGAGGTTGTATTTTCGTTGGGATTTGTTTGTCTGTCTGTCTGTTAGCAACTTTACGTCAAAAGTTGTGGATGGATTCTTATAAAATTTTTACCAAAGGTATGTCTTTGCCCAAGGAAGGAGCAATTACATTTTTGTGGTGATCCAGATTAGGATATGGACTCAGGAAGGAATGGATGAATAGAGGGATGGTTAGGGGGCAAATTGAAATGAACCAGGTTGGGACAGCAGGACACTGACTCATTTTGCAACAAGTGTCATTGTCATGAAAGGACTTTGGTTGGACGTCTCATCCGAAAGACGGCCTCTCCTACAGCACAGTGTCCCTGCACTGCACTGGGGCACTGGGATTGATCTTAGGCCCAGAGGGAAGACAACCACCTACTGGCCACCGACACCACTTCCAGCAGTAACCCAGTTTCCCCCAGAGGTCTCCCATCCAGGTATTAACCAAGCCCACACCTAGCCTGATTGCCATTGACTTTCAAAGCTCAGCGGGACTTTGGTCTGACTACGAGCCTGTACAACAAACGTTTCCCAAAGCACATGGTTGACCTGCCTCCCTCAAATGCCTCAGTTTGCTACTCGATGCTACGATATCAAAAAATGCTGTGCTGAAGCAAAACCAATCACATCACTCTTTCCTCTGACGTATGTGACGCGAAGGGAACTGTTTGCTAACAGGACTGAGAGCCGTTGCAGCTGCTCAAAGTTGATTTGTTCCCAAGGGGGTGGAGTCCCAGATTTTTGTGGGACTCAGAAACGTTGTTTAGATCAGTAGCTGGCCAGACCAGCGACATCAATGCGTTACATCACTGGGAGGGCGTGCCAGGTTAGCCCACACATGCTTAACTTCAATTGTTCAGCTGAGACCATTGGTCAGGCTTTACACTTTCACTTGTATTCAGTTTCACATAGTATTTTTAACCACTCCTTGACAAAAATAACTCTACTAATAACACTAAATAACTAAATAAAAAATAACACTACTACATAGTAAATCAGATGTTTTTTGAGTACTCCGAAATTGCACTAAAAGTTGTTATGCATGTAACTTACAAAGCCACTGAGACATGCTGTCAGTAGAGGATAAATGGCAACTTTTAGGCTAAAATAAAAGCTTGGTTGCTGTGGTTGACATCTGGGACAAATTCAGGAAGAGAGTAATCATTTTTGTGTTAAATTTTCAGGCTTGGACAAAAACACAAAAAAATGCGAGTGACAAGCACTTAGCAAGCAACAAAGCGTTCTGCTGGCCTCCATTTCTGTCCTTACAGGTGTGTCAGGTAAAAGAAGAGGTGGTGGTAATAACTGGTATTATGAAGAGCAGTATGAGAGACGAATGACACTGTGCTATTGATTTAAAAAAAATGGTTGAAAGTCAGTAGTGCAATACTATAAATCTGTTTTATGTGTACATAACGCTATAGGTAATGCAGCAGTTCCAGTATAACAACAAAAGCCACAACGTTAATTATGATTATGATATATTATGATTATGAAAATCTTTATGATATACAGGAAGATGTGCTAAACACAATTAAGTCTACAACAGAAAACACAAGTGAGGGTAAAAGAGGAGGAGAATGCGGTCTTGAATGGAGAATCACGTTTAGCCTACTTTCGTTTCTTTGCTGACATTTAGGTAATATTCTGAGATATCTAAACAGGACAAAATCAGCTTAATCTGTCTTGTGTAGCCTATAGACTTCCACTTACTTGACCTGATGTAAGCTATTCAATGTTTTTATTTCCTTATATCTGCTGGTGTGCGTAATGTTTTTATTTTCCCGTCCTCGAAGCGTTCAGGGACCACCCACAAACCAGGTTGCACCAAACACAGCTTTGTGTTTTAGATCATGAAAATATAGCCTGGCTTTAGCCATCCCCTTGGTCACGCTTTAGCTTCGTACAAGGGTCTGGCATTTCACCATTGACTAATGATTGCAAGCTGGAGGTGTGAACTGTATAAGTTTGAAACGTTTAAGGCCATGTGCACACGGAAGCGATAAGATTGCTAAACGATTTTCTCTACCGCTTAGGAAAAAAAAATACGTCTAAATGGAATCTCTGTAAACGCATGAAACCGATGTTGTACTTATTTCAAGCCTTTTGGGGGCGATAGATTGTTCCCTCAATCAGAGCCGTCTACTCTCAATGACCAGAAGAAAGAACCAAAACTTTTCAAAGAACATAGCTAATGCTAAAGGCAACAACTTTACCAACAAGTGACAGTTTTGTGTGCACCGACAGCAAAGTCGAGTTACTACTTTGTGTAGCTTTGGATAATAAAGCTGAAATGTTTCAACACAATCACTGGGAGTCGTGTCAGTCCAAGTAAGCAAATATTTTGTAAAATGTGCAAGGAGATCGCTGCAATGCCTACCAGAATGACAGCTACTCATACTGAAACCGTCATGCTTTCCGTAAAAATAGCCTAATTGTTTTATTTAGCCTACCGTCTAATATTTTGGTCAGGTTCATCTGGGGCATTCTATCGATAGCTTAGCTTTCACATAGCAGGACTAACAGAGAAATTGAGGCTCCACTGTGACTGAAAAGACGTCTGTGTGCATCGAGGTCACATATGTCGAGGTCAAGCCAAAATTTCTCTGGTTAAGCTGAGGTTTAGGGGTGGGGCAATGACACGACCAGCACAAAATGCTGTTTACACAGTGCACACGAAGCGACCGAAACCGGTGATTTCAAACTTATCCACCCTAGACCCTGGTTTGGAAAATGTTCGGTTTCATGGCATGAAAACGGGCTCCATTTAGATGCAAGGCCCAAACGATCAAATAAATGTACGTTTAAGGGTTTAGCTCAGTGTAAATGGCACCTAAATCTAAATCACAACTCCCAATCTTACTTGCTTTTTAGCGCAGTATGGAATTGATCTCTGCAAACGATGCCAATGGCCGGAATGCCAGACGAAGACGTGGAGGGAAATGATTGAGCAGAGTTACGTAGGAAGGCAAAGCCAGGCTAATGAAAATAGGGCCCGTAGACAAAAAATTGTGCTTTTGATAAGAAAAATAACTGTCATGCTAATTGTGTGGTTTACGGTAATGCTGTTGTAGCCGGGGTTGGTCCGTACCGCACACGGGTCTCGTACCCACCATCCTGTCAACTACAACACAAGCACAGCATGGGAGACAAATGAAGGTTGTGAAGATTTACACATATTACATCCAGCCAGCCCAGGCTAGTTGGCATCCATTTCACTGTTAGGAAAATGCTTTTAAATACATGTTAAGGCTTTTTCGTGGTTGAAATACCTGTAGTACCTGCTATTTTGCTCTGTGCTGTTCCCCCCTGTCCTGTTGAGGTTGTGCCTCGCAATGACTTCTTAGGTGCCACACAGATGAGATATCCTCCATTTTTCTTTTCCATGTCTGTTACCTTTTCCAAGAAATCAGAGCGATGAACACTGGGCTTGAAGTGGACTTGAAGTGGGTTTGAAGTGGACTCAAATTGGTGTGTTCTCCCTTCACATTCAGTTATCAGTTGGTCTATGTATTTATTGCTTTTCTGTGGAAGCTTTCCTGTTGATACCATTACACTGTACTTGATAGCTTCATCACTGAAAAACTTTAGTATGTATTTCAGGTTGTCACTGGTCTCCTCTGTGAATACATCATGGACCACTATTAAGAAGGCATGTGGTCCTGGGTCACACAGGGACACACACTCTTTCACTGCCAACAAGAGCTGATCTTTCGGGAGGTTAAACAGGTCAGGAGGGTTGATGACTGTGATGAGTTGTGTCTTCAGGTGTCCTCTGACTCTCTCACAATGACGATCTTCTGAAACCATTGAAGACTCTGTCCCAAATGCTTCTCTCTTCAGGATGAGGTTTCCTATTTTGTTATTCTCTATCCTGCTTGCCCCCAGGAGTATAACCCTCAGTTCAGACACTGAAAAACAGATATATCAATTTGTCAGTATGGATATTAAAATTAAAATTAACACCAAGTAAGACAAGTGTGTGAACATTTCAAAGCAATTGCAAAAGTATTGTTCCTGCAATTTGAGATGACAATGCAAAACTGTGCCTTCTGAATATCAGATCATTTTCCAACTTATTTGCACATATGAACTTGACTTCTTAGACCCCGTTTACACAAACACAGATAACCATAAAGACGCACATGTTTCTCTGCGGTTGCACCTCTCTGTTACACTTATCCGAAGGTGAAGACGGAAAATCTCACGAACTCCGGGCAAGGTGGAGATGTCGGAGAACCCCGTCTTCAGAGATTTGTGTAACTACCCATAACCGGAGCTCTAGCACCAAAGACAGTTGGAGCAAACAAGAAGCACCTATGTTCGCGCATAGTAGTTCTATTTTCACAAGGGGCACCACCTGGTTTTGAGGGATGTCAGTGACTTTTACCAATAAATCGTCTTTTTGGAGTTATCAGGTTTTTTTGGCATGTATCTCTCATATTCTGTAAGTGTTTAACATGATTTCAAGACTATGTTGTAAACTGTTACTGTTGGTATTTCTATCAGATGAAGCTGCCAGGCAGTAAGCTACTAAAAGTTGTTAGCGAGCTAACGCTAGCGATCTAGCTAACGTAATGTTTTACATTTATATTTGAGATGTAATTTATTGACAGCCTGCGGGTAACATTACTGAGTTCATTTTAAGTGGACAGAGCAAACGTGAACATAGTTTACAGTAGGGCTGGGCGATTATGCGATCTCGATTAGTTCAAATTAAGTTCGATCACGGTGATCAGCTGTGCGCATATGGGTGGATGACAAATAAGCCTGAAAAAAGGATTTTTAAAAAACTTCAAATATCATCCCTAAAAAGTGTTTATATGTGTTGCTGTGAGTCTAAACTTAACCAATACGTAAATATTTTTTACATTTTTTAATTAAAATAAGTATTTATATATGAATTTGTCAAGGTAGTGCCTAAAACTGTCATATGGTGTGACATTAAAACAATTTGATATAAAATAAAAATTAGGTATTTTTTTCTTCTTTAATTTACGTCAATGTACTTATTAATCATGTTTGCTTTGATATGCAACATTTGCTTGTGAATATTTAGGATAAAAACTTAACATTTGACAAGTTATTATGTCAAGGAGGAGAATGGTCTGAACTCTAACCAGATATTTTAGCGTATTTCTGACATTCTTTGTCAAAAGTTGCTCAAAATTCTTGAGATTCTTGCAGATGTCATTTCCTTTCTACACTATTGATTTTGTCATGATTTGTCAGTTAGAAAGTGTTGTTTTATGACGTTTTCTATGATTATTTGACGTCACACCAAATGACATAGTGTCACGCCATATGATGAAATACACCAAATCACAATGTATCAGCGCAAAAAAAGGTATTTCATGAAAATAAAATTATTAACCCTGTAGCACCCAAGCATAGAAATAATCATTGAAAAAAATCATTTTGGCTTATGTTGCATCTTTTGGGGTGGGAGTAAACCAATATCAGTGGAATTTTTGAAATCGGGCCAAATTTGACCATTTTAGGCAGTGTCGCATATTTGCAACTGTGGACTTTCCGGGTTAATTTTGTTCACAAAATCAAGTTATTTTCAGCAGATCTTTTGGCAGAAAAGTATAGTGAAAGCTCACCAGGAACTGCTAGTACTACAATACAATTTACAGAATAGACCTTTATTGAACATTCTGAATACAAGTTGCTGAATGCAAACATCTCAAACAGATTTCACTGGGATCTTTGTTGTGAAAAAGTGAAGCACATATGAAATGCAACAAAAGTAATGTAAATAAAAAAAAATGAAATAATGTAGTGTAAATAAAAAATGTGCACATGAAGCAAATAAAAAATGCAAAAAAGAGAAAGAAATAGAGACCTGACCTTCCATTACCGCTGTGAAAGGTGGACAAATAGTACACCAAATGAGACCATAACAAACTAGAACTGATGACTGCAAAGCGAAAGACTGTCAGACAGCTGTAATCCAAAGAAGTGTAATTCACTGACCCAAGAAAGTCACTGCAGTGACAACTGTCAGCACATATAAAGCCCATAAAATGTAATGTAAAAAAAATCAATTGAATGTAAATAAGGTAATGTAAATAAAAATATAAAATATGAATACAAATATGTAAATAAATAATGTAAATAAATAATTTTGCATAAATAAATTCTGTAAATAAAAAATGAAAGTGTGAATTACATGAAAAATGCAAAAAAACAGTGTAAACATGTTCAGGCTTGCAGTAACACAATGAACTAGTCTCTGAAATGGTGTGACCCTTCACATTAGCGGTCCAAAGAACTGTCTTATTCTACGTTCTTTACATGGTAGGTCTTGTAGCAGTTACGCTTCTCATTGAAACATAATCGGACATCACACTTTTCGCAAGCTGTGTCAGTGTACCCATCCTTGCAAACGGTGCATCTGCCACGCTTCTGCAGTTTGGTCGGCAGGTGTCCAACACCATCATAGCGGACATCTTGTGGTGGATCAAGCCTTTGAATCCTCGGTGTATACACCCTGACAACTTCTCCGCTTGGCCTTCCTCTCTGCCGGACAGCATTCACCATGATCAAAGAACTGGCCAAATCAGCTTGGAATTTCCGATGCGTCAGAATTTCCTTCTTGGGGACATCAAGGGCAATGCTGTGCTTGCGGTACAACAGCCATGCCTGTATGACAGCAACAGTGATGGTGTGCCAAAAGAGGTAGACGTACCATCGCCTGGACTTCAGTGGGAATCTGTACTTTGAAATCAGACTGTCCAAGAAGTCCACACCACCCATCAGACTGTTGTACACTTTCACAACATGTGGTCGAGGGACAACAGTGTATTCCTTCTTTGACTTGACCCAGCGACGGACATTCTCAAAAGGCTCTGGACCAACATAGGAGGAAGCCAGTAGTACAGCGCGGTTGTCATACCACCTGACAGCGCTCACCCCATGCGTGGTTTCAACCCGGTAGTCAAAGCTTCCTCTGCCATCCTTCTTGAGTTCCTTTTCTTCTTTCAACTGGCAATTCTTGAGTCTGTTCTCACGGGCGGTCCCAAGGTACAGGATTCCTCGTTCTTTCAGAGCTAGGATGAGTGGCATACTGGTGAAGAAATTATCTGCAGTAGCTTTGTAGTTCTTCCCTGCTGGAAGTGTTTCACACAGGCGAAGAACTACATCGCCAGAGAGACCGAGGCCTGCACTAGCCACATTACCACCACTACCCTGATAGACCTCAAAATCGTACAGTTGACCAGAAATACCACAGCGGCACCATATCTTGAAGCCCCATTTGTGCGGTTTATTTCGAAGATACTGTCTGATGTTGCTGAACTTTCCCTTGAAGGCAACCATCTGTTCGTCAATTGAATTGTGCTCCTCAGGTACAAGCTTCAGACAATTTCCACGGAACATCTCGAGCCACGGCTTGATTTTCCACAATTTGTCACTCTTCTCCTGTTCAGTCACAATCATGTTGTCAACGAAGTGGACACTAGCTAGGATGGTTTGAAACCTATTGCGGCTCATGACATCAGCAACTGGTGCATATCTTGTGTCGATTTCCCAGTACATTTTGGTTCCAGGCATGCGTACCAAGCCCATCTTGAGAAACATTCCAATGACCTGTTCCATCTCCTTTTTGTTAGTGTTCAGATCCTTTCCATTTTTTTGCACTGAGTAAATATTTGTCATATTGACCAGCAACTCAATCATGTCATCATCTATGAACTTCCTGAAATATTCCAGAGGTGTATCAACCTGCAATGGATCTTCCATTGCATCTCCAGTAAATTCAGAATCTGGGGCATCATACTGACATTTCCTCCAAGTGTACTGTTTTGGAGCCCCCCTTGCAGTTGCTGGAGCCTTTTTTTTCTGTTTGGCCGGCAACACATTGGCTTGAGGAGTGTCGTCCTCATCCTCATCATCAGTGGCGTCATCACCTTGTTCGTTATCACTTTCCGACTCATCCTGCATGGTGCCGGGCTGGTAATCCTCATCATCATCATTATCACTATCATCAGCAAGAGCTTCTACTTCACTGTCATCACCATTATCAAGAAACTGGAGAACATCTTCAACGCTGAATTTCTTTCTTGACGATGCCATCGTGGCTGAAAAAAAAGGCAAATTATGAGATGTACTATATATTTGAAATAAACAACAAGTCTAGGCCTCACTTACTATTCTAACTAATAAAATAAATGTTACAATCAACAGCAACTGCTAAGCAAACATGTAGCGCCAACAATTGTGCTTCAGATAGGCGCAAAATCAATCACAATATCAATCAAATGAATATTTTATACATTTGCATTTATTATTATGATTTATTCTTCTAAATGATGAATTATAAGTGGAATCTTCTGCACAAACCTGTATACACAGGTCATTTTGTGCTACAGCATGCACTACATAATTGTATGACTGAAAGTACACAATTGCATATTGTAATTGTGCTTTATTTGGGCCCAAAATCAATCAAAGAAATCAAAATGCTTGGATTTATTCTTCTAAATTATGAATGATAAGCAGAATCTTCAGCGCAAACTTATTTTATGCAGCATGTACCGCATGCACAATCACAATAACTGTATACATGAAAGGCCAGAGTTGCATCTTTGCAACAGTATTCAAAACATCGTCCTAACAAAAATGTTGTTTTGGTAAAATTAAAACAACTATAATGGATGATGTCTGGAGATGTTGTTTTAGCTAGATATATTCACTTTTACTTGGTTTCTTACCTTGAAGTATGTTATTTGGGTGTCTCAAATGGCGAGAGAGGGTGAGCACATGCTTGACATAAAGGAAGCCATGTTGGAATCTGTAGTTACAACATCAGGTGACAGATAGAAACACTTCCTTTGCGTATTCGCAACTATGGGGTACACAGTTAATAAAATATACAAAAAAAATTTCGGAAGCCATTTTACTTTTTTGGCCCTGCCCCTTAAAATAGCGTGTTGCATATCTGCGACAGTGGGTGCTACAGGGTTAACAATGAATTTTGAAGTCCACTGAAAAGAACTTTAGGGATAACATCTATTTTTCAACTGCATATTACATGTGAAACATGGTGACATGGGGGAAAAATGGGAAAGGGAAATATAAATTGTACAGATCCTATTTTGCTAAATTCTTATCACAGATTTAATATAGTCTATGGGCTAGGGGGGGGTCCCCATGCACCCCCCCAGGACTAAACTTCATGGGTATCTCCTTGTAGCCCTGGACCTGAAGTTTAAGAAAAATCATGTTAACAAGAAATAAACTCATTCTCACTATGCATAGCACACCACTTTTTAACCGCTACCGAATGGCGAAAAAATACCGATTTTTAGGCCTCGGGAAAAGGAAATTGCTGGTTTCTTGGGCATAGATTGGTCAATATTAACAAGTTATACATCATTGTAAAGCTGTTGATTGGTACTATCATAATATAGGGGTTAAATTTGTATTGATTAAGATTTAACCCATATATTGACCTTATAATTGAAGCCGCATAGCCAATATTCATAAAATACCATATGGTCAATGAGCGAGGGGGATCCAAATGCACCCCCTTTCTAAGTAATTAAGTTAGTATTTTCTTGTTGCTATATAGTCAATGAGTGAGGAGGGATCCATATGCACCCCCTCTCTAACTAACTAAACTAGTATTTTGTTGTTGCCCTGATCCCAAGGATTAATAAAAATCATGTTAACAAGAAGTAAACTCATTCCCACTATGCATGACACAAAACTTTTTAACTTACCAAAATACCGATTTTTAGGCCCAAGGGAAAATGAATTGCCCATTGCATCTGCCTAGTTTTACTTCTTATGTTAACTTACCTCATCATTGTGAAGCCTTTGAATAGTCTTATCATAAAATAAATGTTACAGTCTTTAAATCTTCTGTATGCCAGGCTCAAAAATTACCCATAATGCCTCAAAATGGAGAAATCCAATATGGCCGCCACCATCAGGTCAAAAAATCGAATTAATCACTTATCTTTTTCACTGTACAAGGTGAAAACCTGAATGCAATGTCCCTTTACAGGTTTTCACATATGTGGAAGTCAATGGCATGCTCAGATTTAAGATCAAGACTAAAGAAAATGCTTGAAATGAATGAACATGGCTAAAATTGTTGTCTCAGGTAATGAACAATTCGATAAAAATAGAAGATCATAAAACAGGTTGACTGCATTCTGGAGAATTAACTTAAAACATGTTTAGCAAGGTTGAATACAATACTTTAACTATGTATTCACTTATTTGTCTACATCTTAGCTATTTATTTTGTAATTGAAGGGAAATGCTTGAAACTCATAGACTTTAGGCCTATACTATATGTAAAACTGATGTCTGTAAATAGATTGACCTACTACTGGAATTTTATTGTAGTATATTGTTTTGATGTCCCGTATGCTGTGACGAAATGTTTGCCCATCCCAATCTCACCCTTGTACACACAAATCCCAACACATAACCCAGAGATCCCACTCCCAAAAAACAGTAATTGTGTCACTCCTCTCATAGGATGCTTAGCATTAATAGGTAAATAAACTATAACTAGGGAGGGGTGTAAATACCAAATACCAAAATTGCCCTGATTTTCTGATGCTGCTATGTGTTTCCAACACTTCTGTGTAATTTTTTTGAAAATATCTTCCAAAAACCCCCCCCTACCCCAAAAATTACTTTTTCCACCTAAAAAATGGGCATTTTTCGCCTATTATGACAGTTTTCCCCCTGTTGTCCCAATACTACATATGAATATGTTCAATATGGTCCTTTTAATGATCTTACATGTGTCATGTTATATCACAGTAGTACTTTGAACTATATAACTACAATGTCAAGGTCATATTAAAGGTCAAAAGGTCACAAAATATTGATTTCGAAAGGGAAAATGTGTTTTTCGCCATCTTTAAATGGTTGTTCTAGCACAATGCATGAATTATGTTCATGATGGGGTCATTCAATGGTTTTCTGTGTTATGGTGTATAGTAGGATGTTTTTGTGCTATAAAAGGTCAAACATCAAGGTCATATTTTGTAAAATCAAAGGGCACAGACGTGACGAATTCCAAATTAAAAAGAAAAAAATATATAATAATATAACAAAATATTCTCACACTTTTTCAAATAATAGATGTTGTTATTGTGTAATAATACTGTGGTGTACAAAATGAAAGGGACCAAAGCGACCAAAGTCACTAGATGAGGTCGCCAGATTCGGCAAAAAAAATCACCGGAGTCGCTACATAGATGAAGTTTTGTCGTTAAATTGGCAAAGATGTTTGTGAATGGCAATGATTTTAAATCAGATCTTCATATTGATACTTTGCTTTGGAAAACTGTGATGTGATGGGGTTTATTATTCATTGACAAAGCCCTCTTCCATCATAACTGAAGTTTCACATGTGCTGTAAAGACAATAGCTTAACAATGGCATCTGGTGTTTATGGAACGCGGTAAAGGACCAAAAAAGGTATTTCCTATTTGGAGGCTTCTGATCTTCCAAATGGTGTCTTGCCAAGGAAGAAGGACATCATTGAATCGATGATATACCTTCTTTGCTCGACAAGAGCTGGAAAGGTGCAGCCATCTAGGTCTATGGCGGCCAAGACTCTTGCCTCTGCTCTAAAAGACCACTGGTTGTTCTGCAATGTATACACCATTAGAGAGCAATACACTGACTGCCTATAATTGTGAAGACAGATATTTGCATATATCTCCATCAATGAATTTGGTGAAAATTAACTATGTTATTCCAAATATAGCTACAGTATTCATTTCAACTTACAACTAGCTTAGTTCAAATCCTAGGGAAATCTGACAATAAGTCAAATATGAAAGTTTCTCAAACATTTATTCAGCAAAATGAGCATGCAGGGGGTCAGCTCTATGTTCCCACAGCCCTATGCTCCCACAACCCTATGTTCCCACATTTCTTAGGAAGTTTGGGAAATTGGACCCTATGTTCCCACAGCCCCATGCTCTCACATTACAATGATTAAAAAAAAACCTAGACCCTATTTTCCCACAGCAATATGTTCCGATAAGGGCATATTTACACCAACACAGGTAATATTTATCCAGTTAGCCCTTCCGTTCACATTAGAATGGAGAATTCTGAAACTGATTCCAAAAATGATTGCTGAGGACGATTTCAAAAATGATCACTGAGGTGGATGAATATAAGATTGTTGTGGAATGTGGATGCAAAACTAAATCCCACTACCTGGAAGGCACCATTGAGAGCAAATAATACCAAAGATTGAATCTTGCTTGAACTTACATAGGGGGTCTACCAGGCAGGGGTAGAAAGGTGGGTCTATAGTACCTGACTTTGAAGAAAGAAAGAAAAAATATATAGGGCTGTGGGAATATAGGGCTGTGGGAACATAGAGTTGTGGGAACATAGAGCTGTGGGAACATAGACACGCTCCCGCATGCAGCATACAATAGCTAAAATGTAGGCCTAGTAGCAAATAAATGTTAAAGTCCTTCTAAGTGTCTCTGTAATGTCCATCAATGTAGGACAAATCAAATCTGGCATAGGCTAATTTATATTTCACAGTTCAGATCCCAAACTCTGTGAATTGTCTTACCCAGAAATTTGCTGAATCAGACTAGCCTACCTATACTTTCAGATAAATCTTTAATCCCTGTGACCATAATGACACTTTGAAGAACCAACTTAAAGTCCATGATCATTTCAAGTGGTGTAAAAAGATAATTTTACAAGTAGTAACCTTGACCTTGAAAATATTCACATGACATGGCCTACCACATACAGTAAGTAGACAAACTAATTAACCTTTCTACACTGAAACTGCAAAAATAGCCATTTAAACCATTTATGTGACCTTTGACCTTTAATAGCACTTACACTACACATTTTGCTGTTCACTTACAGAATGGTAGGGCTCATAAAATACCATCATTAATATATCTCTACTCTGTACTTCATAAAACACGAGCAACCTTGGAAAATTGGCTGAAAATAAGCATTTCAGATCATATTGACGACCTTTGACCTTGAGTATGACCTTGAAATTTGACCTTTTGTAGCACAAAATACAATTCCAGCACAGCATGCCCCATGGAATGCCATTAAATGATCTAGCATGAACATATTTTTACTTTGTACTTCATAAAACAAGTGGAACCATAGAAAATTAGCAAAAAACAGGCATTCCGAGGGTTGAAAAAGTAATTTCTGGGGTAGGGGGGGTTTTCGGGGTGGATTTTGATTTTTTTCACATAAATGTATTCCTAAGACATGGTAGCATTGGAAAATCTGGGCAAAAGTTGAATCTGAACATTTTCATGAAATAACACCCCTCCCTACTATAACATTACTATTTGTTTGAGATATTGTAATAGCCTGTATGTCTGTAATACACAAATACAGTATATAGAATATCTATCATATAAAATTACAACACTTCAGTTAACTGAGCTACTGTAAATACCTTAACATTCGCTTGACCCTTCCATATGAAAACTTGCTTTAAATAGTAGTCAATAAATTACTGTATGTGTAAACCACTCCAAGATTTCTATTATGGGTAATCCACACGAACACTGTGACTTTGACATGATATTCCAAATGTTTTCCTGAATTTTGTACAAATATCCTTCCATGTATACAAGCAAGGGGAAATTCTAGCTTTCTATCTTTGGTTCTTGAGATATTGCTCTTCAAACCTGGATGGACACAGCCAAGAAAAACACTGCACTTTTTTATATACTCGTCTCTTCTCTAAATGCAATGAAAGTCTGCACACTGGGGTAGCACAATATGCAAATCACATTGGAAATAAAGTCGACCCTGGTTCTTAAATACAGTACTGTATATCTTCTGATACTACTTGGGCACATCATCAGTGATGTAAACTGGGGACTTTGAGTCTTTCAATATCAGTCACCCTTATCCAGACGACCCAGCTGAGGGTAAAAAGTTGTTTCCCACTTATTGCCCTGCTTGATCCACACCCACCTGGATGCCTTTTCTGCTTTATCTTTGATGATCCTGATGGCTTTTGTATCTGTAGCCCTCCCAAACCCAGGTGCTTCAATACATGGTAGAGATTGACCTCCAAAAACTCTGCAGCCAACCTTGATGTGGTCACATCAGGTCCTTCATCCTCTGCTTCTACAATTACCCGATCCCTCATACTTTTCTCTCTTCCTCTCAAAGGCCTCCTCCATGCAGTCATTTCTTCATAGGAGACAGTCATCTCAGACAGGACCACTTGTTGCTTCTGACACCAGGACCATACCTAACCTGACTGCAGTCACTATGAAATTTTGCCTGCCTCCCAGATTCCAACCTAGTGCTGATTCCTGGGTTAGGGTCACCCTGTTGGATGATGGCACAGCCTTTACCCTGCTTTAACAAAGGCTATGGATTGCTTTGTTGGATGTTGCTGTCTGCTGTAAGCCATCCCTGTGGTGATTACCTCAGCTATAGCTGTTAACACCTAGTTCTGACACTAGACGATAGCACCCCTCTCCCAATGCTTTTGGGCAACAGCTCAGATCAGGAATCTATTTTGGTGTGATTCACTCTTCTAAAGCCCTGTCCAAGTGATATTTCAATCTAATGTCTGGTCCCATCGTGTCCAACCTCCCCGCTGCCACATACTTAGTGGCCTGTAGGAGTGACCTTCCTCCACTTCAGCATGGACCTCATCTGACTGTACACTAGCTGCTGCCTTTGTTTCCCTTGGCCCTTGCTGTAGAGTGGCCACAACAAACTTCCAAACCCTCCTCAGCTTGATGCCATATCATGTCCAGATAATGAGTTGCTCAAGGTCTTTTAGGCTCCACCTGCAATCTGGCACCGATGTTGTGGTCACCATAAGGTCATCCATAGGGGACTGATGGGCCCCTGATTTTTGAAGGGTCCTCTGTACTGCACCTCTGCTGACTTTAGCAGCATATTCAGGGCTAAAGAGAACATAACTCTCACTGTTACCAGTGATTGTGCCCTTGCAAACAATTGAATGTTTGTTAGTTTGTTGTAAATTGTTAGTGCTCCATCTGCAATTCTCAGACTCAGCATTTGAGTGACTTGGATAGTGGGATGAGTAATTGAAAGGTGGGCTTAGACATCTGCACTTGGTACCCAGTATGCCATTTAGGAAAAAATATCATTGCTTTATCTGGAGTGAATTAACCTGTAAACCTGTTGTCTCACATTGTTAAGTACTGTCGATAGATATGAGAATGTCCAGATTTTATGCAACACAGACCAAATAGCGTAATGGCAGCCAACGCTAACTGAAAGTTTCATCTTCATATACCTGCACCTTGCATATGCATTGTGCATATGCATGCCTGCACCTGCACCTGCATTGTGCAAGTTCTCATTAGGTCTATGTTGCACCACTTGGTACTTGAACTCTTATTGACTTATTGACTATTGGATTGGATAAAAAAGGTGTTTTGGGTGGTGAATTGGGATGGAAATGCCCATTATAGAAATCCTGGAGTGGATTACGCATGATTTGTGAACTTTCAGCAACTTTTATTAAGAAAGGGTCAAGCTTATTCTATGGTAGTAAGCTCCTTGCTAACTACTGTTTTGCTATAATGTTCAACAATATATAGATATTGATGTCTATACTATAGATAATGTAATATAGGTATGCTGTACACATTGATATAATACATGTAGATATATACTGTATGCATGTTATTTGTATAGGCTATGTATGTACTGTATATTAAAAATTTAGTTTCTTCTTGAGGGGTATTTGGAGGTGGGCTCTCTGGGTTAATAGTGGGTGTTTGTCTGTACAGGGGTGAGGGTAGGATGGGTACATGGGATGGATATTTCATCATAGCACACGGGACGTCAAATCAATTTTACTGCATTTTAAACATAGGCCTAAAGCCTATGAGTTATAGTTATAAAATAAATAGTTAAAAAAATAGGCAAATAAGTAGATAAATTGTTGAAGTATTATAATCCACATTCTTGCTAAATACATTTTAATTTTATTCTTCAGAATGCAATCAACCTGTTTCTTCATCATCTTTTGTTTATGAATTGTTCATTACCCGAGACAACAATTTTAACAATGTACATTAACTTCAAGCATTTTCTTTAGTCTTTATCTTAAATCTGAGCATGCCATTGACTTCCCCATATGTGAAAACCTTTAAAAGGACATTACATTCAGGTTTTCACCTTGTACAGTGAAAAAGGTAAGTGATTAATTCGATTTTTTGACCTGATGGTGGCGGCCATATTGGATTTCTCCATTTTGAGGCATTATGGGTAATTTTTGTGAAGATTTGAAAACTGTTTATGATGAGACTATTCAACAGCTTCACTATGATGAGCTAAGTTACTAGAATAAGTAATAAGTAATAATATTGATTACTCTATGAAGATTTCAATGGGCAATCCCATTTTCCCTTGGGCCTAAAAATCGGTATTTTGGTAAGTTAAAAAGTTTTGTGTCATGCATAGTGGGAATGAGTTTACTTCTTGTTAACATGATTTTTATTAATCCTTGGGATCAGGGCAACAACAAAATACTAGTTTAGTTAGTTAGAGAGGGGGTGCATATGGATCCCTCCTCACTCATTGACTATATAGTATATTATAAATATTGGCTATACGGCTGCAATTACAAGGCCATTATATGGGTTATTTCTTACTTAATTAGTATTTAACTGTTATTTTGTGATAGAACTATTCAAAATCTTCACAATGATAAGTTTAGTTAACATAATAAGTTCATATGGAGCACTCTATGCAGCTGCAATGGGCAATCTCATTTTCCCTTGGGCCTAATAATCGGTATTTTTGTATGTTCAAAAGTTTTGCGTCATGCACAGTGGGAATGATTTTATTTCTTGTTAACATGATTTTTCTGAATCTTTGAGATGAGGGCAACAAGAAAATACTAACTTAATTACTTAGAAAGGGGGTGCATTTGGATCCCCCTCGCTCATTGACCATATGGTATTTTATGAATATTGGCTATGCGGCTTCAATTATAAGGTCAATATATGGGTTAAATCTTAATCAATACAAATTTAACCCCTATATTATGATAGTACTAATCAAGAGCTTTACAATGATGTATAATTTGTTAATATTGACCAATCTATGCCCAAGAAACCAGCAATTTCCTTTTCCCGAGGCCTAAAAATCGGTATTTTTTCGCCATTCGGTAGCGGTTAAAAAGTGGTGTGTTATGCATAGTGAGAATGAGTTCATTTCTTGTTAACATGATTTTTCTTAAACTTCAGGTCCAGGGCTACAAGGAGATACCCATGAAGTTTAGTCCTGGGGGGGGTGCATGGGGACCCCCCCTAGCCCATAGACTAATATATTTCATATATGATTTTTAAACTGAATTCGTGTTTTTACATATATTTCAATATAAAAATGCAGTTTGGTCATAGAGTGTGACAGAAATGTCATATAGTGTGACTGTACATTTTCAATGTCCCAATGTAATAACAATGTAATAACAATGTCACTCCATATGACATAGTGTCACTCAATATGACATTTTGACAGTTTATCTAATTTATTAGACAACTAAATACAGCTAGATATTATTTAGCATGCAACTGACCACATGGCAGCAATGCTTTCTAAGAATTCATAAAGAAGATTTGTGAAAAATAACAATTTTTATTGCAAATGATGTCACACCATAAGACACAATTTTTTGGCCACTATTGATGATGTCGGATATGGAGCTTTTTATATAAAAATCTAAAAGGCAGACCTGACCTCCTGACCATGGCAATCACTCCTGACATGCTACTGTAACTTCCTGATGAAGCAGGGTCCGTGTCATGGCAATGATGTCCAAATTAATGCCCGTTGAAAATATAAAATATAGTGTCACACCATATGACGTCCATTGTAGGGACAAAATATATTTGATTAGAACTTAGTTGGACGTTATGCATGGGCATCGAAACTTTCTGTGGTTATAGAAAAAATCCACTTATTTTATTTGCCTGGTAAAATTTTAAAGTATTTATACTTTATATGGATATACATTCTAATTAGGAAAATCACACGCATAGTGGACAGTCACACCATATGACATTTTTTATGTTTGGATAGTTGTTTTATGTCAAAATTTAAATACAACACCAAAATTTTTAGTATGCAGGAAGTTGATCCTATCAGACCAACAACATTTCCATGTCAATTCTTAACAATTACCATTTTTTATACGTGTGTGACAAAAGGACAGTCTGAATTTTGCTATCCGTCATCCACCCATATTTTCTCGATCATGTGCGTAACATGTGGAAAGGTGCGCGCCGACTGCTGCTAACAATCCAAGTTCCCTGCACCGCTTTGAGCAAGCCTAACTTTACCAGAGAGAACTTAGCCGTCGTTTCGGGTATTTATGAAGACACACGCATTTCTATCGTCTTTAGGAAATTCTGGGAGCATTCCATAGTTAGATGTTGGTAAACGGACAGCCACAAGTGAAAGTCTTGCGCTTGCAACGTTTATCTACGGTTCCCATTCACCCTTATGCGGGACATAAAAGTTTTTTTCCGACGTTTTGTCTTCAACTCCAGGAGTGTTGGACATCCGTCCTCTATAGTATTTATGCAGACGCAAAGATCTTTGTCTAACATGAAATCAACTCGTCATTAAAATGAAAGCCTCCTGCAGAGCGAATGGAAACAATAAATGCATTTCACCCTGAATTAAAGTATTGTGATAGCCTACTGCTGGACACGGTTTAACAGGGTAAACTTCCCTTTCTTTATTGTAGACACATACAACAAGAACGAGTTGCTGTTTTAGCCACAGCTCCCGCTTTTAGAACTTCCAACACAGCGGCAATGCTACTGTCTCTCTCCCAATTCTCTGACACTCACTCTCTCGCACCTGCGCGCGCGCACACACACACACACACACACACGCAGGCACACCTAAACTCCACCCCTTAATTCCCCAAAAAAGGCACATAGCAACCTAGGAAACTTAACAGATAACAAAACATCATTATCACACAAACTTGCAGGTTATTACAGTATGCTCATACATTGTATGCATCACACCATATTTCACCTTGTCTGGTAGAAATTAATGTGTGTATCATGTTTATGCTATACTCATTTGAAAGACAGTTTATGAATTAATTTTAGAATTTATTTGTTTTTTTTTTTTGTTTTTTTTTTGGGGGGGGGGGGGGGTTACGTTATATCATTCATGATCGTGATTAAAAATCGAGATCGTTCAATCTGAGAAATTAAATCGTGATAACTTTTTTTGCCATATCGCCCAGCCCTAGTTTACAGCAATATGTGAGGTTTGAGCAAAGTCCAAAACAACTAGCTTATAGTTAGCATATAGCTATGTCGTCATGGTAACTGCCAAACAAACCCTCTCTGTCTAAAGCTAAAAAGCACACTTGGTTCATACAACATTGTTTTGCAGAGGAGCGATTGAATTGTCATGTGTTGGTTTCATTAATGATCACAGACAATATTATGGCACACATACATTAATATCATTCTATAATTTCTTAAGGGAAAATATTAATGATGTGACGTAACGTTAATGTGACACTGCTGCTAATGCAGACCGAAACACTTCACGTTTGTGGCCATCTGCCACGATGTTGCTCCCTTGAAAGATCTTTGATAAAACTGTGACGTGGTGGTTAATTGTCACCGCCTTTCTTAGCCGTTTTTGATGTTTGTGTAAATGTGATTGTTTTCTTACTCGGGGGAGGGGAAGATAACCGGTTTCTCGAAGACCCGGGGCAGTGTAGCCTAAACTAAGCATTAGTTTTATCTAAAACATGGCTTCAACCAACACTTGAACACCTTAAGTGTTCTCCTAATATTTTTTTTACTGTCTCTGCCCCCTAAGAAATCAGCCAATGTTTTTCTTGATGAATTAGGGAAGTGTTATCATCTGTATGTATGGAGTTTGACTGTCATTTCAGGGGATTTTAACTTGCACATTGATAATCCCAAAAACAAATATGCCATGGAACTCCTTACTCTGATTGATAACTTCAATTTAACACAACATGTAAAGGGCCCAACTCACAGTCATGGTCACACCCTTGACCTAGTAATTACTTAATGTGTCTGTCTGCAACGGTCATGAACTTGGCATTATCTGATCATTTTGGTGTTTTCTTTGATGTTTGCATGTCTCCCCCTAACCCAAGTAGGCCAGTGACCATAGAAAAGAGTTGAAGAGAGCACCAGTGGCTGGAAGAGGGCACCAATGACACTGGTGCTCTCTTCCAGCCACTGGTGCTTCAAGTCAATCATCTGACCTAACCAAGGAGCTAGTGAGTAATTTTAACTCCCAAATTATGTATGCTATTGTTCCCTTGAAATGTAAAAGTCAATGAGACAGATTTCACCTTGGAAACTAAATCCAACAGTCAAGCTTCTAAAGAGAGGTTGCAGGAAAGCAGAAAGAAAATGGCGCAAATCTAAACTTCGCATTGACTACCAGAGAGCTCCACCAATATAATTCTGAAATTGCCTTGGCCAGACAGTGGGTAACGCTTTACATTACAGCTCAGTAATAAGAGGGTATTTACAGTGTAATATCTACTCAAAAAATCTAAATACATCAAATAAGAGTGGATCAGTTTATTGTGATGCCAAACTATACCATGCCAAATCATGAAAATTCAACAGTAATTATGAATTTTGCAGATTTATTCAACAGAAATGAACTGTAGATTATAAAATGGCATAGGGTGGAGAGCTGCTAGTTAGCCCATGTTTGATCATTTACTACTCCCTGCTAAAACACTCAAAAAATCAAACTCCCAGCTAAAACACTCAAAACATCAAACCAAAGTTGCTACACATTTCGCTGAGCACTCCCATTATCAGGTGTCAAGGATATAATTTAACCAGACATGTGGCGTGAGGCATTGCATAAGATTAGTTTCTGGCTACTACCTTAGTGAGTAAGCAACAAGGAAATAGAAGTGGGTATAAAAATAAAATATCCATCTATATTATACTGCTATGGATAATGCATGGTGATAATTATTATGACCGTGAAAAAGATTAAGGTTGTTTAGATTATCAAGACTGTAATACTAAATCATCAACTTAGAATTTTGTGTTTTGTTTGAAAAAGTAAGAACTAAAGACCCACTACACCTATTTTGACACCTTTCCCTTTCCAGCTCCACCTCCTCTGTTCTGCCTGCACCAAACATGACTATGCAAGATAAAATTTGCTGTTTAGGCTGTGGACATGAAATAAGCCAGAGGCAGACAATTGCTGCCAAACTGACCAAAATGGTGAAGATATAAACAAAGTTTTCAGGGTAGAGCTGCTTGTTTATAGATGAGGTTCCGGCTTGTGGATTTGGCTATGTTGACTATGGTAAGTTTTGTGTGGCTGAGTGTTTTGATGTCCCATGAGAGGTCGACCAAAAATTGCTGATAAAAAAAAAAAATGGAGGAAAACACTCAACTCAACCTAGGCCTATATTGTCACCAGCACTTTATAATTACAAAATAATAATTATCCTTATAGAAACAATGGGGCCTTAATGATGCATTAAATGATGTCTCTCTTTGTTCTCTCAGACTTACTGGTGGGACGTTCAAATGGAGGGCTGGATCTTTGTCTTGTCTTGTTGTCTAGACTCATCTCTAAAAGAAGACAGACAGACAGAATTCACTTTACTTTATAAATAACAGCCAAACATATCTTTATATACCAGGCATATGTACATGTCAACAACACACAGTGTCGGAGGTATCCTTGAACAAGATAGCCTAACCCCAAAACTGTTCACAGCACTGCCGATGAGTTGGCCTATGGTGGACTGTCCACCTCTTGATCAAGAGATTGTGAGTTTGTTGTGGTGGTCGGGTCACAGAGTATGTGAGTGGAGCGGAGTGCTAAATATAGTCGGAGCGTGGAGCGGAGTTCAAAGGCCGGAGCGAACAAAATGAGCCGCTCTAGTTTCGCTCTGGTACAGCTCACAACACAACGAGTTTGGAGCATGCAAAAATGCGCCCAGAAATTCCCTGTGCCATCAAAAACTTTAGCCTCAAAAGTAATTTTTTGTGGTATGTGGGAGCTGGGAATAAAGTGGATAGCATCCCAATAGGCTACCTGCACTGATAACAAGCAGTAACAGTTGCAAACGCGCGCTCTCTTTCATTTTGCACAGACGTGCGCATTAACGAGTTCTGCTACTTCTTAAAGTTGAACAAAGACGTGCTTTTGTTTCATATATCGCCTACTTCCATACAGTTAATGTTAATAATTTTGTGTAGGCTATGCTTTCTACTTCATTGCAAAATGGGCCAGTCTTGCACACGTCCTTGTTCCACAGTTAACCACATCAATGCATTACATTGAATTATCATCAATTAAAATGTTTTGGGTAGCCTAAATATTCTTTGCATTATGTTCTTGTTGCTTTTGCGATGGATGCATTGCACAAATTCGCTAGCTAAGCTATCATCATAATCTGCTATTTCTCTAAAATAGAAGAAAGAAAATATTAATAAATCCGTCAATGATTCTCAGGTGTCTTCAATCTTTATCGCGCTGGTGAGGAGGAAACATGGGAACTTTAATGATATTATAGGCTATACTGCAGCCTAAGTATGAAGCCTAAGTATGGTTATGGTAATTTTCATGTAGACAACAGTAGTTTTCCATTGATGCACTTATGGGCTGCACTTCATGATTTTCAGAAATGGTCTTAAAAATAACGCTGCGTCCGTCAATACTCTCTGACCCGCGCCTGGATGGAATTCGTGGTGATACCACATCAGTAAGCAAGGATACATATTTAATTTAGAGACAACCAAGCTGTGGATTATGCACGCACACATATCCAACCACATTGCAGAAGTTAACCGGATTGTTTTAGCACGTCACACAATGCGCAGAAATTGACAACTTTATAAAAGTTGAGCGAGCAAGGAGCGATTTTACCGGAGCGGGTTAAAATGTAACGCCCGCGATCCACCAGCAAGCTAAGCGAATTTCGCACCGCGGTACCTCTATTCATTTCAATGAGAAGCGACTGTCGCGTCTGCAAAGCATTCTGGTTAAGCGATGCGGCTAGGTGGACGCGGAAAAAGTTCAGCAATGCCCAACTATATGCAAATGAGAGCGATTTTCGCATGCGAGTATCCAATGACAAATACGCGATTGGGAGGGCTATCTTAATTCAACCACTCAACAGTAACTGTGTTTTGAAACACACCCACGACAAACAGATTTGCGAACATGAGCGGTGCGGTGTAATGCGAAGTGAAGGAGTTCGCTTCCCTTGCTGGTGGATCACAGCCGTAACGCCCGCGATCCACCAGCAAGCTATGGAAAGCCAAGACTGTCAGATTTCGCATCAAATTAGCACGTTAAGATTGAAATTCGCCCGTTAAAAGCGCCCGTTTTCCCGGTCTTTCACCAACAGCGGCCGCTCTGTACGTGCGCCATGATGCGTTGGAACGACGCACGTCGCCGACGCCTGTAATTTCATGTCAAAGCGCGCGTTCCTGACGGGCGTCGCTACCGAGACAACGGGCGTTGAAGACGTGCGTTTTCCTAATATGATAATAATGTCCATCCTTCTTTTCCGAGAGCCAATGCATTTGAAGTGGTTGCGGCCAATCGCTGATCAAGACAGCCAGACCAAGACAGTTCATCACAGATGAATAACAGGAAACAGGAAACTTTCTGATTAAAAATGTTAGTGCAATGACAAAACACTTGCTTAGGTCAGAGCAGGTTCGAACGCCATAGCTCATGTTCTTTCTCTCTCTCTCTCTGCAAAGGTTTTGTAATGTTCACCATCTTGCCTGGCCTACTTTTGTGGATTGCGAAATGACGTAACAATAGCGCCGAAAATGGCAGCCTTGTTTTTCGCTCCTCATCTTTCTGATATATTTTTAATAATATTACTATGTATATACCTTTTTTCTACGACAAACAAGTGGCCTCATTCAGTATGACCAAGAGACACTACTGGACATAAACTTAGTCTCACACTACCAGACTCCAAAGTAGTTTCTTCCACCAAGCACTTAGATTACTGAATTCATGCTGAAGACAACAAGGCACTTTCTTTGCACTTTTTTCCACCCCCACCCCCCTTCTCTTTTTTTATTTTTATTTTTTAATCTTTTTGAGGACCCAAAAAAAAACACAATTTTTACTCTTTATAGGCTTCAAACCTATAATAAGATGTAATAAACTAATCTTGAATCTTGAATCTTTTATTTTTCAACTCATCACATGTTCTGTCCTGTAGATGGCGCCACATAACGGGTAGGCTACTGGCAGAGCTGCAACAAGGCAACTCGACTGAATTCAACTGGGAGTGCTCCATTCACAACACACTTTGTTTAAGCAAAAGGAAAAAGGCTTTCATACACGTGTCACACACATACAATATTTAATTCTTCTTGGGCTGGAAAAGGAGTGATTTGTAATATTATTGAATTTTGCCTGTATTTCACCAGGTTCTTGCTGAGATACTACATAGGCAAGGTGTATCTCTTTTCAAGAGAGACCACGCCAAGATTCATTCAAGATTCAGATTTCACATCTGTGTCTCATCCTTTTCAGAACAGCATTCCATTTGTCATTGAATTCATGAAAATGTAAATATCTTGGTACATGTGTCAATTGATTCATGTTTGCAAAAGGTTATGTAGGCCCACAAGCAGGATGTCGTTAGCACAATGGCCAATAAGCAGTTTTTGTTGTAAACATAGATCTTGCTTTACACTTTTATTAGCCCATTACCTTTACAACACAAGAAGTGACAGTGCCATGGACGCCAAGCTCTCTGACTCTTCTTCCAAAAGAACATGTAGGATTATGGTATGGTTTTGGGAAAGGTAGAGTGGTGGAAAATGCAAGCTCATAATGCTTTCTACAGCCATGGAGGAACTGCCGTTACGAGTAAATATGACATCTTAGTCACACAATAGACCTCTTCTCTGGATACACCCCCCCGATGGAAGGGGATGCACCCATACCTTGTCTCCTACTCCACAATGAAAATGTAATTAGACTCTTGCACATTTGGATCGTGTTCTAGTGCACAGATGTTAAGGTATTGACTAGTGATCAAGGGTAGTGTGAAATAGATACTTAATGGTTCCTCATAAATAAACGAGATGACAGAATCTGTACTGTCATCTTGGCGTGGTCTCTCTTGAAAAAGAGATACACCTTGCCTATGTAGTATCTCAGCAAGAACCTGGTGAAATACAGGCAAAATTCAATAATATTACAAATCACTCCTTTTCCAGCCCAAGAAGAATTAAATATTGTATGTGTGTGACACGTGTATGAAAGCCTTTTTCCTTTTGCTTAAACAAAGTGTGTTGTGAATGGAGCACTCCCAGTTGAATTCAGTCGAGTTGCCTTGTTGCAGCTCTGCCAGTAGCCTACCCGTTATGTGGCGCCATCTACAGGACAGAACATGTGATGAGTTGAAAAATAAAAGATTCAAGATTCAAGATTAGTTTATTACATCTTATTATAGGTTTGAAGCCTATAAAGAGTAAAAATTGTGTTTTTTTGGGGGGGGTCCTCAAAAAGATTAAAAAATAAAAATAAAAAAAGAGAAGGGGGGTGGGGGTGGAAAAAAGTGCAAAGAAAGTGCCTTGTTGTCTTCAGCATGAATTCAGTAATCTAAGTGCTTGGTGGAAGAAACTACTTTGGAGTCTGGTAGTGTGAGACTTAGTTTATGTCCAGTAGTGTCTCTTGGTCATACTGAATGAGGCCACTTGTTTGTCATAGAAAAAAAGGTATATACATAGTAATATTATTAAAAATATATCAGAAAGATGAGGAGCGAAAAACAAGGCTGCCATTTTCGGCGCTATTGTTACGTCATTTCGCAATCCACAAAAGTAGGCCAGGCAAGATGGTGAACATTACAAAACCTTTGCAGAGAGAGAGAGAGAAAGAACATGAGCTATGGCGTTCGAACCTGCTCTGACCTAAGCAAGTGTTTTGTCATTGCACTAACATTTTTAATCAGAAAGTTTCCTGTTTCCTGTTATTCATCTGTGATGAACTGTCTTGGTCTGGCTGTCTTGATCAGCGATTGGCCGCAACCACTTCAAATGCATTGGCTCTCGGAAAAGAAGGATGGACATTATTATCATATTAGGAAAACGCACGTCTTCAACGCCCGTTGTCTCGGTAGCGACGCGCGTCAGGAACGCGCGCTTTGACATGAAATTACGGGCGTCGGCGACGTGCGTCGTTCCAACGCATCATGGCGCACGTACAGAGCGGCCGTTGTTGGTGAAAGACGGCGAAAAAAGCTTTTAACGGGCGAATTTCAATCTTAACGTGCTAATTTGATGCGAAATCTGACAGTCTTGGCCTTCCATAGCAAGCTAAGCGAATTTCGCACCGCGGTACCTCTATTCATTTCAATGAGAAGCGACCGTCGCGTCTGCAAAGCATTCTGGTTAAGCGATGCGGCTAGGTGGACGCGAAAAAAGTTCAGCAATGCCCAACTATATGCAAATGAGAGCGATTTTCGCATGCGAGTATCCAATGACAGATACGCGATTGGGAGGGCTATCTTAATTCAACCACTCAACAGCAACTGTGTTTTGAAACACACCCACGACAAACAGATTTGCGAACATGAGCGGTGCGGTGTAATGCGAAGTGAAGGAGTTCGCTTCCCCAGCCGTTAGGTGAGCGGTGAGCAAAATTGAGCGGAGTGTTCTGATGTGACCTTGAGCGTTGGAGCGGAGAGATGGACGACATACTTGAGCGGGGAGCGGAATTTTTTGCGCTCAGCTCCGCTCACATACTCTGTCGGGTCATACCAAAGACCGTAAATGAAAATGGGTACCTACTGCCTTCACCCTGCACTCAGATATCTATGGAGTGGGTAAAGTTAACACATGGGACTTCCAGAGGACTAGTTCCCCACTGTATAGGCCTACTACCCTGTGCGGCCATGTGCGTTAGGGAAGCGGAGATGGGCACCGCCCAATCTTTCACACATGGAGGAAGGATTTCACTTAACCCTTTAACTGGCACACCTTGAAAAACACTTTATAAAAATTGTGAATGTGAATGTTTCATCCTGCTCTATTAGCCTGACATATGACGTAGAAAAAAAGAATTGTTTTCATAGGGCCCATCGCTCCCATTTTATGAACTTCTACCAAATGGTCACAATGTCAATTTATGGTAAAAATCAGTTTTTCATTGTTTTGAGCCATTTTAGTGTAAAAAAGTGTTATTTTTATTTAAGAAAGTCTACTTTATTGAAAAGGCATATGGGAAAAACATTTTCATTGTATTTCAAACTTTTTATTATAAAAGGAAATGCATATTTGATTAAAAATAACCGGAAATACATGAAAAAAATCCATGCCAAATGTGCCATAGGCCTATGTCCAGTGAAATGGGCAAACTGCAAGGATGTATATTTTCTCCTTGTCTGTAAAACATTTGTAAAAGTAATTAAGTGATATTCTATTGTACTTAATCCAACAGCACCACATTTTAGACTTTTACAACACATACAATGAATTAAATTAATTGTATTGAATGGGAATGCATGGGAATGACCATTGAGAGTGACCCAATATCATTTAAAACACTTCAATGCAATTGCCTATTGCTTTTGAACTGTCTGAATCCTCTTTTTACTAAATTACCTTGAATCCTGATGCAACTGCACCATTCCTTATTCCACTTTTAGCTGCTTTCTTCCAAATGAATGACACCTCCATTGAAAACGCATTGGATTGAATTGGAAGCATATTTGATATAATTTGATGTAAAACATAGTTAAACATGACTTTTAAATCTTTAAATGCTGTGTTTACAGTGGTAGCATGCATTTAGAAACATTTTTTGATTATTAATATCACTAATTTAGAAACTTGTTGAGAGCCTCTATTATTCTCTATGGGAAACTGACTTTTACCATAAATTGACTTATCAACCATTTGGTCACGCATATCTTTAAAAAATGATTTAACCATGAAGATGTTATTTTATTGCTTATGTAAGTGAATTAATATGTTATTTGACTTCATTTAAACATAATTACGAACAAAAAAATCTTACATTTACAAACCTGACAGACTTAAAGGTGCCATGCCACACCACTACAGGGTATTTAAATTGTTCTTTGAGGTCTACAAATAGGGTATGTGACTTCACTTGGACTGAGAACGGTCCAAGGAGACCGTAATGAGATCGTTTGCAGCCTGTAGGAATAGCCTTCGAAAATTTCATGCGGTTCTTCCGGTTTTTTTTCCACTGTTACAATGGGCTGCGCTCTGATTCGCTGCTGAAGCTCGACGTTGTAAAGCACATGGACGAATATTTACATTAGTTTTACTTGCGAATTGCGAGGTACGGAAAAAAAAAATGGAATATTATCATGAAACCGAGAAAGAGGATATCTGCACCAACCTAGCTTGCAGATTGTAAACGGCCACATTGCAAAGGTAAGCTTACTACATAGTCAGGATGTCACAGTAGCCAACATAATCAGATACTTATTGCAAGAGTAGCCGACTGTTAGCCTACATCCACAGTCAGATTACACTTACCAAGACTGTTGAATTCGCCAAGTTGACAAGTTGCCTGTTACCATTTCATGGATATTCCTTCTTTTTCGCGAGTATTTCAAGGGGCGGGCTTTAGTCAAATACAGGAGAGCATGGATTGGGCGATAATTCTCCTCAGTCAGCCAATGGCTGTAACGTTGTCTATACTACGTAGCACTGACCATGGATTCAAACTGACCTAGACCCCGTTTACACAAACACAGATAACCATAAAGACGCACATGTTTCTCTGCGGTTGCACCTCTCTTCTCTGCGCGCGCTGAAAATTTTTTTGGGGGGGGGGGGGGGGGGGGCACGCACACGCACGTGAAATGAAAAAGGCAATGAAGATCTATGGTATTAGAATTTTCTTTGCAGGGTATGGTTATTGCAGTTTTTCTCTGTTGTTTTGGCTCATTTCTTGAAACAGAAATTACATTCTGTAATTACAAACTGTAAGATCATTTGGCCAAACAGTCTTACAGTTCTGCACAACATTACAGCTCACTAGCAAAAGCGCATATCTCTCCCAAAACTGTTCACACATGCTCCAAAACTAGATTCCTTTCCCATGCAAAGTGTCAGTACCATCAAAATGGCTGACCGTAAACAGTTCAGGCACGAGACTCATCTCGGGTCCCTGTTCAGCCCCGCCCGCCCCGCCCCGCGCCGACTTCGCCTAATCAGAGACAAGTAAATATGTGACCTTGCACGTCAAAACCAGTCGCTTCGCACAAGCTTCGTTTCTGAGAAAATTCTAAAAATGGAATGCTTGCACCAAAAAAGTCGAATTTCACATTTTAGCATAATTTGACAGTATAAAGCCTACACTTTCAGATTCTAATTCAATTGTGCCGAAATTCAAACCTTAAATGGGTTAAAAACTTGTTTGTTAAGAGGCATGTATTCATTTGGCATTGTACTAACTTAGCTGTCATATCAAAGATTTCTAATGCTAAGGCTTTATAGTAGACCACCACCAGCAAGGCAGGTGAGCATTCGTTATAGATTAGAAGGAAAAAAATATTTATATGAATGTCATATTAATGATTTATATGAATGTCAAGGGCCTTTCCAATATTTCGAAACAACATTTTTAACTTGCAAGCTGTTTGGACCCATAAAAATCCTCTAGATGGAGCTAACGTCGAGTTGCTGACTGAGCTTGAAGATAGCTAGTCGGAGACGGGGATAAAGTAGCCTATCTTTGGCTCAGCTTGTCAGTAAAAAGTTGTTGAGTGTTTAGTACTGCTAAAATCGGTACAAGCCAAATATTAACTGTCTGCTGATTGCTCTACTTCAAGGATATCACTCAGACAGGAGACATGGCAACCATAAATCCCTTACTGTCATCTGCATCTACACATCTTAAAGTTAGCATCGTTGCATAGCCTACTCAAAATACCAAAACACTGGCTCTTACCTTGTGATACAGTTCAAGTTATATCCATGTTATATCCATGTTTCATTTAAAGTCCACAATTAGATGTATTCCTGTCATGACTGCATGTTAGATCAGTCGATATCAGTTAACGTGATTTCAACGTGTTGCGGACAATCTGGGTGCCACTGGGTGCCACCCATCGAACGGTGTCCCGTACAAACAACAGTATCCTAACTACAAAATTAAAACATGCGCACTAAAATTCTCCAACGTCTACTCACCGGGACTTGTCTTCTACAACATGAATTTCATTACAACTATATGCGCTGATAGTTTTAAAATTAAAATTGTAGACAACCGGGCGTGGTGCATGGTGCACCCACAGGTGTTGGGGAGGCCTTAATCAAGCGAGATGAACTGGTTTGTTCAAGCCGTGTCCATCAGCGGTGCCAACACCATGCCACCTCAGCTACGATTCGCTGGCATGTGTGCGGGATGCCGTTAAATTGATGAATCCCACTGCATTATTAATTAGAATTTGTACGGAATACCGTTTACAAACGTTAACTTTTAAGTTAGACTGGTAGTAGTAGGCAGCAGAACGAAGAGGTTCATCAGAAGCTAGCCTAATAATCCCCTTGTCACATTGCTAATGAACTTCATCGTGGTTTTTCTCAGCATTCTTTTTTTCTGACTTGTAACATTGTAACACTTTGAACGCCCATATCTCCGTCATTTGTTAGCCAATATTGTCGATATTGGTGTCGTTTGAAAGCTTATTTTCTCGTCTTTCGTGTGAATACAATAACATAATTTTGAAAAAATGTGCCAAGCGACTGGTTTTGACGTGCAGGGTCACATATGATCCTTCCTTATTTTGATAGGCTGTGAGACAAGAAAACAAACTATAACGGAATAAAACAGCGAAACAAGTATTTCAGTTATGGCAGATTATTGAATTGTAAAGTTATATGTATAAAGCATTCAAAAAATTTTTACCCCGGGCTCGGCTCAAATTACCCCGGGCTAAAGCCCCGTAAAAATCGCCTGGCGACGCCACTGCACTTACCCGAAGGTGAAGACGGAGAATCTCACGAACTCCGGGCAAGGTGGAGATGTCGGAGAACCCCGTCTTTAGAGATTTGTGTAACTACCCATAACCGGAGCTCTAGCACCAAAGACAGTTGGAGCAAAGGAGAAGCACCTACGTTCGCGCACAGTAGTTCTATTTTCACAAGGGCACCACCTGGTTTTGAATGATGTCAGGACTTTTACCAATAAATCGTCTTTTTGGAGTTATGTTTTTTTGGCATGTATCTCTCATATTCTGTAAGTGTTTAACGTTAACATGATTTCAAGACTGATGTTGTAAACTGTTACTGTTGGTATTTCTATCAGATGAAGCTGCCAGGCAGTAAATAGCCTACTAAAATGTTAAGTTGTTAGCGAGCTAACGCTAGCGATCTAGCTAACGTAATGTTTTACATTTATATTTGAGATTTAATTTATTGACAGCCTGCGGGTAACATTACTGAGTTCATTTTAAGTGGACAGAGCAAACATAAACATAGTTTATAGCAATATGTTAGGTTTGAGCAAAGTCCAAAACGACTAGCTTATAGTTAGCATATAGCTATGTCGTCATGGTAACTGCCAAACAAACCCTCTCAAGCTAAAACGCACACTTGGTTCACAACATGTTTTGCAGAGGAGCGATTGAATTGTCATTTGTTGGTTTCGTTAATGATCACAGACAATATTATGGCACACATACATTATATCATTTTATAATTTCCTAAGGGAAAATGTTAATGATGTGACGTAATGTGAGACTGCTGCTAATGCAGACCGAAACACTTCACGTTTGTGGCCATCTGCTACGATGTTGCTCCCTTGAAAGATCTTTGATAAAACTGTGACGTGGTGGTTAATTGTCACCGCCTTTCTTAGCCGTTTTTGATGTTTGTGTAAATAGGCATGTTTGAGATGTAAAGCCGCCTTCAGCCGGCTGCAGCCAAGCAATGCATTGTGGTTAGACGCGGTGTTCGACTTCCGGCTGACTTCACCAAGCTTGTGAATGCGTCACCAAAATACGCCCACAGCACGTCACTCAAAACTCGCGGTAACAAGGCGGCTGCAGCCGAAACCCGCATCTCCTTTTTCTCGGCTGCAAGAGGATGCATCCCACCCCCATGACGTAACTCATTATTCCGATTGGTTTGAAACTCCTCATGACAAATATGACACCAGCCACGTTGTACTCACTGAAAATGGGCTTATTTGAATGAGCTGCTGCTAAGCAGTATGCAAGTTTTGCCCAATGAAATAGCCTTATTGCTCTCCAGCATGGCTTGGTTTGCCATCTCAAATAAGCATTTCATACCACATTACTATTTTTAACAAAACACCTTCAAACACAACTCTGTTCGTCTTGCATTGCAACAATTTATTAAGCAACATTATATGATTTATTTCGCCAGTTATCACGTTCATTTTAATGATGAAATGAGGGGATTCAAGCTGTTTTCAGTGTAAACAAACTTCCGCGATATCTCCCGAAATCACGTCCATGTTCACGTGTTGTATGGCTTCAGCCAGCTGCAGCTGTGTTGTCCACCTTGTCCCCCATGCTTTTCCACTCCCACCGACGTATTTCCGTATCTCGCTGGCTCCGGCTACAGCCTTTAGCTGTATCGACTCTGAACCCGAATGAGCTTATTGCGATTGTTTTCTTACTCGGGGGAGGGGAATATACCCGGTTTCTTGAAGACCCGGGGAAGTGTAAACTAAGCACTAATTTCTTTGCATATTTCTTTTAATAGGCTATTGCCTATAGCGAAGACAGTATTACATTTTCACATGCACTGTGTAACTTGAGGTCATATAGAACTATTCTATACCAAAAGCAACAGGTAAAAACGGCTTTGTGTGGCGGGGCACCTTTAAAAGGTGTTGTATTCGAAGGTAAAAGGGTGCTGACATTTTTTTTTGTGCTTAACATGTAGTGCACCAGTGGTAGAAAAGGCTCAGTAAGCTTGAATTCAAAATAGGTGAAAATATGGTGAAATGATGCTTTAAAGTGAGCTCTACCAAACGGTTGAGCTGACAATTAAAGGGTTCCCATATTACGCTTTTTCCAAGCTAACATGTTTAGCTCTAATGTTCAGAACAGGGCTGCATTTCCCGATAACGATGGATCTTAGTGGCTACGAATGAGCGAACGAGTGATGTTACGAAGATTCTTAATTTCCTCTACACGCATTTCCCAAACATGCACTTACGAAAGTGCACGCGCGTTCACGTTAAGAAGCTTCTTAAGGCGGCCGCTGTTCAATGCCGTGGTGCTGATTCACCCAGCGGAGATGGGTACGATTACACCAAATAATGTGTTTTATGATGCTAGTTGCTACATTATTTAAAATGGATGACAATATTGTAGCCTACTATTAATACTCACTGTTACCATATGTGTTTTACCCGGAGGGCTTCTGCGGTACACCCTGTTTCATTCAATTAAATTAATAATTAATAATAGTAAAAACCAACGTTTCTGTCGTGTGTAGGCCTTTTCCCCCAAATTAATTCCACGCCAACTTCTAAGTCATGTTTGAAATAGCAGGTGATATACATATCACTGATTTCATGTCGTAATGAAACAATGACAATTTCCCCACAAGTGTTTTGGAGTGGTGTGCACATCCAGCGCAGGTGCTGGCAATCTGGAAAAACGTAAACATAAGAAACGGTCGGCATACTGCCGTAGCTCAGATTTACAGAACTTTAATAATACATTTTAATTAATGTTTAAAAAATAGGCAACAGTGTGTTTTGGTGCATTGTGCGCGAGAGAGGAAGAGAGAAGGAGACAGGGACAGCTGCGTCCCCGCTGTGCCCGCGATACAAATTAACTTTGCGCTTTGGGAAAACCTCAAACTTTTTTTTCAATAGACATCCACTGAAGCACTCAATAAACCACATAGGCTAAATTATTTAGGCTACCACAGATGCCCAGCTTTTCTTCGGGATATAGGCTAAAATTCTTATGGCAATGTATTAACACTCAACAATAATTTGTTATTTTTATGAGGCTGGCCTATATCTTTGTACAACAAAACTGTCAAAGCAACATGATGGCGTAGGCCTACTTGGCCTGTTTTCACCTCATATCCTCTAGATGTCTCCACTGAGTAGCCCAATTGACCTATGGCTAAGCCACGCCCTCCACTCACTCGGACAAACAATCGGACATTAGGGTGACAGGCGCTATGTCAAGTGTTACAGTCAGAGAGATTTCTCAGGAGGTAATTGATGGCTTTTGGAGACAGAAAGATAATATATCATCTCGAAGTCATCAAAAGGGCTTTAATTATGCACTGGAGGATTATATAAATAATTTTGTTATTGAACAAGTTGATGAAAAGCTTAAGTTACATGCAACAATGTAAGGGTCCCAGGGTAAAAATGATAAACCTTATCTCGTTGCCATCACCATTTCGGACAAGATAGACGTTAATATTAGTTTAACAAGAGCCCTTTGGACAACCACAGTACTAAAACTAGAGTATAAGAGATCAATGAACTCCCAGCAAACATAGTTACATGATGAACAACGCAGCTAGGAGATAAAGTTGGGCAGAGACGTTGGCTAGCGCTAGCTAACTCTCGCTAACGTTAACGTTAGTTAACGTTGATGTTGATGTTGTGGTTAACGTTAGGGACGTTAAAATAACTTTCTGTTTCTTTCCAGCAAAGTGACAATATGTTGGCTCAAATACGATGTTGACTTGCCTTAGAACAGATGTAGACATCCTTGTTAATTTTGTTCACGTTCAGTTAATGTTGTGGTCTGTCTGCTGCATAACTTTATCCAAAGCAGACCCTTATCTCGGTTTAGATGAGGCTTGGGAAAAGGCAAAAAACACACCCTGTCGCCCAGCCTCTCAGAATACCTAGTGTCTGAGTTGCTTTTGGCCCTTGCATACCGTTTGACCATTTAAAACTTAACATACCGTGAAAAAACATATAAAACCGAACAAAAACTGGCCAACTGCAATGTATTTCAATGGACGTGCAAGCAGAGAATGTCCGAGTGTATTGGGAACTATGCGCACTGTGATTGGCTCATCGCGTTCGGGGGCGTGGTTTAGCCATAGGTCAATTCTTTCTGGTTAAGATCACCTTAGCGGTCTACGATTACTCTGGATCACACGTAGATCTGCGAGTGATCTCACGAATCATCTTAAGCAACGAACGTTTCGGGAAATGGTCCGTTTGTGTTAAGATGGTCTTACGTGCGAACCTGCGAACTACTTAGGCTATGTTCAGACTGCACTCCAAATCTGATTTTTAGCATATCTGATCAACATCAGATCTCTCTATCGACCGCGTTCACATTGCTTGTCATATCGGATCTCCATGTCCGCTAATCACCTGCCATATCCACGTGGGTTACTATGGTACCCCAACGCATCATGCCCACAAATAATAAACAAACCCGCGGAGGGTAGAATGCTGGTTGTTTCTCTCTCAGATGGTTAAGTGGGGCCGTAGCACACAGCTACAAGTAACAAGGAAGTATCAGAGATGGAAGAATAAAGTTACTCATCTTTATTTCAGTGCATCAATGCAGTCCAGCACAGCTGTTAGTTGCCTTTCTGATGCGTGGTTGAAAACTTTCACTGACGTAGCTTTCCACACGCGAGGTAAGCCTTGCTTTCCACACGCGAGGTAAACTCCAACTTGCGGCAAATCCATAACGCGCACTGACACGTTGTTATAGCAAACGACACTGTTTTTTAAAAGGAGAATTAACATTGATCTCTCACTTCCGTCCATCTGCATTTCACGTGTTGATGTTTGTGTCACGTGACAAATGACGCAAGTGACACGGTGAAATCTTATCCCATGTGGAAAAGCTGTTCAGATCGCAGCATATCCGATATGAATCGCAATTGACACCACATGGGTAGAGCTATGGCCTCGTTCAGATTGGCATCCCAAATCCGATTTTTTCATATCCAGATTGTATCTAGAATTGATTTTGGGTGGTCTGAACAGCAGAAAACCACATGAATTCCGATTTTTCCGAATCTGTTACGCCCTACATACCCATGTGGTGTCAATTGCGATTCACATCGGATATGCTGCGATCTGAACAGCTTTTCCACATGGGATAAGATTTCACCGTGTCACTTGCGTCATTTGTCACGTGACACAAACATCAACACGTGGAATGCAGATGGTTGCAGATGGACGGAAGTGAGAGATCAATGTTAATTCTCCTTTTAAAAAAACAGTGTCGTTTGCTATAACAACGTGTCAGTGCGCGTTATGGATTTGCCGCAAGTTGGAGTTTACCTCGCGTGTGGAAAGCAAGGCTTACCTCGCGTGTGGAAAGCAACGTCAGTGAAAGTTTTCAACCACGCATCAGAAAGGCAACTAACAGCTGTGCTGGACTGCATTGATGCACTGAAATAAAGATGAGTAACTTTATTCTTCCATCTCTGATACTTCCTTGTTACTTGTAGCTGTGTGCTACGGCCCCACTTAACCATCTGAGAGAGAAACAACCAACATTCCACCCTCTGCGGTTTTGTTTATTATTTGTGGGCATGATGCATTAGGGTACCATAGTAGCCCACGTGGATATGGCAGGTGATTAGCGGACATGGAGATCCGATATGACAAGCAATGTGAACGCGGTCGATAGAGAGATCTGATGTTGATCAGATATGCTAAAAATCAGATTTGGAGTGCAGTCTGAACATAGCCTAAGTAGGGCGTAACAGATTCGGAAAAATCGGAATTCATGTGGTTTTCTGCTGTTCAGACCACCCGAAATCAATTCTAGATACAATCTGGATATGAAAAAATCGGATTTGGGATGGCAATCTGAACGAGGCCTTAGACTTAAGATCATCGTAACTACGTTTGGGAAATGCAGCCCAGTTTGTTTCTCATGGGGGGTGCATCAGGTAGGGTGGATTGCCCTAATGTGGGACACTGCCTAAAGTGGGACACTTAAGTTTCAATGGGTGTGGCACTCCAACAAACTGATGGATGTCAATGAAAATACAAACAAATGAAAGCTGTATTGTCATGTGATAAAAATCACATGACTTATTATTTGTACTATCATAAGTCAGGGCGGAGCAATAATCAAACAGGAAGCACCTATAGTGAAAACCATCTAGAGTTCCGTGACATAGAGTTTGGACAAATTTGATCTTAAGGGTATAATTCAATTGTCTTCTAAAGAAATATGCTACTTTTAATCTAAATGTGTTCATACAGTGTTTACTCTTTAAGAAATAGTATAACATGCTTAAAATATACTCTTAATTTTGGTTTTTAACCCTTTTTGTTATCGTCCCACTTTAGGATACGGGGTGTCCTAAAGTGGGACGGAATGGTTAACCTAATGTGGGACAGCAGTAAAAATAGTCAAGCAGTCAAGAAATATGTTGTAGGACATAATTTTCACAATAATTGTGGTTATTTAAAGGTTCTCAGTGGTCTTATGCAGAATTTGAATGCTTCATGTCAACAGAAAACCTATTTAAGGCTAAGTTTAGGGATGGTGGCTTTCGATGAGAATGTGTGAGTGTGTACGCATGCAGAGTCTTAAAATCAGACAAAAGCAACTAAATTAAGGCCTTCCTTTCTACCCACTTAAGTGAATAATTCAATAAAGTATATTTCACATCATATAGCAAAGGTGATTGCTAGACAGGGAGTCAACATAGGACATAGAGAATAATGAATAAAAAAAATATTTGGAAGAACATTAAATCGTTGGAAAGAGCACAGAATGAGACAAGGCATATAAGAATAAGTTACAGCCTGAAACAAAACCCATCCTTGATCTCCCAGTATTTTGATTTTTCAATGTAGGTCCCTGTAGTCACCAATTGCATGTGCTTAAGTCAAAGGTCAAAGGTGATGTGTAACGCATAGCATGCAAACAATAGCAATAAAGGAATACTATTGCAAAATTAATAATTATTTAATAAATTAATTCATTATAATTGCATTAAAAGGGTTAGAGAGTAACTTTAGGCTACTATTATACATTAAATAATGTGATTTTGGCCTTTTAACATGGTGTCCCACATTACGAAATGCACTGTCCCACATTAGGACAATACACATTTCCCAGACAATTCGGCGCTAAGACCACTAATATCTGTGCCATTTATTTTATAAACACTGTATCTTCATTTTCTTTTTTATTTCCATTAGGGCACATCTCAAGGTTTTCAAAATAGTCCTGGGTGTGGATTGAATATGTTGGCTTCCCATTGTAATATATTACAGAAGTCCGAAATGCAAAAAGCGTCCCACTTTAGGACAATCCACCCTAACTATACACCTGCAGCCAAAACATTGAGTATTTCCCCTGTAGCCTATGACAGGCCACCCCTAATTAGTCAATTGATCATTTTCATTGTTCTCAGCTGCAAAGTGCCTGCAAATCTCTCTCTCTCTCTCTTTTTTTGCAATTATCCATTCTCATTGCCCTCAGCTGCTTACTTGGCTGCCAATGTTGTGGAACCCCACCCAACTTACCCTGTCACATATAGGTAGTTAGGAAAATTCTATGCAGATGGTTTAAGCACAGCAGCTGAACAGTTACTAACAGTATAAATTGTCTATTTTAACAATAAGGCTTTTTATCCAACTTAAAGTGTGTTTACAGGCAGTATAGACCCAAGAAACACATTCAAAAGCCATAAAAAGTGATTTTTCGTAATATGGGACCTTTAATAATAAATAAAAGAATTTAACCTAATAATGAAATTAGTAGTAATAGGATGTAAATTATTACAGATATATTTCAGGAAATGGCTATGTACTGTAGGCCTACGTGGAAACCATTTTAAAAGTCTGACTCCTTGAACCTTCAATAATAAAATGTGGATGTTCTAGTCATACCAGAAATTCCAGAAGACAAGCCCTTAACACAACAGTGAAGCAGCACTCCTTAGGCTACTGCCACTTTTTTGTTGGCACTTTTGTTTGGCTGCTTGGTTTTTTGTTTGTTTTTGGTTTTGTTTTTTTCCAAGGCGCATGGGTAGGTAGCCTAGTTCACAAAGGGACGATTCCTGCCTGCACCAACCTTGTCGTGGAATTTGTAGGTCTATTTTATCCTTTGTTTTATCACCACGCCCAACAGCAATGCAAACCAGAAAACCCAACCCATATTTAGTCTATATAGCATTTGACAATTTTCTGTGGACAAGGTATATCGGAAAAGAAAAATATGAAATATGAAATATTTAATATGAGAATTTCAGACGTGACTAAATTAAATGTAGGCTAAGACATTAGACGAAAATCTTTTAAAGACTTTTTAAGGATCCACAACCCTTATGCTACACATAGGCCATATGCTACACAAACATTAGGCCTATCACCTTTTATATTTTTTATCATGGTGTTGAAAAACAAAAATACAAATATAATGTTATACTGTGATTGCAATGTAAACAAATAAATAGCCTGCTGAGCCAACTGCAGCAACAACAAAAAGAATAGGCCAATTAAAATTATAAAATAATTGCAATGTTGCCTACAATTGCAAGTTCGAATTGATAGTTTTTTTGCATCGAAAACATTTAAATCCAGAGATATACAATTTCTTGTATGCTAACCGACTGTATGTCTTATAAATAGAGTTATTGCGCAGGTTGTGGTAGCCTAGGCTTATTTCAACTTACTTGCCCTTATTTGCCTAGTAGATAAACGATTTTGGTCTTCAAGAAGTGTCCGTGTCCTGCATCGGGTAGCCTGAAAAAGAAATTATATAGGCTACAAACTATAGAAAGTCTGCCAGGCTAAAACAACACAATACTGATTGATTATTTAACCATTAGAAAGGCAAAGATACTTGTCAAAATTGTCAAGTAGTCAAAAACGAACACTTACTGGTGAGAAATGACAACGTCCCGTTCATAAGAGAAAGTGAAAGAATGCTGCAGATTTGACAGACTCGTTTGGATGTCAGAGGCCACACAGGCATTTACCTCACTCACGTCAGATGATGCGCAGCATAGGCTATTGAGGCATTTTTAAGTTGGGCTAACTAAAAACATCTATGCAAAAGTAACTTATATTGCTGAAAACCATGTACTAAAAAATGAGCCACAGCTTCTAAGTGGTGTATTTAAATTTTCAATATTCTTAGTAGATAGGTTGTGTTGGTCAAAAGACCACTTATTGCCCATGCAGTCTAGTTTAGAAATTAATAGGAAAAGAAAAAGGAAAATCCAATATAGTTTTATGGAGACTTTAGGAGAAATGTAGCGCAATCAGTAGCTGGCCACATCTCGATATGTCTATATCTGTAATTTCTCAGCCCAGCTCAAAATTTATGAAACTTTATACATCATTTCCCCTTCACAAATAATACATTATTTCATGCAACATTTGCTCTTAAATTGTTATTTAGAGGACTTCCAATTTTTTTATATGGTTTCCTTTTAAATTTTATTTATAGGTTTCTTTCTTAATGCTATTTATTATTGCGGAGAGAGTGCCAAGGCACACTATATTTCATTGCTGTGGTACTGTACCTGTACTAATATGCATATGACAAATAAACCTGAACTGAACTGAACTGAACTCTAGTTTATTCAGACTTTTCCTATACTATTTTGACAGGTCCCAAAATACAGTGGTAGGCTATAATGGCTGCAGTAGGTCTATGCCTGTGTGTGAGAGTGTCTGTATAATCAAAGCCCACTGAAGAGCCCAATGGCTCATGACTAGACGTACCAGCTGAACAAAACTATTTGCTATCACTAGGATATGTCTAGATTTCGAGGCTACCAGAATGGCATTGTAAAAATGGAATTTTAACACTTGAAAAGCTGCAGTTGTTTTTTAGTAAGCCATTTACTATTTTTTAGTAAAAATATCTTTAAAAACTAGAAAAGCGCTCAGAGAGCGCAGACCTCCGCCAAGACAATGTGGTCGCTGATGGTGTTCTGGATCACCGATCGCCACCCAAATCTAATCAGTTCTTACTTGTCCCAATACAAACGTTGTCCGAAAATTTCATCCAATCCGTGCAGTAGTTTTCGATTTATCTTGTACACAGACACACACACGCCAAGCAAAACATAACCTACTTGGCGGAGGTAAAAATGTCTTAATGAAACATTGTGCAGTAGGACTTATCCATAGCCTAGAACTCTAGATGTTCTCTAGCAAATCCAATTAGGTCAGTATGTCTAGCACTATAGGTTTTACTCGGTGGTGTCTAAGCTGTCTGTCCAATCACAACGCTCTAGGTTGTATTCAGTCATGTTCTCAAGGAGGTTATATATAAACTGGAGACGACGACTAAGTCCCGCCCTCCATACAACTGAATGGCCGAGGCTAGTAAATGCGGTGAATTGACAGTCAACGCCATTGTGAACACTGGAGGTAACAGGCCACGGCCATGCCCATGCTGCCCATGCGCAAAGTTCCAAAGTTGGAAATGATGGACTTACGTTGAATCTCTTTGCAAAAACAGTAGTCCTTCGGTCCAGACGGTGGTGATAATGCACTTAGTTTGTTTGCCATACAACACGAGTAAGAAAGTTCTGTCGAGAACGTGCCTGAAGTTTTATAACATTCATGACAGTACACTTTTTTTACAAGCCCCTCAAGAAATAAGCAAAGAGTAACCAGAGATCATGGAATATTGCTTTTACTCTCCCTGGAGAAATAACATTTCGCATGTAACAGCCCACCAACTTGTAAGCTAAGTGTCTCTGTTGTAAGTTCATGAGTGCTCGTGCCCAGCATGACTCTCGTGCATGCGCTAACATGGTTTGGATTGTGACTCCATACTTAAATATGGCGATACTAAAGTGCTGCCGCTAATCTGCGCGTTCTTGACCCCCTGCATGTTCTATCTGGACAGGGAGTCACTGGGCGGGATCAGTGTTTGATTCGGCTTGTTAGTTGCTTTGATTGGTTGTAACCTTTTTACCCGAGACTCTTGGTCAGACTATACATTTTATGTGATAGTCTGGCTTGTCGGGCTAACTAATCTATTCATTTCACTTCAAACTCCGGAAACCAGTGTATTTTTCTTTTTGGTCTGAAATTTCCATCATAATGGTTATTAAAAGTTATGAAACTAAAAGAAGCCCTGTGAAATTGACCTAAATGTCTTTTCTTTACACCTTCTAGCAGAAATTTCTGGAGAAAAAAATCTTGTTCAAGGCAACACAGTCTTTGCTCCTTTCACAAAAAAAAACTTGGTACTCCTTTAGTCTTCCTGAGAGCCTAGTATTCCGGCCATGACTTTGCCATTAGCCTGCCGTTTAAATTGGGTCACTGTGCTCAATTTTCCAATTTTTCCAATTTAACCTCCTACAAGGTAAATCATGAACTGCCTGCAGAGTATGTATTGTTCTTGGGATCCAGTTCCAAACAAGCATGTAATTTTTTTTTTCAGTATTATATTTTATACACTGCTGTTGTTCCAGCAACATTGCTAGCTCATATTTTTGGGACCTCACAGTGCATTGCTGTATGTTATAGTGATGCTGTGGTCACTGCTGTATATAACACAGTGAGAAATAGCTGCATACCTATATATTAATGTTGAATGAATGACACTGGAGTATGAAAGCGTAGTGGATATTTAGTTAAGTACATTGTATTTGATCATAGTGCTCACAATAATTTGATAACTGGTATTCAGGTATCAGGTGTACTGAAAACTGTAGGCTATGACTAGCATTATGGTTTATCAGATTTGGATTTATTTTCAAGTTTGTTCAATTATTTGTTTTTTGGCACACACCCTTAAATATTTATTTTGATGCATTGTGTCTTCTCCAGATGAACAGCTTGATAGGTTGAATTATTCTTTATAATTTTCATTGAAACTAACAAATTCCTTACAGATTATTATTTTTAATTCCACTGTCTCCACCTGTGGCCCCAATAATCAAGGAGGGCGCTGTATACCTGAGGCTGAAAACACTTGCATCAGACTGAGATAATGGATGGATAAACTGAAGAAGGGTGAAACTCAATTGTTTAACTCTAGGGGAGGTGCAAAATGAGTAAATTGGCTGAAATGGTGGCATGAATAAAAGGTTAGGTTTTATTTTACAAATGCTCCTTGTTAATACCTGTAAAGCGCCACAGGATTCCATTGTAAATGACACTGTAAATAGACTATGATTGAATTTATTTTCATTAAACAAAGCAACCGCAAAGACGGGAACAAAAAAAACTGACAAAGATTCCTATTGTTATTTGGGGGAATGGTATGAGTGTGAAAGATACTTTTAATAAGTTAAATGATCTTCCACCACAACGTTTTGGGATTTCTAACCAATCAGTCTCACAAGAAATGCAACCACATCAGAGTATCTTTATTGTACTAATTAGGATGTATATTGCAGTTACATAACATTGAACAGTTAAAGATACAGTGCTTAATGAAGTACTTGCGCTTCAGTATGAAAAGTATCAGAGATGCGCAGACAGAAAAAACAATCAGAACATAGTAAAGTATTCATGTGAAAATACAGTTAAACAAAAAGAAATGATCAAACTGGTTATAATTTCAGAAACAGCTGAAAACAAGGAATACATCAAATGATGGATCACCCCTTCCTAAAGCATTTAACTTAAGCGACAGCACTGTGTACATAAAACAAGTAGCCCTCTAAAGTTGACTTAACATTTCTGTAAAACCCTGTGGTAAAGCCCTAGGGTAACTCCTTTAATTACTAAGGGTAAAGTGATGCTGGATTATGCCACATTTGTTGATTTTGTATTAACACTTTGAATGCCAGAAACGTAATGTTACGTTATAACTTGTCATGCGTTGAGTGCCAAAAACGTAATGTTACGTTTTTGCCTTTTTTTTAATTTACGAAAATAGAAACCCTCACACAGGTTATATATGATTTTTGGAACTCTGTGATAAATAGAACTGAAATAAATTACGATCGGAAACTCATAAAAACTCACGATCTGCACATTTTGTCTGGACATTTTCACATCACAAGGCAGCATTTGATTACTATTGCAGCATTTGTGTCAAATAATGCACGTCATGTCATGTTGTCCTTTCGCGGGTTCGTCACTAGGTGGCAGTCTCACCACAGGCATGATTCGGCTTGTGTCACTCCTCGAAACTTGACAGAGAACACTCCATCATAATCATAAAAGAAGCGATATCTCCTTTTCTAGAAAAAAACAAGGATTTTGATGAAAACTACCCACTGTTTAGCTTGGGATTTCTCAGGAACGGAGGCATGTAGAAATAAACGGTTTTCACCCACTGAGAGCTCAGAGTCTTACCTTTCAAATGACCCATAGTATGTGTCCATAGCTATAACACAGAATACGCTGTGGCTCTATAAAAATAGGCAACAGTGGCCTGGATTGCTGGCACTCTGGGCCAAAGCTTGTTAAAAACACCTGGCAACCAAACTGTTAAAGGAAACACATAGTCACCCATTTTTTGGTCCTCCGTCAGACACATACAGTAGTTTATTTGTATGAGGGACAAGTTAGCAGTATTTTAGTCACCTAGATGTAATACATTTTCTGGCTGACAGGGTGTGTTTTAAGTAAAGGATAATGACCACCAAGGTGTCTCGATATAGGGGAATAATGGAAGAGGCAGGGGGAGAAGAACCTTCACCTTAAGGCTGTTATCCTGCTTATCACCCGGTTTCAAAGTGTTTAAAACATAAAAGGAACGGGTGATTCAGTTTTAAAATAAGCGAACCTGTTCAGTTTTTGTAGAAGATCTAAAGAGCATTGATGTGAAAAAACTTTTTTCTTCCACGTCATAGATGACCTGTTATCGGGGAACAGTGGACACCACAGACTCTAGAGCGAAGCACTCTAGAATCTTTGGTGGACACCCTGACAGCCAGTCCGAAGTCAGAAAACGGTATTTAATTTATCTGGATGATAAATAAGGGATAACATTCTATGAGAAAGTCATAATGTGTAATATCTCCTGATAAAGTGATGCAAGCATAGCTGTAAAAGGCTTGTTTCACTTCAATGGGACGTTCTGTCTGAGATGTAAGAAGTAAAGCATTCTACAATGCCAACATTATTGTGGAGGAACTCCCAACAGAGTGATGCAGTGGCCTAATGCCAGTGGATGTTACTGGAGCAGTCTACAGTGATAACACACACAAAGCTACAACGCTATCAGTTATTTTCTATTTCAATCATTTCAGGTTAAAATTCACCATTCTCGCTTGTTTTGTATAGTTTTTGAAAAAGGCAGACATGTCCCGTCCATAAACAATATGCCACATTGACAACGCAGGTTTTCCCAAAATAATCCCAATCAAGACCAACTTATTTTGTACTTACATTTAAATGTAGTCTTTTTCTGTGTTCACTCAGGTGTCCTGTTTGGTATGAATGGAATGGCATTTATGTTTCTCTGTAAACGTCATAGACTGACAGCAATGGAGTTTGCATAAGAAAAATATGGCATTTTGTTCATCAATAATGCATGCAAATGTCCCGTCCACAACGCTAGAACTGCCCTTATGTTTTGTCCTTCAATTTGTAAAAATGTATCCAGGACTCATGTTATTACATTACATGACAAAACTTCTTTTTCAACCTTTCAATTTCTGCATTCAGCTCAACTTCTTTTCTAGCGTAATCTTGCATTTCCTGTTCTAGTGCTCTCTTGTTTTTCTTTTCTTTTACAGTATTAAGTATTGCCTCTATATGTTCGCTTTCTAGTCTCTTGATTTTTTCTTTTTGGGCTCTCAGATTTTCAAGAGTTTCATTGTGCAGTGCCTCTAGAAGTTCATAGTCCTTTTTGTATTTGTCAACCCTCTCTTTCATCACATTCTTAATTTCTCTAAGATCACTCATCTCTTCAGCTTGTGCTCTAGCCATTTCTTCGTATATCGTCTTCATATCATTTACTCTTTCTTCATGTTTCTTGGTCATTTCAGCACGTTCTCTTGTCTCATTCTCTCTCATTCTTATTTTTTCTTCTTCTTGTCTCAACATGTATTTTCTGAGGTTGTCTAATCGCTCTGCCTCCTCCCGTTTCCTCTCCTCATCCTCACGTTTTCTTTGTTCCAATTCCTCATTCCTTCTTTTCTCCAGATTGTCATACTGCAACTGCATCTGAGCTTCCTTTTCTTGCTTATTTCCCTCAAGATCTCTCACTTTTTGCTCCCACTGTTTCTTCTCCTCTTCTCTTTTCAGTCTCGCTTTTTCTTTCTCTTCCTGAAGCTGTATTCTCAGTCTCTCTTGTCTTTCTTGTTGCTCTCTAAGTTCAGTGGCATGTTTGCTTTTTCTTTCTTTGTCTTCTCTCTCTCTCTCTCTCTTGTTTTACCAGCGTTTCTTCCCATTCTTTCTGCTTTGCCTTAAAAATACCTGCCTGTATCTCTTGTTTCTCATTTTCAGCTAATTTAATTTGCTGAACCCACTGCTCTCTGTATTTCTCCTCTTCTTTTTTCCTCCTCTGTTCATCTTCATCTCTTCTTTTCATTTCTTCATCTTGTTTGCGTTTTAATGTATTCATTATTTCTTCCTGTTCTTTTTCAAACTTTTCTCTGGTCTTTTTATCTTGTTCCTCTCTTTTTCTGTCCTCATCTTCCCTCTCTATCAATTGTTTTTCAAATATATCTTTTTGGTTTTTAAATTCTTTCTCCATCTCCTGAACTTTCTTTTCCCATTGTGTCTTTTGTTTTGCATCCTCCTCTTTTCTTTTGAGATCTTCTTCTTCCCTCTTCTTCTTTTCTATCTCTGTCTTTTCTTCATACACTCTCCTAATGTTCTCTTCTTTTTCTTTTAACATGTTCTCTCTCAGAATGCGTTCTGCTTCTACCTTCTGCATTTCCTTCTCCAATTTGCTGCTCATTTTTGCCATCTCTGTTTCATATCTGGCTTTCAGCTTCTCCTTTTCAGCTTCTATCTCCTGCTCTTTCTGCTTCAATATCTGTTCCTGTTTCTGTCTGATCACAGCCTCTGCCTCCTCTAACATATCATTGGTGAAGTAATTGTTTTTGTCACCCTTGATCATTTCATTAATCATCCCCAAAAGCTGAGAAACCTGTTTCTGTTTTTTGTTTTCTTCCTTCTCCCTGTTATTAAAGAGAAGACATCTTCCTCCACAATCCTTGATCAGTTTTTTAATTTGGGCTTGATTACTTCTATTGAGATATTCCTGAAGGGTCTCATTGTCATTCTCCAAATCATCTCCTCTAGTAAACAGAACAATGGTGAACATTGCAGCCTTGGGACCAAAGATCCTTTTTATAATCTGCAGTGTGTCCTGTTCTTCCTGTGTAATTCTGCCAATGCTCACCACAATTATGAAAGCATGTGGACCTGGTGCTGACATAGAAATGCATTTTACAATTTCTTCTGTAGTGTTCTCATTACTCAATGTAGTGTCAAACAAACCAGGAGTGTCAATAACAACTACTGATCTTCCAGAAACTTCACCCCCACTTTTCTGACAGACAGCTGTAACTGAATCCGTGCTGGATTGGCTTTTAAACTTAGACTTCCCTAGGATGGTGTTTCCTGATGCACTCTTCCCATTTCCTGTTCTCCCAATCAGCACAATTCTCAGAGGGCAGGAGCTGGAATTTCCACCTTAAAGACAAAAGCATTTAGAGTTAGTATTGACCCCAAAACAGTGGAGTGGTTAGTTTTGTGCTATTTATTCACCACCACGTCTCCCAGCACCACACAGCCAGGATTTGCGAGAAGGGTCCAGCTGCAGTATTGACGGTGCCGCCTTAATACGGTTTAGTGAGGACTGGGCGTTTTAGATGAGACGCAGCTGGATGATATTGGGATTTGCCAGAGGTAACTCCACTCCACTAACACTGTTACGCCCCTCTGCTCCCCCTGCACTTCGCCTGCAGTCCCTACGCCGGCCATGTGGGGCTGTAGGATGCTAATCTGCAGGGGTGGAGTTAATTGGTGGAAATTGTCCACACCTGGTACCTGTGTGGGCATATAAACCCCACCCCACATCTTGTGGCAGCTTCCGCTCCTCTCTCACATTTTTACTGACACCCTTTTTGAGCACACACCCACTTTGCAAACACTCCAACTGACTTACACACGACCCACACTCATCCATACATTGAAACCCCCTAGACATTATTTTCTTATATTTTTCCTTCTCTAAATAAATATCTTTTTCTTAAGTTTGAACCCGTCTGTTGCTCTTTTATGTTGCGTCTCTGAACGAGCTGGGGCGTAACATAAAATTGAGGGCTCTCCGGGATTTTTGTTTTTTCAGTGTGGGTCGTTCCATTCACAAGTTTTTCCCCGGTGACGTCATCCTCCTTACGCACTCCAGGTAAGAAGCAGCCGCTCAGCTGGATCAGAAGATCTTTCCATCGGGCGCTGTTTTGTTATTTTCCGGTTTTTGTTCAGTTTCGTGTTTTCTGTTTAACCTATATCGTCGGAAACAATCCTGGGAGGGGATTTTTAAGATCTCCATTAGGGGCTCGTGAAAACGGCTGCACTCAGTGAGGGCAGTAGCCTCAAGCCCGGCAGGTTTCAGAAGCGACAGGTGGAAGGCAGAATTGTAGGTGAGATTAGTAATTAACGTCAGGTCTGGAGTGCATGGACGGATCATCCCGGGTGAGTTGGAGTTTTTCTTTTTCCCCCAATATATTTTTCTTGAGAGAGTATTTTTGTTTGTGTGTGTTTGGTGTTTGTTCGTCACTTTGTATGTACTGGGCCTGCATTGTTTGCCTTGCCTTCAGCTTGTTGAAGTAGTGTAGCCTGTATGGTTGTGGTAGCCTGCATGGTAACGCTACATGTGTTAAGTGAAGTTACGGGAACGTCGCTTACTTTTGCTGTGGGTTTGTTTAATGCTGTGTAGAATTAGGCCTGGCTTTGCTGGCGAATTAAGTTATCTTGCAACTAAAATTTGAGTTAGACTGACTGTTTCCTGCTTGGTGCAGCGTATTTAAGTAGTCTAAGCCATATTATAGTTGCATTGTAGGTTGTGTTATTTATTTTCTATCAAGTAGCGTTCGTGGCTGTTCACTGTGGCAAGCCGGTTTGTTGTTAAATGTGGCATGTCCAATGGGGTAAGCCTATTTTTCGTTTATGCCTGTTTAGTCATTGGATAAGCCAGTCTGCAGTTAATGGTTGCCTAGATAGTCTGGGGACGCCTAGTTTGTCTAGCTAATCATTTGCAATGACTACAAATAGTAGCCTAATTATAGCCTCCTGTTGTAAAATGGGTGTCATTTTTGTTTGATTCATTTAATTTTGTGGTTGTACTGATTGCACTAAAGCACAGCAAATAGTATTTTGTACTTTTGCTGTTTAGTCTTGTAAATTGAGTCTCTTAATCAATATTAACTTCTGTTTGGTAAACTAGTGATTAGTCATGCCTAACATTATTGATGAGTTCATGACTGAGCCTTCTGAAGAGTTGCTCTCCAGGTTAACTAAGGAACAGCTAGTTCAGGTGGCTGAACATTATACTATGACTCTTTCCTCCCAGTTGAAGAGATCTAAAGTACCGCTTTTTAAAGCTATTAAAACATTCTTGACAGAGCCTGGTGTTCTGGCTGAAAGGCAGGGGGATTTGCCTAGTCCAGCATTCCCACTCACACCTCTGTCGGATAAAGAAGTCAGGCTCAGGGAAATGACCGTTCAAGAAAAACGTTTGGATACAGAGTTGGCCTTAAAAAAATTAGAGATGGAGAGGGAAGAGCAGCAAAGGCAGTTCGAGCTTCGCAAACTCAAACTTGAGCTTGCTGCTAAAGGTCTCCCTATCCCGTCCTCCTCTCGTTCTGTGTTATCATCGCCTAATGTTCCCCCGCATGATGTTAGCAAATATGTTAGGATGGTGCCTCCTTTTTCTGAAAAAGAAGTCGATAAATACTTTCTCCATTTCGAAAGGGTTGCTACCTCCTTGCGTTGGCCCAAAGACATCTGGACCCTGCTGCTTCAGTGTGTGTTGGTAGGTAGGGCGCAAGATATTTATGCCTCTTTGTCCCTTGAACAGTCCATGTCCTATGATGCTGTAAAAGTTGCTATACTGCGTGCCTATGAGCTAGTGCCTGAGGCATATCGGCAGCAGTTTCGAAGTTTTAAAAAGTCTGATGAGCACTCATACATGGAGTTTGCACGTGAGAAGGAGTGTTTATTCAATCGCTGGTGTGCTTCTCAACAGGTGAACTCTATGGAGTTGCTCAGAGAGCTTGTTCTTCTTGAGGAGTTCAAGAGTTGTGTTCCAGAGGCACTCGCTACGTATCTTAATGAGCAGAAAGCTACAACACTGGCTCGTGCGGCAGTCCTTGCTGATGAGTTTGCCTTGACTCATCGTGGCATGCAGTCAGGCAGACATGACTGTTCTAATAGACCTAGGTCTCCTTTTCGGGCTCAGCACAGGCCTGATGTGTCAGGGCCTAAGCCCGTCTCTCCACCTAGGGGTCCTAGTGTGTCTTCCAATGCTAGATCTATTGTCTGTTTTTACTACCAAAAGCCAGGACACAAAATTACTGAGTGTCATTCATTCAAGACTGAGAAAAGTTTGTCTGTCTCTTCGGGTGCACCTTCTTCTAAAGACTCTCACTGTGGCTGTGTGGCTAGGAGTGTTTGTTCTCCTGAGGCATCTGTTGTGAATTCTGACTACTCCCCATTTATAACTTTGGGTTTTGTCTCCCTACCAGGTCAGAACAAAAAGCCTGTTCGCATCCTGCGAGATACAGGGTCAGCGCAGTCCTTCCTGTTGGAGGAAGTGTTGCCCCTCTCCACTAAGACCGCTACAGGATCGCATGTAATGGTTAGAGGTTTTGGTCTGGGAGTTTTAAAAGTTCCCTTACATAGTGTCCATCTGTCCTCCGGTTTAGTCAATGGCAATGTAGTTGTTGGGGTGCGTTCAATGTTGCCTGTACCAGGAGTTGATTTCATCTTGGGGAATGATTTGGCTGGAGCTGCTGTTTGGGAACACCCTAAAGTTACTCCACTTTCACCAGTTGTAGTGAGTCCTCCGTTGGCATCTGATGTGCCACCAGAAAAGGTTTCTCACCCTGTTTGTGTTTTTACTCAGGTTAAGCCATCACAAGAACCTGAGGCTCCTGGATGTCTTCGCTGTCCTCCCTTGGTGTCCAGCCAGACTGTTGAGGTTGCAAATGTTGCCCCTCCAGTAAACAGTCAGCCTGATACCAAGAGAGTGAACCGTTGTGTTGATCGGTCAGTCTTGGTGACTGAACCTGACTGTGTAAACTTTAAGTCTTTCTCTAGTCTTTTACAGGTCTTCTGCCAATTCCTTGTCGCTGTTGTTGGACCACTGTTGCAGTTACGATCATGGCACCGCCATCTTTTGATCATGTGTCTATTGTTGGCTACCTGTGGGGTTGCTCACAGCAGTTTTGGGGTCAGCATAGGGAGTTCAAGGCAGGTTCCTGTTAATGGTTTGCACTGTGTCATTGGGTTTGAGTATTACTTCTGTCAAGACCATGTTGCTGCTAGGAATACGTTAGCGATATCACCGTGTAAGATGCAGCGTTTTTCCAATTGCGAGGCAGTAATACCATGTTTTGATATGCCATTCCCTTTGTCTGGTGCTAATGATTTGTCATCGGTGCTAACGCCTGTGTTTTTTCCCTCTTGTAGAGGTTTTGTATCATCTCCTGTGGAGAAGGGGAGTGATGTGTCCTCTTATGATGGACTGTTGCAGCTCAAGATGTCATATTGTTTATAATGTGATGTTTTCCATCAGTCGAAATATCTGACTGTTTATCCCCTTCCTGTGTGGATGATGGCGTTAATCGCATCGGAGCGGCTATTGTTCTAGTTTTGTCAATCAGTGTCATTTTTGATGTATTCATTTTGAGTTTTTGTGTTGTGATTCTGTGACCTGTTCTTTCTCTGTTCTCCCAATGTCTAAGGGCCCAGGCGATGGGATGGTCAAGAGATGGGACGGGTTCGCAGAGGGTGTTTGTTTTTTTTCTTTAGGCTTCCTGTGAGGAACCCTCTTGGGGAGGGAGGTGTTACGCCCCTCTGCTCCCTCTGTACTTCGCCTGCAGTCCCAACGCCAGCCATGTGGGGCTGTAGGATGCTAATCTGCAGGGGTGGTTAATTGGTGGAAATTGTCCACATCTGGTACCTGTGTGGGCATATAAACCCCACCCCACATCTTGTGGCAGCTTCCGCTCCTCTCTCACATTTTTACTGACACCCTTTTTGAGCACACACCCACTTTGCAAACACTCCAACTGACTTACACACGACCCACACTCATCCATACATTGAAACCCCCTAGACATTATTTTCTTATATTTTTCCTTCTCTAAATAAATATCTTTGCCCCAGCCTCATTATTTCCCTATCGGGACTTCTTAGTGGTGGCATAACACTTACGGCCGATTCACACACAAACCTGTGCGTGAGCGGCGCGTAAGCGGTGCGGGCGCGGTTTTGGGGCGATTTCATTTAGAATACATGTTAACAGGTTAGGTCATTCAGACTGCACACGTGTTCTGCGCGGCTCCTGTCCGGTTTCTGAGCGGTGAACCGCGCAGCTCCCGCGCTGCTTTTTTGAAATAGAAACAAGTTCTATTTTTCCAAGCGTTTTCAGCGCGGTAAGCGGGACTTGCGCGGTGTCTATAGATTTTGAATGCAGAGCTCGGGCAGCCGCTTCGCGCAGAACCCCGCAGAAACAATTTCTTGTGTGAATGCCCAAGTCCACAGGCACCGCTTACGGACCGCCCCGCTCCCGCACCGCGAACGCGCAGTTTGTGTGTGATTCGGGCCTCAGTGTTGGCCCAGAATGTTTCTAATGGGCCCCAAAAACTTTTAATACCTTTTTTAGTACTTTCAGATTTTTTTTAAATAACATCACAACACTGAATTGCAAGTATTAATTGGCGACCTTTCTATCATTTACACAAATTTCAACTAAGACTTTAGGCTAGAAATGTTGGTTCCTCTAGCAGAAGCAAATTGAAGCCAGCCAGGGTCATTCTAGTAAATTGTCACGCTAGTAGGTTAAGAAGCATCAGCAAAAGATTTGACTAATGTGTTCAGTTGAGAGACTGACAACAACCAAACTCTCTCTGGTGTGTCTGCACATACTGTAAGCTGGGATATGTTCTCTTGTTGGCCTGTCTACGTAGCCTGACAATACACTTTACATTAAAATGTGTAGTCTAGCATCGATAGATAGACCAAACTTAATCATGGGTGGAACTAGGCAGTTATCTTACAAACTGCCTCTGCACGCAATAGGACAGAGCAACGAGCAAATAAACAAAAATTCAAAAGGCTGTTGTTTTTTTTGGTGAAGCCCGTCCTACGACTCTATACACATAGACGTTGTGATAAGTGAACATTATAAAAGTCATTTTTTGCCCACATAATTGAATACAAAAAACTTTTAAGAACTACTTCCTCTTTGCTTTAAGTGCAAATGTTGCAGCCATTATAGTCTGTTTTGCTTCATCTTTCAAAACTGTCATAGAGAAGATAAGCCTTCTAATTGATATGGAACGTACAAGCATATAGTAGCCTGACACGGCAGACTATAACATGAATGTATAGTCTGGAGAAAAGTGATAGACCCCCGGGTAAAACTACTAAAACTAATCAGCGCGACTAGCAACTACCAAGCGATTTAAACAGCATTAAGCTGTTATTAGCTAAACACTGCAATGTCTGAATACAACCAAGAGCGTAAACAGCTCAGACTCAATCGAGGTCTGAGCTATGGCTGGTGCCTAGATGTACTCGCTGAGCAAATTCAATTTGCTACCGCTAGAGTGCGTCTAGAGTTCTAGGCTAAGCATATAGACTATTCAAAGGAATTAAGCTGTTAAACTGTAGATGAAGACTCTTTTGAAGTAGAAATGTGTTTGAGACCAATTTCAAAAGATCTTTAAAGATTTTTTTTTTTTTTGCGATTAGTCACAATCAAATACATAATTTTATGAGATTTACACTGTATCCTGATTATTATTTTTTTAACATTTGACTGCCCTCATTTGCACTTATCATTATGTCATCAAAAAAAATGCAAAATGGGTTTCGGATTGCAATCTTACGCCTTGTTCAGATTGGCATCCCAAATCCGATTTTTCTGCATATCCAGATTGATTCTAGAACTGATTTCGGGTGGTCTGAACAGCAGAAATCCACATAAATTCCAATTTTTCAGAATCTGATTCAATTCAATTTGCGATTAATATCCGAATTACTGCTATCTGAACAGTTTAGCCACATGGATAGGATTTCACCGTGTCACTTTCGTCATTTGCCATGCGACACAAACCATAACACGTGAAATGCAGATGTATGGAAGTCAGTGATTAATGTTAACTCTCCTTTTTAAAAACTGTATCATTTGCTATAACGTGTCAGTGTGCGTTATGGATTTGCCACAAGTTACATATGACCTGGAATTTACATTGTGTGTGGATAGAAACCTCAGTGAAAGTTTTCTACCACACAACAGAGAAGAGTCAACGAGGCTATCAGCTGTGCTGCACTGCATTGACGCACTGAAATAAATATGTGTAATATTATTCTTCCATCTCTGATACTTCCTTGTTACTTGTAGCTTTGTGCTACGGCCCGCTTTACCATCTGAGAGAGAAACAACCTACATTCTACCCTCTGCGGTTTTGTTTTTTATTTGTGGGCATGATGCGTTATCATAGTAACCAACGTGGATATGACAGGTGAAATGTGGACATGCAAATCGGATATGAGCACTTTACCAAGCTATGCGAAAGCAGTAGATAGAGAGATCAGATTTTAATATGATATGAAGACAGTCGGATTTGGATTGCAATCTGAAAATAGTGTTAAAATGGACCACTCTATTCTTTAATGGTGGCAAACAGTGCTAAATTAATACAGTACCAATCACATTTTTGTAATTCATGCTTACCAGATTCTTGGTCTTGTCCCCCAAATTTCATCTTCATTCTGTATATTTCCTCTTTGTGTGTTATATCCAGTTCATCTCTGACTCTTTCAGTTTGTGCTTCCACATACATCTTGAGCGAGTAAGGGTTTACGTTGGTCTTCATACTTTCCACCATGGCCACCAGTTGTTCAACCTGATCTCGATCAATATTTTTCTCCAGGTCAAACATTATGTGCCTGCCATCATAGTTTTGAATAAGAGCCTGTGGGTCTGTACTGTTCGCCACAAAATTAATTGCAGGGGTGGAGATGTTGTGTGCTGCAAAAAGGACCATAGTGTAATCTCTGACTCTTGCACCGAATATTTTCTGAAGCCTGTCCACTTCTTTGACTTCTTCAGTGAGAGGACCAACTGGAATGACCAGGAGGAAAGCATGGATTCCAGAATCACAAAGAGACAAGCAATGCAGAGTCTCTTCCAGCACTTCCTCCTCTGTTAGCTTGGTGTTCAGAGCAGGTAGTTCCACCAGGGTAATCTGGCGTCCACACACTTTTCCCTCCCTCTTCACACACACTGAGCTGATCTCTGGACTGGTCTCAGACTTGCTCAGTATGTGTTCAGATACACAGGTCTTTGCTGATCCATCACTTCCGCACAACACCAGATTCAGTCGTGGATATTCTGATGACGTTGAGACCAAAGTAAAAAATGTAACCACACAAAATATAATAATTAAATTGCTTATGGTTAGCCAGGTAATAAGACATGTTGGCCCAATAATATTGATGCCGGCTCTACCAGTACTGTGCGAAAGTATATAGCCAGCCCGTTTTGTTTCAGCAGTGCTATCAGAATCACCCATATTTATCTCGCAAAATACAAGAAATTTAAATAATTTTTTGTATGATGCGGCCACAGGCATAGATCCAGTATAAACCTGATTCCAAAATAATTTGGATACTGTACAAATTATGAATAAAAAAGGAATCCAATAATTTACAAATGTCATAAACGTATATTTTATTCACAATATAATATAGATAACATAGTAAATGTTGAAAGTGAGAAATTTTGAATCACGATTATTCACATAATTTCCCCAATTAATCGTATTATTATTCACAAAATCAAATTATGAATAGCAGGGTCCCAGTGACGTGATAACGGGAGCGCGAACAATTCGAACTGATGGGCAAGAGGTAAGAGGCAAGCATACAACACCAATGGAAGGCACAGAGAAAAGTGCATATTGTAGTGGTTTGGAGCCGGTTTGTAGGGAAAAATACAAGGAATTAGTAGGGAAATACATCGGACGTGACCCGTACTTGATGAAAATGTCAGAATTTTCTCAAGAGCGGAAAGATTTGCCGACAATCGAGGCTGTGGGCATTACGAACTACGGCGTTGTTCTGTGAGGTTTTTTTTCCATTTCTCACCTTTACGGGCGATTTCCTTAGGTACTCGATATTAACCCTTTCCCTTCTCTCGGTTAGACAGTTTATAACATCCAAAAACGGCACAAAACTGAGGCTTTTTGTACAAAAAAGTTGCAGCCAAAACACAGTGCTTTCAATGGCTCCAGCTCCAGTAGCCCACCAGTTGAGGTTCGCGTGCTCAGAAGAACGCTTAGAAAAATACGTTAGTGACGTAAAGTGAAAGCCAGCTATTCAAAAGTAGTGTATGCTAAAAAAAAATATTTTAAAGGAATATTCCACCACTTGAAAATTGGTTATTCACCCTCTTACCTGGGGTTAAAAGCATATGTTGTCAGTGCATGTGTTTTTCTAGTCTGGCAACCCCAATTTTACATTTCGCTTAGGCGCCAGAAAGTAAAGTGGCCAAAAAGTTGCTATTTCGCCACTTTACATTCCAGTGATGCTAAGCTACAGCTAAAATAACGCTTAAATTGGGGTTGCCAGACAGGGAGAAATAAACGCATGCACTGAGAACAAAATGCTTTTATCCGCATATTTAACTCTAGGTAAGAGGATGAATAACCCAATTCTCATCAAAAGGTGGAATATATAAGGTCTTTGATGTTATCCTGCTTGTTATAGCCTAAAAAACTCCTCTATAGCTGCCGTCTTTCTCAGACTGTTTGGTATGAGAACGAATAGCCTATGTGCGAAGGAAAAAGATGATGTGTAATCTTAATGCTTGTTCGTGGTTGTAAAATAAACTGTAAACTCACCTTCATTAATCTGTCCTTTCCTACTTGTCCTTTTGTATAAGTCTGCAGTTGTAGTGCGGCCTTGCAATGCCTTCTCAGGTGCCACACATATGAGATATCCTCCATTTTTTTTTTCCATCTCGATTACTTTTTCCAAGAAGTCAATTTGACCAGCCTTGATCAAAGTGGACTCAAATTGGTGTGTTCTCCCTTCACATTCAGTGATGAGTTGGTCTATCAGTACATGTTTTTTCTTTGCAATCTTTTGTGTTGATACCACCATACTGTACTTGATAGCTTGATCACTGAAAGAATTTAGTATGTATTTCATTTTGTTACTGGTCTCCTCTGTGAATACATCATATATAACTAGTAAGAAGGCATGTGGTCCTGGGTCACACAGGGACACACACTCTTTTACTGCCAACAAGATCTGATCTTGTGAGAGGCTAAACAGGTCAGGAGGGTTGATGACTGCAATGGGTGTTGTCTTCAGGTGTCCTCTGACTCTCTCACAATGATGATCTTCTGAAACCACTGACGACTCTGTCCCAAATGCATCTCTCTTCAGGATGTGGTTTGCTATTTTGTTATTCTCTATTCTGCTTGGTCCCAGTAGTATAATTCGCAATTCAGACACTGAAAAGCAGACATATCAAGTTGTCAGTATGGGTATAAAATCACATTATAGCCACATTTACATGACCCCTCTCCTCTAACGGTAACGTAAGTTACGACCGTAACTATGGATCTATGAGACCGAACGATGACCGTCACCACGGTCTTAACACTTTGGATGATGCCATCATCAACTACTTGTCGCGAGACCCTAATGTCAACATTGTCACACATGACTTACCGGAGGCAGGTCTTCCTGCATAAATTGGATGCGGAGGACATGCCTCTTCCTCCTTGCCTGGAACGCTTCGGTGCGTCCCGAGCGACAAAGGAGGGTGACGGTCATCGTTCGGTCTCATAGATCCATAGTTACGGTCGTAACTTACGATCTATTTCGACCTCACTTCTGACCGTCACCACGGTCTTAACACTTTGGATGACTAGTACCAGAAGTGTCGCGAGGGACAGATGAACCCTCTTCACTTGTTTGTCTGGCAGCAGTCATAAGAACCGTGGTACCAACAGTGGCAGAGGGCACATTGAGTCTATAAAACCTGGTCAAAGTACATGGTGTACTCCAGGACGCTGCTGTACAAATGTCGCCAAGAGCGACCCCCTTCAATGCTGCCCATAAAGTGGCCATGCTCCGTCTGGAGTGAGCCACAATGCCCTTTAGGGACTGGGAACCCCTGCCCAGTATAAGCCTAGGCAATAGTATCCACTAACCAGTGGGACAAACGTTGCTTTGAGACTGGGTGACCCAACTTCTCATCACCATAGCACAAGCCTCAGTGGCCGCGTACGCTCAAGGTGGGCCCGCAAGGCCCTCACTGGGCACAGTTGTATTCAGCACTCATAGGCTATGTTCAGACTGCACTCCAAATCTGATTTTTTGCATATCTGATCAACATCAGATCTCTCTATCGACCGTGTTCACATTGCTTGTCATATCGGATCTCCATGTCCGCTAATCACCTGCCATATCCACGTGGGTTACTATGGTACCCTAACGCATCATGCCCACAAATAATAAACAAAACCGCGGAGGGTAGAATGTCGGTTGTTTCTCTCTCAGATGGTTAAGTGGGGTCGTAGCACACAGCTACAAGTAACAAGGAAGTATCAGAGATGGAAGAATAGCGTTACTCATCTTTATTTCAGTGCATCGATGCATCCAAAACAGCTGTTAGTTGCCTTTCTGATGCGTGGTTGAAAACTTTCACTGACGTTGCTTTCCACACGCGAGGTAAACCTTGCTTTCCACACGCGAGGTAAACTCCAGGTCATGCAACTTGCAGCAAATCCATAACGCGCACTGACACGTTGTTATAGCAAACGACACCGTTTTTTTTTTTTTTAAAAGAGAATTAACATTAATCTCTCACTTCCTTCCATCTGCATTCCACGTGTTGATGTTTTTGTCACGTGACAAATGACGCAAGTGACACGGTGAAATCTTATCCCATGTGGAAAAGCTGTTCAGATCGCACCATATCCGATATGAATCGCAATTGACACCACATGGGTATGTAGGGCGTAACAGATTCGAAAAAATCAGAATTCATGTGGTTTTCTGCTGTTCAGACCATCCGAAATCAATTCTAGATACAATCTGGATATGCAAGAAATCGGATTTGGGATGCCAATCTGAACGAGGCCATAGAGAGTGCATGCAGCTCACTTACTCTTTTAATAGAGCACAAAGCTAGTAAAAACAAAGTCTTATGAGTTAAAAACTTGATCTCAGATTGATCCAGTGGCTCATACGGGGCTGAGGTCAAGGATCTCAATACCAAGGGAAGATCCCAAGACGGAGCCCTCAGAACTCTTCCTGGCCGCAGACACTTAGCGCCTTTTAAAAACCGTGACACCATCGGGTGTTTTCCTATAGACAGGCCTCTACTGGATCATGGAATGCAGAAATAACAGCAGCATAGACACGTGAAGTGCTGGCTGCCCTTCCAGTGTCCAAAAGAGATTGAAGGAAATGCAACACCAGCACCACTGGACATGTCTTTGGGTCAGAGCCTCGCTCTTGACACCATGAAGAGAATAACAGAACTGCCTCACTCAGCTCAGGGACCTGAGGCAGGGACTGAGAAGGAGCCAAGCCCACAACTGCAGGACAACTGGATTGGGGTGCCAAATTTGACCCCCACTTTTGAAAGAAGGTCCGCTCTGACTGGCAGGGGCCAAGGTTTGTCATGAACAAGTTGCAGGAGAGCAGGAAAACAATGCCTCGTCGGCCAACGTGGGGCCACCAACAGAACCCTTTATGCGCCCAGATGGACTGTTCAGGACCAGTGGGAGCAAGGGTATCAGAGGAAACGCATATCTGGAGAGGAGATCCACTGATCGATTCAGGACACGCGGAATGTAAATTGCCCTTAGTGAGGCCAAGTGGGGGAATGCCCAGAAAAGGAGACGCTTGGCGGCCTTGAGGCACCGCCAGGATCTCATGCCTCCCTGATGTTTGATGTGAAACGGCTGAACAGTTCGCACTAGAACATGCCTGACCAGAATGAAAGGAAGGAGTGCCATTAGACCAGTGGTTCTCGTAGTGTGGTCCGAGGACCACTGGTGGTCTGCGAGCAAGCTCAAGTGGTCCGCGAGGGGATTGCCATAATAATATGTGAATTTAGCCTGTGTCATTATTTGAAGGCCAAAGATTAGTTGTTCACTGAATATAAGGCAGACCTGTAATTTACTGTTTAATAAAACATTTGAAGTGTAAATGACTTGGTTAAATGGTAGCACCATTCGCGAGGAAAGAAGAGCGAAAAATAGCGCATGCTTCAAGTCCCACTAGCAGCAGAAAGAACCACGGAGCCCAGTGGTGCTAAAGCAGCCACATTGACTCTGTAAAGACGTACAAATGTGCGCAGTGTGCTCCAGGAAGCTGCTGCACAGATCTCTGCTACAGAAACCCCTCCAAGTGCAGCCCAAGAGGTAGCTGTACTCCTGGTAGAGTGCACAACTAGGTTGCCAGGAACAGGAAGATTCCGACTGCCATAGGCATGGGAGATTGTGTCGACCACCCAATGGGAAAACCTCTGTTTAGAGACTGGCTCTCCATGTTTATTTCCGCAATAGCAGACGAATAGCTGCAGATGAGAACGTCTGATTGACATTTACATTTACATTTACGCATTTAGCAGACGCTTTTATCCAAAGCGACTTACAAAAGAGGGATAACAATCAAGCTGCAACTAGGGCTGGGCGATATGGCAAAAAAAGTTATCACGATTTTTTTTCTCAGATTGAACGATCTCGATTTTTAATCACGATCATGAATGATATAACTTAACACCCCCCCCCCCCCCCCAAAAAAAAAAAAAAATACAAATAAATTCTAAAATTAATTCATAAACTGTCTTTCAAATGAGTATAGCATAAACATGATACACACATTAATTTCTACCAGACAAGGTGAAATATGGTGTGATGCATACAATGTATGAGCATACTGTAATAACCTGCAAGTTTGTGTGATAATGATGTTTTGTTATCTGTTAAGTTTCCTAGGTTGCTATGTGCCTTTTTTGGGGAATTAAGGGGTGGAGTTTAGGTGTGCCTGCGTGTGTGTGTGTGTGTGTGTGCGCGTGCGCGCGCGCAGGTGCGAGAGAGAGTGTCAGAGAATTGGGAGAGAGACAGTAGCATTGCCGCTGTGTTGGAAGTTCTAAAAGCGGGAGCTGTGGCTAAAACAGCAACTCGTTCTTGTTGTATGTGTCTACAATAAAGAAAGGGAAGTTTACCCTGTTAAACCGTGTCCAGCAGTAGGCTATCACAGTACTTTAATTCAGGGTGAAATGCATTTATTGTTTCCATTCGCTCTGCAGGAAGCTTTCATTTTAATGACGAGTTGATTTCATGTTAGACAAAGATAGTCTTTGCGTCTGCATAAATACTATAGAGGACGGATGTCCAACACTCCTGGAGTTGAAGATGACAAAACGTCGGAAAAAACTTTTATGTCTCGCATAAGGGTGAATGGGAACCGTAGATAAACGTTGCAAGCGCTGTGCCCCATTATTTCTCCCTTCCTTTTACCGTCAACAACACTCTTGCAATTTAATGATTTTTTTTAACGATCGCGCAAGACTTTCACTTGTGGCTGTCCGTTTACCAACATCTAACTATGGAATGCTCCCAGAATTTCCTAAAGACGATAGAAATGCGTGTGTCTTCATAAATACCCGAAACGACGGCTAAGTTCTCTCTGGTAAAGTTAGGCTTGCTCAAAGCGGTGCAGGGAACTTGGATTGTTAGCAGCAGTCGGCGCGCACCTTTCCACATGTTACGCACATGATCGAGAAAATATGCGCACAGCTGATCACCGTGATCGAACTTAATTTGATCGCGATCCCTAATCGAGATCGCATAATCGCCCAGCCCTAGCTGCAACACAGTACAAGTAAGTGCCTACTGGGAGTGCCATTTGCTAATAGGAGAGCAAGTGCAAGAGTTTAGAAGTACTTGATCAGTGCATTCCAAGTAATTTAACGAACTAGGACAAGAGATACTCTTGAAAGAGCTTGGTCTTCAAGAGTCTCTTGAAAGTAGAGAGAGTGCCTGTTGTTCTAATAGTCTTGGGAAGACTATTCCACCAGTTAGGAACAATGCATAAGAAGAGCCTAGATTGACCTGTGCGCGGTGCTGGTCATTCCAAGCAGCGATCTTTGGTTGAGCGGAGCGATTGGAGGTTAGCATATGGTTTGATGATGTCTTTCAGGTAGACTGGATCGAGTGCGTACGTGTCACATATATACGCAATGCTCTCACTTGGCACAAGCTTTACCAAATTCATGCTCTCTGACCCAAGTGAAGAGTCTGTGAGAGCACTGACCTCAATCACCTGGTTCAAGATCTGAGGATTCAGAACCTTGGGAAGGATTAGGCCATAGCGACACCCCAGTGTAGTCAGTCTTCCAAGACACTGATCGCTGACTGAGAGTGCATGTAACTCACCAACTCTTTTGGCGGTACAGATCGCCAGGAAGAACACACGTTTCCGTGTAAGATACTTCAAGTCAGCCGACGTATTCAAAGGTCCGTATGGGGCTACTGTCAGCGCCTGCAACACTGTGGGCAGGTCCCAGGACGGAGCTCTCAAGAGTCCTGCCAGGACGGATGCGGTGTGCACCTTCAAGAAACTGAGACACCAATGGGTGTTTTCCCATGGTGAGGCCATCAACCACATGATGGAAGAAAGAAATAGCAGCCATATAAACTTTCAGTGCTAGCTGCTTATCCTGCACCAAGAAGAGACTGAAGGAAATGAATGACACAGTACCAGGGGGTCAGGATTTGGCTGATTAGCTTCGCCAGTTAGCCTTGCACTTTCTCGTCGCCATTTTCCAGAAATGACATCAGATCCGACTCCATTTGACATATGCTGATTGGTTAATGCTACACTTTCAGCTCATGTTAACGAGCTCCCTGTGCACAAACTTTTGTGGGCGTGCCCAGACTTGCCATCTGTAGCCCATTTCCATTAGTAACATGGGCCCTCATTGTCCTAATGAAATGGAGTCGGAAGTGAGCTCCATGAAACGCCATCTTGACAACTGAAAATTTTGTTCAATTTCGGATGAATTCCCTAGCCTAGCATTCCACATTGAAATGAATGGGAGGCGGGACTTGGTATGTTTCTCCAGGTTTATTAATACCTCCATGCACAGTACACTGGACATGAGGCTGGATCCAGCTGTCTGTCAACACACTTGTAACGTAACGTAACAGTTCTCATTCATCCCTATGGGTGACATAGTAAACGCTTTGTAATGTTACGTCATCTTGAAAATACACTGTAGAGGAATTGTCACAAGGACGTGTCTGCCTCTAATGAGAGGGAGAAGTTCTTGCAGGGCCAGATGGACTGCCTTCGACTCCAGCACATTTATGTGCTCCCAGGAACCCCTCACCATCCTGCCTTCCCAAGCTGCACCATACCCAGTTAGGGAAGCGTCTGTGGACACCAGAGTCCTGAGAGAGGGGATGTTTCCGAGCTGGACTCCATGAGTCACCTTGAGTTTCACCCATCTGTCTCGCACTGGATGATTTAATGCATTCAACCATTTCTGGAGAGGTTGGGCCCGGAGGAGACCCAATGGCACCACTGCTGTTGCCGCCACTATTGTGCCAAGCAGCCTTTGAAATTTTACCAAGTCCAGTCTCCAGCAGAGAGTAGGATCAGCGTACTGTACTGCACACACACTCCAATACGAATAATGGAGTACTAGTGTGTTTAAAGGGCGGCTCACCCCACCTCTGCGAACAGAGGCTACGGGGGCAGGTGAAAAAGTGCAATGCCTATAACGCAATGAACAAAATAGCCCGGCCTGCTGCGAACAGCGGCTAAGGGGGCAATGTGAACAGCTTATTGCGCACAACATCAAGGTGAAGGGGCAGCAATGTAAGCTTGTCAGCACAATAAGAGTGTTTTGGCAGTGCTGTAAATGGCAGCCACAGAATAAGACAGCTCTGGCTGTATAATTATTTGATTTATGAAATCCTGTATAAATTTGAAACAATACAGAATAAGCAGATGCTCAATTCACTGTTGCCTAGCCAATAATTAAGGCTGTAGATATCAGACAACAACAACAAAAAAAAATGTTAGCACAACTTGCCGAAAATGGCCGCTAATGAGCGCCTCAGCCCAGCTTGTTATAAGCAGTAGGCTAGCCGATGCCAATAGAGGAAAGCAGCTACTTTAACACTTAAGCCATAATAGGCTACACAATAATTAAGCCATACAGACCACAATCATACTGCGACAAAATCAAGATATATCAAGGCTTGAATCAAAAAAGAGATGTAGACCTACAAATTCTTTAAACAACTTAACTGTCACTTACACACAGTGCAGAAGAAAATAGAACAAACCTGCAAGCAGGTGGAAAAACTTAACAAATTAATTTGAGGCTCACAACCTACGGAAGCATATTGCTGCCAAACTAAAAAAAAAAATTGGGCTCAGTAACACGTTATTACGTGATATTATCACGTTATTTCATGATACAGAACTATCACGTTATTTCATGATACTAAATTATCATGAAATAACGTGAAATTATCACGTTATTTCATGATAATTATCACGTTATTTCATGATATTATCACGTTATTTCATGATACAAAATTATCACGTTATTTCATGATAGGGAATTATCACGTAATTTCATGATACCTGAAAATTGCATCCAAATGCATTAGGCCTCCTTTTCGACGTATGTTGTACACAGACAGACAGGTGGACACACAGACACTGACTCTGAAAATACAATTGTAAGCCTATATAATATTTTAATGACAAATAAAGTTATCATAAGCGGGGATCAAACCGAGCTATGGGAGGGGGAACCTTGTTATGGAGCTGCGAGCGCTTACTGGGGTGTTTTTGATTTTCTTTTCTTTTTGTGTTATTGCCTTATTGGCATGCTGTTATTATGTTCTCTGTTGATAAAGGGGTACTGTATGCTTGCGCAGTTGCAATGTATAGGTTGTAAACATAAGTCTTGATTGATTGTTAACCATGATTTGGTTACCGTGTGTAACAGTCGGGGTTCGCCTCTGACGCAACAGGATCTAATGAAGGTAGCCTATGTTATATTGCCTAGTTTGTGGACCTTGTCCCTGTTTATTTTCAGTTTGATCAGTGTTTTGTTTGACTATTGTAGCTCCAGATAGTAAGATAATGCGCGGCTCTCCCTAGGTCAACCTCTCTCCTAGATATTGCTTTAACCAGGCAATTCCGAAAATGCAGCGCATGATGTAGCCTAAACTTTATTGAGGATTTCGTGCAAGTAGCATAGGCCTATTCACCGAAATGAATAAGTCCCAGTTCACCGTTGTGCATAACATTCAGCCAGAGGTCCTGAAGAGGTTGTTCTCCAGTCTGCGCAACGGCGCGTCTGATTCTGACCGTGGAGATCCACTGGTCACGTCAAGTATAACCGGCGTCGCGATTTCAGTTCATTTTCAATGGAGCACGTCAAATCGTCCCGCAAAGCATTGTGGGAAGGCAGCGCGTTCATCCGTCACGTCAAAAGTTGGGGTCGGCTGAACATTATGCAAATCAAGGCGTCAAACGCAGCCTTATTAGCCAATGCCAGTACAGCGTCATGTTTGAGCCGTTGGAATCAACCAAACAGGAGCAGGAAAGAGCAGCCAACTGAAATTTGAAATGACACGCCTCCTGTAAACAACGCAGGGGACTCGCGTTTTGCTAGAAACGTTGACGTGGTTAGTGGACAGGTACCGTGAGGCCCTCATTTAAGACTAGGCTATTTGCGCAGCGTCTGTTTATGCGACAACCGTAATAGCGCACGCAGTGCTTCCTTGTTTTGCGATGTATTTATCAATCCACAAACAGATAAGGCAAACAGCGCTTACCCCGCCCTTTAGTGCAAAATTAGCGTGCCTCTAAACGCAAACATGCGCCCATATGTGATCTCTATCCGTATGTGATCTCTATCCTGTTTTGTAAGAAATAACTGGCAGATAAATTAATGTTAGACTGGAATTTATTAAAAATAACGACGGGGAAAATAAATTCAAAGCAGACTGAAACATGGCTTCTTTATTATTATTTTTGCGATTTTCTAGTTCAACATGTGTTGGGATGGAATGTGAACGTCATCTTTGATTACAATCAGTATAATTGAATAATGCGTGTAGCCTATTGCTGTTTAATTTGTATCGTCGGATGAGTTCTTCTTAGCTTAATTAGAAAAGAGTAATTCTCGAGGCAAACATCTAAGGGACTGTACGTTATTTACCGGGGGGGGGGGGGGGGGCATGATGAAAAAAAATGAGATGGGGGGAGGGCCATGGCAAAAAAACGCATTTATTATTCTTCTTTTTTTTTAAATAATAATAAAAAATGCAATACTTCTCTGAAACACATCGCTTTGCGATGCAAGGTCCCGGGTGCATACTTTAGCACTGAAGCGTGTATCTGTAGTCATCCCTAAAAATGGTATGATCTGCCTTTTAATAGCCATAAGCAGGGTTCGAGTTAGGTGGGAGCCAGTGGGAGTTGAGCTCCCATAGAGAGAGGTCTGGCTCCCATGAAAGCAGCAAACTCATACATCTGTGGGGGCTCTGACAATACAATAGTATATAATATTTTACTGACAAATAAAGTTATCATAAGCGGGGATCAAACCGAGGTATGGGAGGTGGAACCTTTTTATGGAGTTGCGAGCGCGCTCGCGCTGGGAAGCGCTTGTTACAGGGGTGTTTTTGATAATCTTTTCTTTTTGTGTTATTGCCTTATTGGCATGCTGTTATTATGTTCTCTGATGATAAAGGGGTACTGTATGCTTGCGCAGTTGCAATGTATAGGTTGTAAACATAAGTCAATGTCTTAATTGATTGTAAACCATGATTTGGTTGTGACCGATAGTAGTTACCGTGCGTAACAGTCGGGGTTTGCCTCTGACGCGAGAGGATCTAATGATGGTATGTTATATTGCCTAGTTTGTGGGCCTTGCCCCTGATTATTTTCAGTTTGATCAGTGTTTTGTTTGTTTAGTGTGTTTGTTAATTTGTTATGTTCTGCACCCCGCCGGTGGCCTAATATAAAATAAAAGAGAGACGTCTGCATTATTCCGTTTCCATGCCTTGAGTCTACCACCCGCCGGATACAATGCCACTGAGAATTTGGCCGCTTGCTCGTTTCGGTTTTAGCCTACTTCAATAAAGTCAAACATAGACCTACTGTAGCTCCAGATAGTAAGATAATGCGCGGCTCTCCCTAGGTCAACCACTCTCCTAGATATTGCTTTAACCAGGCTATTCCGATCATGCTGCGGATGATGTAAACTTTATTGAGGACTTCGTGCAATGATTTTATTTTTTGACCGGACTTCCAGCGCACCAGCCCCAGCTCTGGCTGAATGTTATGCACAACGGTGAACTGGGACTTATTCATTTCGGTGAATAGGCCTATGCTACTTGCACGAAATCCTCAATAAAGTTTAGGCTACATCATGCGCTGCATTTTCGGAATTGCCTGGTTAAAGCAATATCTAGGAGAGAGGTTGACCTAGGGAGAGCCGCGCATTATCTTACTATCTGGAGCTACAATAGTCAAACAAAACACTGATCAAACTGAAAATAAACAGGGACAAGGTCCACAAACTAGGCAATATTACCGTCATTAGATCCTGTCGCTTCAGAGGCGAACCCCGACTGTTACGCACGGTAACCAAATCACGGTTAACATTCAATCAAGACATTGACTTATGTTTACAACCTATACATTGCAACTGCTCAAGCATACAGTACCCCTTTATCAACAGAGAACATAATAACAGCACGCCAATAAGGCAATAACACAAAAAGAAAAGAAAATCAAAAACACCCCAGTTAGCGCTTCCCAGCTGGAGCGTGCTCGCAGCTCCATAACAAGGTTCCCCCTCCCATAGCTCGGTTTGATCCCCGCTTATGATAACTTTATTTGTCATTAAAATATTATATAGGCTTACAATTGTATTTTCAGACTCAGTGTCTGTGTGTCCACCTGTCTGTCTGTGTACAACATACGTCGAAAAGTAGGCATACTGCATTTGGATGCAATTTTCAGGTATCATGAAATTACGTGATAATTCCCTATCATGAAATAACGTGATAATTTTGTATCATGAAATAACGTGATAATATCACGAAATAACGTGATAATTATCATGAAATAACGTGATAATTCCACATTATTTCATGATAATTTAGTATCATGAAATAACGTGATAGTTCTGTATCATGAAATAACGTGATAATATCACGTAATAACGTGTTACTGAGCCCAATTTTTTTTTTTTAGTTTGGCAGCAATACGCTTCCGTACACAACCACTTCAGTCAGCCTACCAATGCAATTCAATGTAGGCTACGATTACGAAAAGAAAAGTAAAGCTGCCCTCTGCAGTCAACTCTCAATGGTTACAAATTAACAGAAAATAGAATCTTTTTTCCCGATCCACGCGAACGTGGACTAATACGGGTAACGTGAGAAGCTCAGACTGCCAAAGCAGCGGGGAGTTAATTTTACGTTTCAGCCTTCAAACACGTTCACAGGCTGTAACATAGGCTATGAATGAATCAATCAACCAACATGCGGACGTGTGGAGTATTATAAGAACAGGTAAACGTTTACTATACTTACCGTGTTCACGCTCGTTCGCCAGTAATCTGTATACAAACAGCAATTTTGGCGTAGTTGACACACATTAACATATCAAAAGGGAAAAAACAAATAATCCTCAGGGGCTCAAGGCACCTGCACGATCAACGTGACGGATTGTATTGTCTCCCAATTTTCAAACTTACCGGGTGTCGGAAAACCGAAGCGAGAAGGCAAAAGAGGAAGAGGCATGTCCTCCGCATCCAATTTATGCAGGAAGACCTGCCTCCGGTAAGTCATGTGTGACAATGTTGACATTAGGGTCTCGCGACAAGTAGTTGATGATGGCATCATCCAAAGTGTTAAGACCGTGGTGACGGTCAGAAGTGAGGTCGAAATAGATCCCGTAAGTGAACCAGAAAGTAAAAACTGAAGGTACTAACAAGGTTAACAAGTTTTATATTAGGTACAATGTTACGTCCTTCCACCTCTAGGTGGCCCAGTCTACATTCGTTTCATCTCCTTATTTCTGATATGTTTCAGGTGTCAGTGGGTGTGGAGCTGAGCTCCTTTAAAAGCTTGCCTGGCCTGACATTTTTGTTTTTTTGCCAGGACTGGGTGGCCCGCTCCTGCCTTGTCATCTTTTACTATTTTTGTTAACATTTTTCCTTTATTCCGTATTTTCATATTTCTCGCTATTATTATCCTTATACCATTTCTGTTAATAAATACCCCTAGACTAAACGAGCTGAAGACTTTTTGTCTTTTATGTTGTGTCCAGCGTGGCTGGCCATAACAATAATATAAAATAATAGGTATTAGGTATATAGCCCTGTTAAACTAGCTTGCTAAATGAACAAGTTAGCGAGTGGAACAAAATAATTTGGAACAGCATAGACCGAATGCGAACACAGAAACGAACAAGCACTTTACACTGAATCAATAGAACCTCTTTATTCAAAACCGAAAGTAAGATCTCAGGTACCTTTGACTCCATGTAAAGAGAGTCGCGTTCGGTCTATGTTGTTCCAAATTATTTTGTTCCACTAGCTAACTTGTTCATTTAGCAGGCTAGTTCAACAGGGATATGCTTGAATTCACTCTGGACGTATCCTTTAAGGTAACATGTCTGTCTTCCTGACCCATAGGAGGAGCTGGAGTGTTTGCTAATGAGGGGGCATGGCACCGGATTAATGGCCATTGGGATATAGTCTGTGTTGGCTGGCCGGGTCCACTCTCTGCTCTGGCCTGATCCTCCAGCAGGCTGGCTGCAGATTATCTTTTGCTTTTCTTATGCATTATATTACACTTATACTACGCTGACATGCACATCACTTCAGGGCTGATAGCATTCCGGTGCTGTGCCGGAATTCGGGCGCATCTGCATGAATGCAAAAAATAATACTAATAAAAAAAATCGTCTTGGGTCTTAATTTCTCTGCCTATGCACCTAGCAAAGGCCAGAGCGGGATGGAGAAATAGGCTACTTTTGCTTCTTGTAACTATGAAATATTGTATGGTTTGCATAGTGCATAAACTTAACAGTAGGCCTAATAAGCTAAATGGTAGAACTCAGAAATGTAGGCCTATATTTACATGTATTTGCCATTCACATCAACTGAGGCGTAGGCATATACTTTTTCAAGTAGGACAACACCAGTTAATTAATGAAGCCATGAAGAAAAAATATAGATACATTTTGAAAGATTTCTGAGGCTATAGAATAGGTTCCTAACCATTATGATTTTTTTAAATATCTGCCATGGCATTTCTTTTATTGTGAGACAAAGACATTGGCTTAAATAAAAACAAAGAAAGCACATTTTCTACATGTATAAGAGTGATGATGAATGGTAAGAATGACGAATGACTCATCACTCCAGATTAATTTTAATTAAAAAATGGCCATAACTATGGACCTAATTCAACACCTCACGGCCTATCTGCCTTGTACTGTATTTCACTACAATACCAGTCCATTACTTTCCATAAAATTAAGAAGTATTTTTCAAAAATGCATTGTTTTTCAGTTTGATGATGTGTCTCGTCTGCATCTAAGTTACACACACTACAGGCTGAGACCCACAAGGTCATTATCTACCCATGGGCTAAAGGGATATTATCTGACAGTGTCTTGTCTCCCTATGTCACCCTCACCCCTGAGCCAAGGTGTTTGTGACAGTATTGTAACTGGGGAACATAACTGTTGTAGCAGTCAAAATGTTGTTTGCATTGTCATTGCAATGATATGAGGCATATGTTAATTATTACCTCCGCCAATGAGGTTATGTTTTCGCTGGCGTGTGTGTGTTTGTCTGTCTGTCTGTCTGTGTACAACATCAACTCAAAAAGTACAGCACGGATTTGGATGAAATTTTCTGACAACGTGTGTATTGGGACGAGTAAGAAAGATTTTGGTGGTGATTGGCGATCCAGAACACCATCACATTGTCTTGGCGCTTTTCTAGTTAAACTTGGAATGCATTTATAAGTACATTTATCTTATGTTAATAAGATATTATTCTTCCGCTTCTCCCCTAGCTCTGCTAGTCTGACTCCTAGGCTTAGGCCTATCTGGTTCTGTCCTTTTACTGATGCACATTGATACTTCTGTTCTGAAGGACAAATAACATGAAGACCATCTAAAATAACAGAAGTGATTGTTCTCTTAGCCTGATAAATGTAACACAACAAATGCCACCCCATCAACAACACTGGTCATGTGTTCTGATTCTGATACATGTTAAATGTCACCCTATCAATGTATTAGTCTTCTTGCATTACACTTTGAAGCATTTTGTTGCTTAGGCCTGACTCTGATGATGTCCCATGAGAGATCGACCAAAAATTGATAAAAAAAAAAAAAATGGAAGAAAATAACTCAACCCAGGCCTATATGGTCACCAGCACTTCATTAGCATTTCAGTAATCCTTACAGAAACAATAGGACCTTAATATTGATACATTAAATGATGGATCTTACTGTTCTTTCCTACTTACTGTTTGGACGATTAAATGGAGGGCTGGATCTTCGTGTTGTCTTGTTGTCCTGTCCTGTTCTGATGTCAAGACTCATTTCTGAAAGAACACAGACAGAATTAACTTAATTTGTAAGGGATAATGTATTGCCCACCGGTCATTATAGAAAAATATTTCCCAAGAGGAAGAACTGGAGACTGACGGCGCTGCATGTAGGCTCACGAGAATCGTCAGTCACAGTGTAAGCAAAAAGTGCAAGCTGCCCAAAACTGGAGGAGTGAACACTAGTCTGATTGCCAGCTCACAAAGACTTTTGGATAAAGAGTTTTTATGGACCCACAACACAAAGATTAAAACATTTTTTTTTACACATTTACTTTTTTTATACAAATATAATGTTACACTGTGATTTGCATCTAACCAAATCCTAGGCCACGTAGTGGACTTAATAAAAAGTCAAAATTGGTTATTATTGCCTTCAAAATATTTAAATCCCAAAATATACACTTTGTTTTAGCCAGGTTGTCGCCCTAGACATATTTCAACTTACTTGTCTCTATTTGCCTTTGCCTATGTAGATCGTTCAGCCTAAAAAAAGAAATGACAAAATGAAAATTATACAAACTATAGAAAAGCTAAAACAACATACATGCAATACTGATTGATTATTTAATACTTAGGAAGTTAAAATACAGTAGTCAAGTAGTTAAAATTATCAAGTAGTTAAAATGAATATTTACTTGTGAGAAACGGTGAGAAATGCCAAGGTCCTGTCCATGAGTGAAAGTGAAAGAATGCTGCTAATTTGAAACAACTTCCTGGATTAAGCACCTCAGATATTTTGTGGCATTTTTAAGTCAGTGTAGGCTATTTTATCTAGAGGCTAACTGAAAACATCTATGCAAAAGTAACTCATGGTTATATTGCTGAAAACTATGCTCTGAAGTTAACCCATTGAAAAAAATGAACCTTGAGAAAGATCCCCACAGCTTCCAATTGGTAAGAATAGCCTATGAATTTGGTATGAGACCTGTTTGGGGCATGTATCACACGCTGTTATTTGTCCTGCCGTAATTAGTAGATAAAATGTATTTTGAGTAAACAATAAATCATTTCTTTTCATCATAACACATGCTAAATATGAAATTTACACTCAAGTTGCATACATATCTTTAAGGTACAAATTGTCCTGCATCCAATGGTACCAAGCAGTTTATCATCCTCCTAGTACAGCTTGAGCCTTGAGACAGCTAAATTTAAGGTGTATTTTTCGTTGGCCACATGGGGTATCTAAATTTTCAGTATCCTTTGTAGATACGTTGTGTTATCAGATGGTCAAAGTAATTATGCACTTATTGCCCACATAGTCTAATCTAGACAGTTATCTTAAAAAGAAAAATCCAATATGGAGAAACATATTTTTTTCTGGAGAAACATATTTCAATCAGAACACATCTTATCTCACAAGTCTATGTCTATAATTTCTCAGCCCATCTGGAATTTGTGAAACTTTGTGCATAATTTCCCCTTTCACCCATTATACACAATTTCATGCAAAATCTGCTCTAGTTTAGTCAAACTTATTTGGACAGGTCCCAAAATACAGTGATATGCTGTAATTGCTACATGTAGTACTGTAGGCCTATGCCTGTGTGAGAGAGTGTCTGTAAGCTATGAGACTGATGGTTTTGGTCTGTACTTTTTTGTATGAAAGGGGGTTTGTATGTGTAAAGGATGAGATGCCAAACAGTCAGATATAGATCTTGATAAGACCAATCAAATCCCATCAAAGAGCTCATGACTATATGTACTGGCTGAGCTAAACTATTTGCTACCACTAGGATGTGCCTAGATTTCTAGACTACTGGAATGACATTGGAAAAATGGAATTTTAACACTTTGAAAAGCTGTAGTAAGGCAATTTTTTGCAAGCCAAACAAGGTGGAAATGAGGGGAGAATGACAAGCTTATAACTGTTTTTGTGTCTGTTTTATACGCTAGTAATGTAGCATATTCATTGTAAACTGAATAAGTTGCTGTGTCATTCAGCTGGTCCAGTTTGCCAGAGTGGATCATTGGTTTCTTGATGACGTATATTTCTGGTAAAAATAGCTCACAGCTTGTCGGGTGGCAGCTGTAACTGGATACACACCCCTCTCTGCTCTTGTACACACTGCGTCGTTTGCATTTGCATTTGCATTTACAATAGTCAGCACACACAGCAACAAGAAAGGCGCTCAAGAGAGCGCAGACCTCCGCCAAGGCAATGTGGTCACAGCAACAATATAAATTCCAGATCATGTTCTGGATCAGTACTTTTTGAGTTATCCTGCTAACAAACAAACAGACAGATAGACAAACAAACCAACACGACCAAAAACATAACCTCCTTGGCAGAGATAATAATAATAATAATAATAAGCATGCAGCTTATGTGATTGTCTAGCTTGTTGCTGCAGATGCAGTCACTGCTGTTAGACTGCATTCATAAAAAAATATATATAGGCTATTGATATCAATGCCAATGTATTGATGTCAATGTGTAAATATGCAGCAAATATGCGTTTCATGCATAATAATAATGATTCAGACTTAGAAATAAAACAAATGCTCAGAGCACCTGCATTGGTTTCACTGGATTGATTGTTTACAATGGTTGTACAGTATTTGCATGCTTTCCCCAACTTCATGCGTCATTACTCCTGTTTCAGACTGTACATGTCCATTGACGGATCCCATTGACTTTGCATGGAGCTTTTGCGAAATGCATTGTGGGTCAATCCGTCCCAACGGCTCCGTTGCGTCCGTCGAAAAGTTGAAAAATGTTCAACTTTTCAGGTAGAAACAGATCCGTCAACCAATCAAAATTGACTCCCCCTCTGTCGGACACGCCCTCCGTCGTCCGTCAATGAACCTGTACATTCTGAACCTAATGTTAGATGTGTAGGCCTATTTGTAGGGTACAACTTTGTACAATTTTGTTGTATGAGCACAGAATACCTTATGTGGTGATGTAATTATTGCATTACTGTAATTCCCATTGGCTGAAATTATTATTTCTTTCATTTAGGTGTTTGCCTGACTACAGCTGCATTGATGAGCATTTCAAATAATATTGGGTTCAAATACAGTAAAATTATAGAATATGGAAAAATAGAAAGAACTTAATCTCTCGCAATCTGTGCGCATGCTTGTGTGTGTGTGTGTGTGTGTGTGTGTTGAATGCGTGAATGAGAGTGTGTTGTGTGTGCATCTGTGTGTATGCTGTGGTGTGTGTGTGTGTGTGTGTGTGTGTGTGTGTGTATGGTGTGTGTCCTCAGTACAAGGAGGGTCTGAGTCTGGGTTGTGTTGGCTGGGTGAAGAGCACCAACAAGGGGACGGTGGTGGGCCAGGCTGAAATTTTTGAAGATGCTTTCCCTTAATCTTATTAATTTGCTCCACCCAGTTTGAGATCCTTTGACAAACTTTTATAGCAGCCCATGAGTGTAAAATCCCCTTTGCCCCCTGGGAATTATTGGATCTCCTTGTTATCAAAACCAATCCTGAAATGGCACCTAATTAAGTCATCCATTTCAGCTCCCTGCAAACCAAACATGAAGCAGTTCTGTCAAAGACTCTTGTATGAGTGTGACTTGGCCAGTGTGCTGTTTCTAGCAGATTTTTTTCTGTCGAAATTTTTGATTTTTCATCTTGAAGATGCGAAGGAGGAGGCGACAGCAAGAGGCCGAACTTCTCGGTGATGGAGTGGGATTGATGTCTATTGGCCTCCTACCGTTACCTCCGCCAAAGACCCGTCAACGTTGGATGAAGATCCGCAGCAAAATGTGGTGGGAGAGGGTCGTTTTACGCGAATTCACGGACGCAGACTGGAGGGTGAATTTTAGACTGTCACGCCAGTCTTTCGTTAAATTGTGTGCCTTAAGTGAGAGTTTTATGGCTCCAGATATGGTCACTGTAAGGGAGGCCATCTTCCCATGCGCGTAGCGATAGTGCTATATAGTGGAGTACGGTGTCAATGTAATTCTTCATTTTCATTTAAAGTTGATGCTAAAGCTTTATTTTCACTTTTAAATTGATGTTAAGGGTCTATAGAACAATTCTGGTTTGAGTGTCAAGCAGACTGAAATATTTGCCCCCTTACGTAAATCAGATGTGTTTTTTAAGGCAATAGGCCTACATTACAGGTGAATGTAATTAAATATGTGTAAATTTGCATACATTTTAAAGTGAAAGATCTGGACATTGGAAAAGGTTAGGTTCAAAATTGTTTTTTTCATTTTGTTAATACATTAAATTAGACAAAAATGTTTACCGAGGGGGTTGTGGATATTTTACTTTGTTATCAGAAAATACTGCCAACAGCCTTAAAAAAATGGATTTTCACACTATTTGTAAGGCCAAAATGACATATAAGTCAGGATTAGGAATGTAAATCAACAAATTACTCTGTACAAATCTTCAGAATCTAGTTGGAATGACACTGGAAAGGTTGGTGTATATAGGTGATACAGAAGTCCCCCTTTTCCCCACAAAGACACATCACCAGGCCCATATACTGTACCTAGAGTTGAGTCACTCATTTGCATTCTGAATCTCCACTTCTGTATCACCTACACCAAACTTTCCAGTGTCATACCTGACTATATTTTGAAGACTTTTACAGAGGGATTTGTTTATTTATCTCTCTAATCCTGAATTACATGACATTTTGGTCTTAAAAATAGGGCGGAAATCCATTTTTTTAAGGCTGTTGGCAGTTTTTTCTGATAACAAAGTAAGATATCCATAATCTCTTCCATATATATTTTCTAATTTAATGTCTCAACAAAATGAAAAGAAGTATTTTGAACCTGACTGTTTCCAATGCCCAGATTTTTTGCACATATTTAATTGGATTTTACCTAATTAGCATATCTAAACATAAATTTACAGAAAACTTGCAATGCACTTTTTCCCTCCTATTTGTGTAAGTAATCAACTGGTAAAGTTTTATGGTAATATTTGCAAGTTCATTTTTTTTACCCTACTCACCTGTAGAATCTCGCCTTAAAATAAAACAAACGCTTTGCATAAGGGGAAAATATTTCATCGGCTTGCTTGACACGACCCTATTCTTTAATTTGGCAGTGAAAAAAAAAACTTTTGCATCAATTTGAAATGACAGGGGTCCTTCGGCGCCCCACTATAGCAGTCATACTCCATAGAAGTTGAAAAAGATATGAAAATTGGCAGCCATCTTTAAATTTCCCCATACCATAATTTTCTGAACCCCAATATTTCAATAGCTCATTCTCCACACAGTATTGACTTAAAATAACAATGAAAATAACACCACATGGCAAATGTATGAAAATGAGACCTTTTTTAAAAAATGCATAATTCCGATTTTGGCCATTTTGGAAAATAGGCCAAAAAACATTAATATCTCTATCTGGTTGCTTGATACTCAGACCAAAATTGTTCCATAGACCCTTTTCTTCAATTTCGAAGTGAAAACAAAACTTTTGCATCAATTTGAAATGACTGGGTCCTTCGTGCCCCAGAAGCTGCGCGGAGTACAGACTGGTTGCAAATCAGTTTGGCATTCACAAGTGCACTGTCAAAAAATTTGTCTATATGTTCTGCGAAGGCATGCTGAGGGGGCCGATAAAAACCCTAAAAATGCCAAGCGAGGAGGAAGCAGTAGAAATTGCGAGACGAATACAAGCGGCCCATGGGATTCCCCAACTTATGGGTCTAATAGATGGCACCCACATCCCTATTCTTCCGCCATCTAATGGATACAGGGATTTCGTGAATAGAAAAGGCTGGCCATCATATGTACTCCTAGCCTGACATAGCCCGCCCATAATACGAATGTTCATACGTATCCATGGTCTGGGAACGGTCCTCTTGGGCGTGTTTATATCGGTAGAGAGTCTACCGGCCAATAAGCGACGCTGATTAGACGAGCTGTCCAATTGTTTCAAACCAAAAGTGAATGCCCTCCCCCCCGCAGTATAATCGCGCCAGGTTAAAGAACCTCCAGACCATGAATACGGATGAACAGCAGTATTATGGTCGGGCTATGTCAGGCTAATGTACTCCAGGCTGTGGTGGACGACAGATGTTGGTAAATTAATCCCTGAAACATATCAATATAGGCTATGTCACATCACACCCAAGGCTAAAAAATGCTCATCTAATGTGAAATGTTTTTTCAGCTTTAGGAACATAAGTTGCAAGTTGCCAGGGAGTGCACATGATGCCAATGTCTTGCGGCAGTCAGACCTTTTCAAAAGGGCTCATGTATTACCAAGTGTAGGTATTAATTTCTAACACCGGCTTCTTATTCTGTATTTGTAAATACTTTTAAATTCACTGACATGATAAACTAACTTGTATTTCATTTTCAACTTCTTTAGGGTGTGAAGAACATTGAGGGACAAGATATTCCTCTACAAATTGTTGGCGACCCTGCATACCCCCTCCTTAATTGGCTAATCAAAGGGTACATCAACTCACCAAATTTAACCCCAGAGCAGGAGTCCTTCAATGTTTATTTAAGCTCAGTCAGAGTGGGAGTGGAGATGGCTTTTAGCATCCTTAAGTCCAGATGGAGGGTGTTGCTTAAAAGAAGTGACTTTCATTTCAAATTTGCCCCCCTTATGATTGCCACCTGCTGTGCCCTCCACAATTTTTGTCAGAATGAAAATGATTTCCCCAATACGAAGCAAATGCAATAAGCGACCCGCAACCTAACAACCAACCTCACAACCAGCATGGTGCATCCAATACAAGTGCAAGGGAGGCCTTGACCAGATACATGGCTATCCATTTCCCATTGCGCACTGGGCATTACCATTGAAAAAAAAAAAAACTTAATCAATTATTCAACTGTTGTTTAATGATGAATGACAAATAAGTCATTAAACATTTTACAAAAAAGGTATGTGCAGTTGTATTCTTGTGTAAATACCCATGCTAAATATCAGTAAGATCAATAGCAACAAATAAGCAATAACTTCTATTAAGATGTATCAGCAGTCAATTGTAAATAAGATTTATAAACAACAAATAAGCCATGACTTACTATAGTGATACATTAACAGTATTTATCAATTGTCAGTAATTAACAGTATATCAATTGTCAACATCCAGGTCTTGTAGCACATAGTCGGGTGCTTGGGCCTGCGGGTGTGCATTTTGAAGAGAGGGCATAGGGACAGGTGGATATGGGGGATAAACGAATGGGTAGGAATAGGGAGGGGGAGGGGGATGGGGAAGGGTAGTTCCATGGGAGGGTGGATGGAGCATTCCCCTCAACCCCTCAAAAAGATTTGTGAGTAGTCGTTCATTGGACTTGGTGTTCTCCTCCATAAAATCCATGAACATTCTCTCTTCATGCTCCCTTGCCTTCTGCTGCTGTGCCTCTACTTTCTCAAAATGAGCCCTCTGCATGGCCTCTAAAAAGTCATGCTGTTCAGCAGACCAGTTTTGTAAGGCCCTTTGGTAGCCGGATGCTGCCTTTGGTTTTGTTCCTGTGACAGAAGAGCAGACACTGAATGAGAACATGCAAAAGCAATGAGGTTTTGATCCTATCATAGCATGGCACAGTATCTTTCAAATAAGTTAATCACACTTAGTACATTATCTATAAATGCAAGGAACATCTGTCTTTAGAGACGGTGTTTCACACAAAACTGATGGCAGTAGGGGACAAAAGTGAGTGGGATGGGTGAGTTGTGTTCTTCACAATGCTTGTGGCTTTGCACAGACAGTAATGGATCATTCCGACGGGACATCAGACCGACGGAAACGATGGCGTTAACGCTCACAACAGCCAGTCACTGCCGTGAATCTTTTGATGCTGTGTTTTGATAGGCCAACGCTGGCCACCGCTCACTGCCACTGGGACGTCATCTGGCAGAAAGCTTTGAAAACATTTGCCGGATGACGCGCAAGTGGTACCCAGCGTTGGCCTATCAAAACACGGCATCAACAGGTTCATGGTAGTGACTGGCTGTTGTGAGCGTTAGCGCCAAACATTGCCGTCGGTCTGAAGCATGGAGGTATTAATAAACCTGGAGAAACATACCAAGTCCCGCCTCCCATTCATTCCAATGTGGAATGCTAGGCTAGAGAAATTCATCCAAAATTGAACAAAATTTTCAGTTGTCAAGATGGCGTTTCATGGAGCTCACTTCCGACTCCATTTCATTAGGCCAATGAGGGCCCATGTTACTGATGGAGATGAGGGCGGCACACACCTGATGTGCACAGGGAGCTCGTTAGCATGAGCTGAAAGTGTAGCATTAACCAATCAGCATATCAAATGGAGTCGGATACGATGTCATTTCTGGAAAATGGCGACGAAGAAGTGCAATGCTAATTGGCAAAGCTAATCAGCCAAATCCTGACCCCCTGGGTCTGAAGCCCCGTCTGAATGATCTGTGAGTGTTGTAGATGTCACAAACGGAGGGTATAGAGGCCCAAGTGATGTTTTCAGCTGTCCCAGCGTCATTTCATTTATAGGTAAATGTACATACAACTTGCCTTTTTTTTGCAGACGTTGGTGGCCTGCTATCACTTGTTTCGATTTTAGCTTAAGTAACGTTACAGACATTTCATTCTTTTCAATTACCTGCGAGGTCACAGAGTAGGCTAACGTTAGCCTGAATCAAAATCACATTGCCTATCTATCCACCCCAGCACAAAGATCTTTGCTAGTAGCTAGCAACCCAGTTACACAAACAGTGAATTTGGCTGCGAATAAATTTATTCTGACCACGAATCATTGCGCAGAGCTGTCATATACAACAGGCATTCCGATCCACCGCATGGCTGTTTATTCAGAATAGGAATAGAATAAACCACTTCTTCTATTCCGATTAAAATTTTGATCGGGTCAGGAATTCTATTCGGATCAGGGTGTTTATATGGAACATTTCTATTCCGGTTGAGCGATTTTTCAGTTTCTATTCCGATTAGAAGTGTCCATGTAAACCCGGCTACTGATTGATTATTTAAGTAATCAATACTAGTACTAGTCTATACTTGTATTGCAGGTCAGAAATGACAAGGTCATCCCGTCCTTAGGTGAAAGTGAAATAATGCTCGCCAGTCGTCTGGTTCACTCTGAAGACAGAGTCCTCCCAGCCTACTTTAAAAATGCCTCTACGCATGTCTATTTCATATACAGTAGGCGGACCAATGAGTATTTGTGGAATTCAAATGTTAATTTTTGGTGAGTGATTGAACTGTCTTCTAGGGTCACTAAAATGATGTCTCCATTTTTTCTATATCCAACTTTGTGTTTTATCTGTCTGCTTATGTCCATTATAAACATATGGAGGGTTTTATTGCAGATGAATCATGTAAAAAATATAACTTTGAGATATCCACACAATTCTTCCTCAGTTGATTATTTACATTAAGGCAATACTTTTTTGTATCGCAAGTTTTCTGAAATATCTAGTACATACATGTGGATGAGCCATATTCACTGAAATTTGTATACATTTTAGGCTATGGGCTAAGAGGTTTACAGTGCACCTCTACCAACCAAACAAATTTTTTGTAAAAACTCTAACTATGCTAAAAATGACTCGATTGTGAACATGTTTTGAAAAACACTTAAAGTTCCATGGATTTTACATTGAAAACCAATGCATTTCAATACAATGCAAATATATTATTATAGAGGACTATACATTGTCCATGGCGTGGAAGAAGATTGGACTTTCTCAGTGCATATTAAATCACATCTACAGGGTGTAGGCTACTAGAAAATGTTAGCTGTTCATCTTGATTACCCCTATGGCACAGGTCACAATTCAGATAAATATTGCACATGCATAGTGTATGATGCCTCATTTGCATATTTATACAGTAAGTCAACTTGCCCTCCAAATCAGGCCCAACCCAACCATTGGCCTCCCTACTACTGGGGCCAAACTAAGTATATCTATACAAAAGTTATAAAAACTATCTCTCTGAATTTTAATCATTAATCACCAAATACTAAAATGCAAGGGCAAGGCAAGGCAACTTTACTTCTCCATCACTATCGATATAATTATCTTGTACAAAACAGTTTTGACGACTATCAGCCTGCTTTCCGAGAAAATCACAGCACTAAAACAGCTTCTAAGTTATTAAAGATATACGCCTTGATAAGGATGCAGGCAAAATGTGTAGTGTCCCCCAGGCATCAATATTAGACCCCTATTTAACCTTTAACCTTTATGTGCCTTGGGACATTTTGAAAGAAATGCTTATTCAATTATCACACCTGCAAGGGACACCCAGATTTATTTAGCTCTACCACTTGATGATTCAACTCCTGTTGAATCTCTATGCCGGTGCCTTGACCAAATTAACTAGTAGATCATGGCTCATAACTTATTTCAACTCAATGAAAGACTGTTTTTGTTAGGAGGGAGCAAACTTTTTCTAACTTTCTAGGTACCAAATGGTTAAAAGCTTAAGTCTCTGTTAGAAAACCTTGGTGTAATCATTGACAGTGATCTGAATTTTTACAACCATAGTAAAGCAGTGACAAAGTCCATATTTTATCACCTCAGAAACATCTTTGAACTGCTTGATCTTTGGCTAGAGCATTCTTGACAAGCTCATTCATCATTCTTTATTTATAGCATCCTGGATTACTGCAACGTCCTCAGCTGAGTTGTAGAGAGGGGTATAAAACGACAACAACAAAAATCATGTTTGTATTCAGAGTCTTCCCATTATATTTTATAAAGCTAACCATAAACTTACTATTAAAAAAAACCTTTGACCTTTAAAAAGATTAAAAACATAACACCTATCACCTGTCCATGGATTTGAACCCAGGCGTAATTGCTTTGCATACACTCGCCTTAACTACTTTGCTATGGCAACCATTTGGAATAGATAAAGAGAAGCTACTGTACCACAAATTCAATTGTTTCTGTGATGTTTCATTCCAATTCTAGCAAACTAAATATTGCATGAGTTCACTGGATGCAGATTAGAAAACCTGTCTTCTCCAATGCCAAAGTTATCAAGGAGTTGTTGCGTAGCCTAGGCTATTCCACAGACAGAAATGTGAAAAATTTTTGTGCATGTGTGGGTGCAACACCTGGAAGCTACAACTAAATTTGACAGTTACCCCTCCCGCCAAATCCCACTTTAACCACTGGTTTTAGCATTTAACTTACTTGGCCTTTTGGCCCTTTTTGCCTCGATAAACGATAGTTTGCTCTTCAAGGAGTGTCAGTATCTTCCATCATTTAGCCCACAAAAAAGAGATAACAATAAAATGTATATAGGCCTAGGGCACTGTTTGATTATTTAGCCATAGGAAGTCAAAATACTAGTCAAAATTGTGAAGTAAGTCTGAGGCCTCTCAAGTTCTTAAGTTGGCCTAGAGTGTTTCATCTAGGGCCTATCTAAAACCATTTATGCAAAAGTAACATTATAGTAGCCTGACACGTCAGACTATATCATAAGAATGTATAGTCTGAAGACCACTGATAGACTGTACCTCAATGGAGGGGCAGGTGATTGCGTTGTCTTTCAAACTGCCTCTCCACGTAATAGGCTAGCGTTCCGGCCAGTGGTACCAGCTGGTATATCAAACTTTTCCCGTAGCCCGTCGGTAACACGGCAAAGACATCTTTTTCAGAACGAAAAACGTCAGTGCACTTTCTTGTTTCACTTTCAAAGAAAATGACAAGTGCAATTCGTCCAAAACTAAAGCCAAAGACGATTCTGCTCTGGTTTGAGCAGGGCTGTCGTCATCGAACAAAGCCCGCCTTACGATTTCCTGTACACATACCGCGCTGTGATTGGTTATCCGCCGCCAGAGGAAGAATACAACGGGTTTCTATCAGTGGCCTCTAGACGTATCCGCCGTGCAAATTCAAATTTGCTACCGCTAGGGGTACGTCCAGAGTTCTAGGCTAGATCACTGCACTCAACAGACCTAAATTCTCACACTCCAGAGTGTAATTTCCACTATACACCAGCAGATGGCAGTGTTTAGTCTCCTTTGTTAGAGCCTGAACTATCCAATGTTTTCTGTCTATAAGAACCACAATTTTCTGTACACCTTTCCACTCAGATAGGTAAATGCTAAAAAGGTGCTAGGATCTCCCCACCTATTTTTAACAAGACAGCCATACTTGACCTAAAGCTGACCTATACCGAGGGTTCCACAGGTTCATAAAATGTCTTAACTGGTCTAATGCAAAATCTTGAATATAGTGATATGTTTTGCAGTATGTCTAAAATGGCTAAATTGGTCTGCTGTCATCTAGGCCTACTTGAAGTGAGTCGTCTATTTAAGGGGAAGTGGGCATGTTTTCAATGTAAACTTCATAGTTGCAGTCAATAGCATGAAAATCCTATCCTATAAATCCTAAATTTCACTTAAAATTCCACAAACCTGTGCAAATTTGGGTCTCAAATTTCAATCATAATGGCCATGCAAAGATCTTACATAGTTCTACAAGTTGAAACTGAGATAAACCTGGCTTAAAATGATCTTTGCACTTTCTAGCAGAAATTTCTGGAGATAAATAAAAAAAATAAAAAAGTTTTTGCTCCTTTTTTTGCAAAAAAGCTGCTGCTTTGTGATTTGATTACACATAAGTAGCTCTTTGACCGGGTAGCAAGTCCAACCAGGTTTTGATCCTGCGACATCCTAGATTTCATTTTTGCATAACAACCTTTTACAGCAGCCAATACCCCCCCAAACGGTGATTTGCCCACAGGGCAAATAGACAGTTAAGTAGGCCCCATGCGCGCCTTCTCAGAAACGAAAGCGAAACCGCGGACTTGATTAGCATGAAGGCTACTCTTTGACACAGTATCCCGTTTATGAAAATGGCAAAGGCATTTCAGAAAGACCCCGAGTATTTTTGCTGTTCGATTTGTTTGGGTCCACTGAAGGATCCTGTAACCATTCCCTGTGGCCACAGTTACTGCATGAACTGCATCCGCGGCTGCTGGGATAAGGAGGAGCGGGAAGGTGAGGTACATTGTCCCCAGTGCCGCTCAACTTTTAACCCAAGGCCCGTCCTGAACAAAAACACCATTTTGGCCGAGTTAGCCGTGAAAGTAGAGCCAATGGCGTTGCAGTGCTCTGAGCTGGCCTATGCTGGGTCCGGCGATGTGGAGTGTGACATCTGCAACGAGAGGAAACTTAAAGTGCTCAAGTCTTGTCTTGTGTGCTTGGCCTCATACTGCGAGACTCATATCCAATCTCACTACCTGTCAGCCGCGCTGAAGAAGCACAACCTCGCCAATGCCACATCTAAGCTACACGAGAGCATCTGCCCTCGGCATAACCGGCTTCTCGAGGTCTTCTGTCGCACCGATAAGAAATGCATCTGTGCTTTGTGTACAGTTGAAGAACACCGACGCCACGACACCACTTTAGTGGCTGCTGAAATAGTTAAAAAGAAGGTAGGATTAGGGTGCCCATTGTCGATATTTCTGTCCGATTTTACAGGCCTCTGTCCGGACCGTCCGGACCAAAAATAGGCTATGTCCTCTACACATGCTAGCTTCACACCAAATGTAGCTATTGTGAAACCTCTGAAGTTGTAACTAGGGTCTATTATTAAATATTAGACCTTAAATATTCAATAGCCTCATCTTTTTCTTTTTAGCCTACATTTTTTCTTGCATTACTGCAAAGTAAGGGTGAGTCGGGACAGATAAAACCGTTTTTATTTTAATGGGTATAATTTCGTCCAATGCTATAGCCCTACACAGTCAAAGTAGACCTACCCATTGTGGGAGCTAAAAATAGAACTCATTTTGAATAATTTTTTTTGTTAGCTTGCATCATTTGTTAGCTTGCACATACTTTACGTTAAAGAAATCAGTTGAGAAAATATGTTAAATGCTCATCCATCAAAAATCTGTGTCCATGGGGATTTTTCTATTTAGTCATATCACAATGAATATGTATACAATTAAAGATTTAGCTTTTTCTTGTTACAATATTTGTTAATATGCAAATGAGCTAAATAGTCCCACAACCAAACAGTCATGCATATTAATGGGCTATTTTGAGTTCTGTTATGACAACAACTTTTAATGTATATGTAGTGAATATTTACTGTTGCTCCTACTGCTGTTTCTGACAGAAACAATTTGAAGGAATGAAAAAGCAATGCCAGGAGATGCTACAGAAGAGAGCCAATGAGCTTGCAGAGATGAATAAAGCCATTCCGTCTTACAAAGTGAGTAGCCTTATGGGTAACTTCAATGTTTGTAGCCTAGATTAGTAGGTAGAAGCTTGGATATTTGCATGATATGCATGCTCTGGTAGTAAAGCATGAAAGGCTTATGGTCTTATATGAACTCACATACCATTGTGAAATGTCTCTACTGTAGTTTGAGACTGTTAAAGCTCTAACAATTTCAGCTACTAGCTAAGCTAAGTTGCACCATAAGAGGTGGATATTGGTGTTGATCTTCATCTTTAACTCATTGTCTCTTCCCAACAGAAGGACACGAAGGTGGTTGAGCAACACTGTGAGCAGGTTTTCACAGAGCTGAGTAAACGTGTGAAGAAGACACGTAAAGAAGTGAGCAAGAGAATCCGAGAGAAACAGGCAGCAGCAGAGAGTAAGGCTAAGGGAATTCTTAAGGAGCTGAAGCTGGAGATGGCTGAGCTGAAGAGGAGAGAGGCTGAGATGGAGAAACTCTCACAGGAAGAAGACCACATCCATTTCCTCCAGGTAACATAAACCTCTCCAGCTTTGTGGCCCCTAAATAAGCAATAAGCAAGACTTTTGACCAGAGGGTGGCTTGTCTGAGTCTTGACTAGGAACAAAACATATTTAGTTGGGGAAAAATCACTGTCCACATCCACATGTCAGGTGTCCTTGAGCACCCACTGTGTACCACTAATTCACAGATGTTAAATGCAGTTTCCCTCACACGATCAGCAGAGTGTCTACACTGTGTATTAAAAACTAGCTACCTTGCTATTTTATCATGCAGCCTACTTAGCAACTACCATATCTTCCTTAGCAACAACCTCAAGCACCCTTGCAAATTCCTGGGAAGCACTTCCACAATGACCCAGCATTGACGATCGCAACTAACACCCTGACCACGACCTTTTCACCCTTTTGCTATTTGGGAAATGCTACAGATCCATTCAGAGCTGCACATCTAGACTTTAAAACAGCTTTTATCCAAATACCATAAACCTTTTGCCTAGAAATGTAGACATACCCTGGCGGTGGCAAATATATTTGCTCAGCCTGTACGTCTAGTAGCAAGCCATTGAGAATTGCCGTTGGCGACATCTAATCACAACGCTGTATGTGTTTAGGGCGGGCTTCGCCGAACACAACAGTCTTTTGAATTGGTGTTTACGTCTTGTTCGTTCCTCCAATTGGCCATAGGCTATCCTGTTGCGTCCAGAAGTAGTTTGAAATATAACAGCCATGTTCCACTCAGGATTGAGTTTGGTCTATCTTTCAATGTCAGACTATACATTTCAATGATATAGGATGGCCTGCCAGGCTAATAAACCCTCTGAACTCAGAAATATTGATTACACTGCACTTTTTCATAATTTTCAGATATTTATTAAATTATTAATGTGTGCATACTATTTAGATATGTATGCATTTTCTTTTCTCTACTAGGGGAAGGGCAGTGGTGGATGTGCACTAGGGGATTGGCACTAGTCTAACTATCCCTTTAAAGGGGAGTACTCTGGCTTGCTATTACAGTAACGGGCTCTAGCCCTACTAACTGCCATATCCTTTCTTGCTGTCGGGCCACAGAATCTGCAAGTGATGCCATTGTCATGTGAAACTAAAGACTTTAAGCCACCACACTTATCATCTAAACTCATGAAAGAAATCATCAGTGACATGAAGGATGAAGTTGACGATGACTGCTTTGACACCGAGGAGCAAATCTCGAAAGAAGGTAATCCAATTCAATTCAATTCAGTTTTATTTGTAGAGCACCAAATTACAATACAATTGTCTCGCGACGCTATACAGACAGTACGAGGAGCACCCATGAGAAACTGTGTGTGTGTGTGTGTGTGTGTGTGTGTGTGTGTGTGTGTGTGCGGCGATATACAGAAAGTACGAGGAACCCCCATGAGAAATAGTGTGTGTGTGTGTGTGTGTGTGTGTGTGTGTGCGCGTGCGTGCGCGCGCAGAACCACATCCCATGGACTGAACCCAACTGCCAGGGTTCCAGTGATGTACCTGTATAGTCAGTAGTCTAGTGGTGGATCAGAAATTGTCCATGGTAATTATGACTGATCAACATAGCAGTATAAATACAAATTTTAGTTTGGCAATATTATATGGCAGTCAAGTATAGTCTGTTGTGTGGAATAAAGCGAAGCAACAGACAGATTCCAAAATCTGTCTGTTATTTTAAATGAAAAACGTGTCTAGGGGAAAAATGGAAACTGAGAAAATGGTGAGTGTGCTGAATGTGTGTGTGTGTGTGTGTGTGTGTGTATTTTGATAGGTGAGGGCCAATTTAGGGGCCCAACATTGAACTGAGGGCTGCCAAAGGTGTGGTACGAGAGAGAGAAAAAAAAGTTTGACTGTGTTTCTCTCTCCACTGCAGCAGTGGCTACCATCTGCTTTGAGGTGAAGAACTTCAGTAGCCTCAGTGGAAAAGCTTCAAGCCCACCAGTCCTTCTGGAAAAAATATCATGGAGTGCATTTGTGAGGCCACATTTGGAAAAGACCAAGTTTGTCAGCTTCTACCTGAGCGCCAGTTCAAATACCGATACCAAGTTCAAGTAAGCAATAATCTAGCTGCATATTTTTAGAGAACACCCATGGTATCAATAGATACTAGTACACAGATGTGATAAATCTTTTACAGAAAGCCTTGATAATATTGCTTTTTTTAAATACACTTCTCAATTTAAACAACATTGAGCAGGACAAACCCAGACTTAATCTTTGATTGGGAGTTAATTATGAGCTTAAAGCTAGCGATTGAGTTGATACCTTTTTAATAATAATTGGTACATCGTTTTGTACTACCTCAGTTCTGTCTGGGACTCAAGAGACCATTTCTCTTGAGACCATTTCTGCTCTCTCTGTCATGAAAGCAAAAATATGCAGTGGACCCACTGTGGCAAAAAAAATATTGTCATTATCTTGAAGGTACCGTCATAAGACCGACATGACACTGTCATTAACTATCACATGACGTTGTCAAGAATCTGTTATAATCTTTATAAACCTGTGATGACTTCTGACTAACCCTAACCCTAACCATGACAAATACCGGGTGACACTTAATGACAGAAGTCATGACAGGTGTATAAAGTTTATGACAGATTCATGACAATGTCATGTCATAGTTAATGACAGTGTCATGTCAGTCTCATGGCGGTACCTTCAAATAAAGTGTAACCCATGCTTCTGTAGGGGCAGGAAGTGTCTGTGGAAAGGGACTAAATGCCTACTGGACTTGTATCCTCTCTTTTTCTAGGACTTGTGCTGTCAAAGCAGTCATGAAGGTTGTTCACCCTCTGGATGATAATAAATCATTTGGCCCATCGGCCCATCTCCAAACTACCCTTTTTATCTAAGATCTTAGAAAAGGTGGTCATCACCCAGCTTTCCTCCCATTTAAACACCTGCAACATTTTCGACAAATTCCAGTCAGGTTTTAGGGCTTTACACAGCACGGAGTCTGCTCTATTGAAGGTCCTCAATGATGTCCTACTGTGCATTGACTCAGGATCTGGAGCTATCTTGGTCCTCCTCGATCTCAGTGCTGCTTTCGACACCATTGATCACGACATCCTCCTCACTCGTCTAAAAGATACTGTTGGCCTCCAGGGCCCTGTCCTACAGTGGTTCTCCTCTTACCTAAAGGGTCGAACTTTTTCAGTTCAGATGGGGAGATGCTCCTCTTCCTCAGCTGCCATAAATTGTGGGGTCCCTCAGGGGTCAATTTTAGGTCCCCTTCTTTTCTCTCTCTATATGTTACCCCTTGGGTCAATCCTGCAGAGGCACAACATCAACTACCACTGCTATGCGGACGACACCCAGCTCTACCTGCCTGTGACACCCGATCCCACCTGCTCTTTGAGCAATCTATTGGACTGCCTAAAAGACATCAAATCTTGGATGGCTTGCAATTTCCTCCAACTCAATGACAATAAAACTGAGGTCTTACTACTTGGTTCCCCCACTTCCATCACCAAACTCTCAAACTCCCTTGGTCCCCTCTCCAGCAATGTCCATAGCGTGGTAAGAAATCTTGGTGTTCTCCTAGATAGCTCCCTGAACTTTAACAAGCAGGTCAGCAGTGTGGTTAAGGGTGGGTTTTATCAGCTAAAGAATATAGCCAAACTCAAATCATTCATTTCTACACAGGACCTTGAGACCATCATTCACGCCTTTATCACATCCCGTCTGGACTACTGTAACTCCCTATATTCAGTTTTAACACAGACAAATCTAAATAGGCTTCAACTTGTACAGAACGCTGCCGCCAGGCTTTCAACAGGTACTAGGAAATCTGAGCTCATCTCCCCAGTCCTAGCCCGTCTGCACTGGTTACCTGTCAAATTTAGAGTTGACTTCAAAATTTTACTTTTTGTTTTTAAAGCTCTAAATGGCCTTGCTCCATCTTACATTACATATCTTTTAACCCCTCGCTCTGCCCCAAGGTCACTCAGGTCCTCCTCACAAATGCTACTCTCAGTCCCCTCTACTCGCCTTAGAACCAAAGGTGACCGTGCCTTCTCAGTTGTGGCCCCTAAACTCTGGAATAGCCTCCCACCACTCATCAAATCAGCCCCAAATATTGGCAGTTTTAAATCTTTGTTAAAAACCCATTTGTACACACTTGCTTTTGGTACCATCTGATGTCTTGTCTTTCTGTTGTTGGCTATTTTTATTTATTTATTTTTTTTCTTTAACTTATTTTCTTTGTTGTGCAAGGGGTGGGTGTTCATGTGCGATCGTCACAACTGTTTTTGATCTTTTATACATTCCTGTGTTTAAACTATTTATTTATTGGAAGCATTTATGTGCCTGTTGCTAAACCTTGTGAAGCACTTTGGTTGCAATTTCTGTTGTTTTAAATGTGCTATATAAATAAATTGACTTATGACTTATGACTTATTTGTACGCAAAATTAAACACACATTCTCTGCAAAAGGATCAAATAAATCAAACTGGGGCTTCAAGAGGTTCATGTCCTGGGCTGTAAGTATTGGCATATCTATTTGCAGTGGGTTTGAGTACACTTAAATAGACCATGCCCTGGGCTGTAAGTATCTATTTCCAGTGGGTTTGAGTACACTTAAATTGACCATGTTCTGGGCTGTAAGTATGGGCACATCTATCTGCAGTGGGTTTAAGTACACTCCAATAGATCTGAGAATCTTTCCTGTGCCACTTCTGCCTTATCCATTTAAAGTGACACCAGGCAACGTTTCTGTTTATTTACCAGCCTTGAAGTCATTTTGATGATTAAATGGTTCATTATAGGGTGACCGATGGCCCTCTCGTCAGTCTCTAGCATTTGCTTTTTCGCGGTAATTCTGCTTGCAGAATGTCTGGTGTCGGGTCCGCAAAATAAAGACTGACTGTCTAGTAGTAAGCCACAGGGAATTTGATTGGATGACGCCGTTGGCCTTGCTAATGTAGTTGCATTTTTTTCTAATATTTTGGTGCCTGTAGGTGGAGCTCCAGAGATAGAAAACAGTCCTGCCTGATATCCCTTTAATTGCTGGTCATAGATGAATTGACTGATACCATACCACTGATGGTTTACCTCACTCACGTCAGATGTAGCGCTACGCGCGTTCATCTGATATTCAGCGATAGACGAATTATTTCAGGAGCCAGAAATCCTTGAATCTAACTGGGCAAACGGCTTGTCCATCAATTTAATTGACGTACACTGCAGCCAACCACATCGAAACCAACCGATGACGCTCGTTACGTTTGTTGGATTGGTTGGATTCAAAACAGTTGCTTCTTCGCTACGTCACACCCTCTACAGCAGCCAGCGGCCCTGATTGGTCCGGTTAGAGAATAATGGCTTGAAATCTCTCTGATGGGCTTCAACATCAGATCGTTGCGCGGAAGTGCCTTACGAAAGTTACGTAGCGCATGATCTGACGTGAGTGAGGTAAACTGATGGTAGCAAGAGCTGAAGAGTTGAAATTGGAGTAGACTGTTGGGGTCTTATAGCCTAGAAATCTTGACGTACCCAAGCAGCGGCAAATGAATTTGCTCAGCCTGTACGTCTAGTAGCAAGCCATATGGAATTTGATTGGATGATGCCATTGGCGACATCTAATCACAACACTCTGTGTTTAGGGCGGGCTTTGGCGATCTGGTTCATTCCTGCGATTGGCCATAGGCTATCCTGTTGCATCCAGAAGTAGTTTGAAAGATAGCGTTTTTCAGCCCACGATTGAGTTCGGTCTATCTTTCAATGCCAGACTATACATTTCAATGATATAGGATGGCCTGCCAGGCTAGGGGTCTTAAGTTCAAGTTGCAGTTATTTAAAAACCTCTAATAGCTGCTTTTGTTACCTCCACCAAGGAGGTTATGTTTTCGGTCGCGTTGGTTTGTCTGTCTGTCTGTCGGTTTGTCAGCAGGAGAACTCGAAAAGTACTGCACTGATTTGGATGAAATTCGGACAAAGTGTATATTGGGACAAGAAAGAACTGATTCGATTTTGGCGCCGATCTGTGATCCAGAACATGATCTGGAATTTATTTTGTGTCTGTGATCACATTGCCTTGGCAGAGGTCTGCGCTCTCTGAGCGCTTTTCTAGTTTTATTTTATAAGCTTTGAGACGGGTGAATATTCTGCCTTATCCAAAGTCTTAAGTTTCTTGTAACCTAAGACTGCACTCTTGAGTGACTCTTGCTGTTCATAGTAACCTAGAACACACACCTTTCTGTTTTACAGTGTAGCAGTGTCCACATTATCTCACTCCTATTCACAGTGTTACAGGCACCCAACACAAGTTTATGTTTTACAGTCTAGCAGTGTCCACATTGTGTGTTACTGGCACGTTCATGTTTTACAGTCTAGCAGTGTCCACATTGTCTCGCTTCTATTCACAGTCCTGCTTGTAAATGCCACCCACGTGTTCAAGTGACTGATTATAATTTTTCACATTTTACTCATTTTCAGGACGTGGTGGATCCAGCAAAGGGATTTGTGCAAGGTGACAAAGTTTTCTTTGTGGTCACTTTCCGGGCTATTTAGATGGACCTCAAACTGTTTTCTCAAATATGTTGCCAATGCCTGTTAATGGCTAGTGACTAGTTCAAGATAAAGTTTAGGTCAAGATACTTTCACATTGTTATTTAATTTACTTTTTTACATTGTTATTTAGTTTAAGTTACTTAAATGTAAGTTCCATAATTGTTAATGTTGCAGCAGAAAATGATTGCTAAGCAGCTTTCAGACTCATTTCCATTATAAGCTTTGAAAGAGGTCAATCTTACATGTCTAATCCAAAGTCTTTAAGTTCAAGATGCAGCATTTGAAGTTAAAAAAAAAACATGTAGTTCCTGCTCTTGTCTTCATGAATGAATATTCTGCCTTTAAGTGAAGAATTTGAAATAAAGAGCAGTTCTAATAAAAAACAAAAATTGCTAATGGTCTATTAATTGACTGTTCATTATAGCCTGTAACAGCAGAACTTTTGGGTAACCCATCATTCACTTAGCAATGGTATTGTTGGAGATATTATAGATAGACCCCATTACAACACAGGTTAATGATCACACCTCAGTCCATTGACTGGCTCCCCATGATCCCCTGATGATTATTTCAAGCTGGATGGACTTACCTGCGGTTCACAGCAGTCTCCCATTGAGGCCTGATTCCATTGTAGCCTAAGTCATCATTCAGATGAGGGTTCTGTGTTATGCTAGTAATAACCTAACCACAGCCCTACACACTCAAGTAAAGCTCATTGCAGTAGATTGTTGGGGTAGACGGTGAACCCCCCAATCGCTCGTCCTGGCTCCCCCTCGCTGTAGCACTGATGATGTTCACCTCTAGGTGGCATGGAAGTTGCAAATTAGGGAATGTAGGAACACTTACTTACCTGGGGCTCTCACACAGCAGTCACCCAGAGGTCTCTCCTCCAACCTCTAGCCACGGACAGTGCTGCTTAGCATTTAAGTGTGATCTGAGGCCTTATTCAATTGGGCTAGCCGCTCACCCCAAACACTTCTCTCTCGCCCTCCTACTCTAAGATCAGATGCTTTACCAGATATCGGGGGCTTCAGATATTTATTCAAATATTAATGTGTAGATGCTATTTGCATAGATGTATGCATTTTATTTTACCCCAAACTCTTCCTTCTCTGCCTCCTACGCTAAGATATTTCATAAAAGGGTGGACTGTTTCTTTAAGGGCTCACAGCAGTCACCCAGACGTCTCTCCTCCAAGCTCTAGTTAGAGTCAGTGCTGCTGAGCATATAAGTTTGACCTGAGGCCTGATTCCATTGGGCTAGCCACTCACCCCATCCTCTTCTCTCTCACCCTCCTACTCTAAGATCAAATGCTCTACTAGGGGGCTGAGGGTTATGTGCTGCAGCGTAGCTGTCCCTAGTTAATCAAAGACTGCACTCTAGTGACTGAACTCTCTTTAATGATCGAGAACCAATCAACTTTGAGCAGCTCCAACAGCTCTGAGTCTTGTTCAAGCAATTCCCTTCGCGTCACATACGTCAGAGGAAAGTGGTGTGGTTGGTTTTGCTTCGGCACAGCATTTTCTAACATCGACCAGTAGCAAACCGAGGCATTTGAGGGAGGCAGGTCAACCATGCGCTTTGAGAAACTGTTATACGCGCTCTTGGTCAGACCACAGTCTTGTAGAGCTTTGAAAGTCAATGGCAATCAGGCTACCTATGACTAACAGGGGCAAGGAAAACTCCCTTCACTTACTAATAATTCATTTTGGGAAGAAACCTTGAGCAGATCCACGTCTCATGGGCTCAACCCTCCTGCCCGGGGCCCATATCAGATGCCCCTAGAAATCTAGTACGACCCACTTGACTATTGACCATACATGAATTGACTGATAAGATATATTCAGATAAGTAAATGGATATATGTGACTCTGCACAGCGAAATCAGTCGCTTCGCAGAAGCCTCGTTTCTGAGAAAATTCTAAAAATGGAATGCTTACACCAAAAAAGTCGAATTTCACATTTCAGCATAATTTGACAGAATAAAGTCTACCCTTTCAGATTGTTGTTAATTTATGCCGAATTTCATACCTTAAATGGGTTAAAAATGTGTTTGTTGAGAAGGTGTATCCATTTAGCATCGTACTAACTTAGCTGTCATAGATTTCTAGTGCTAATTGGTTTGTACAGTAAACTACAGCAGGGCATGTGAACATTCGTCATAGATTACAAGAAAAAATAATTATCTGAATGTAAAGGGCTTTTTCATTTTCATAAACTAGGCTAGAAGGCACTTGCAGATTGTGTTGGGGTCCATAAAATTCCTCTAGATGGAGCTAACGTCGGGTGGAGAATCTGAGTTGGAAGCTAGCTAGTCAGACGGGTTCTAAAGTGGGCGCAGCTAGTTGGCATAACTGGAAGTTTAATAAGCTGTTAAGCGTTCGGTAGTGCTATAAACGGCACAAGCCAAGTATTAACTGTCTGCTGATTTTTCTGCTTCAAGGATATCACTCAGATGAGGGACATGACAACTATAAATCCCATACTAACAGCTGCATCCACACATTGCATGGTTGCGTAGCCTAGCCTACTTCACTTCATAGCAAAATACCAAACCATCCACTGGCTCTTACCTTTACGGTGAGCTTCAAGTTATATCCATATTTCGTGTAAAGTCCACAAATAGGGGTATCCCTGTCTTGGTTGCATGTTAGATAAGTAGGCTTGATATCATTTAACTGGTTTGGTTGGACTAGTAGCAGAATTAATTCAGCTGAGTTCACTGATAGCATTATGTTCAAAATAGCTAGCCTAATAACTCCCTTGCAACAAGCTAATTAACTTCAGGGTTGTTTTTCTCCGCTTTTCAATTTTTCTGACTTGCAACATTGTAACACTTTGAACGCTCCTATCTATGTCATTTGTTAGCCAATGGTATCGACAGTGGTATCATTTGAAGGGTTATTTTCTTGCCTTTCACGTGAATGCAATAACTTAATTTCGAAAAAATGCCAATGCGACTGATTTCGCTGTGCAGGGTCACATATTATGTCCCTTTGTATCATTGTTATTAACTTAAGTTCTAAACCCTTATGAAATGAGAATCTCTTAAGGGAAAATGGTTGGCAAAATTAACACTGAAAGTATGTTTCTGTGGTCTATTCATTTAGTGTTGGCCCATGGTTTGTTATTCGGTGCATGTTGACCTCGAGCTACAGGGATATGGATTTGGTTCCCTCTGGATTTTCTGCTTCATGACTGCATTACTACAACCTGACACGGCAGGCCAGACTATGACGTGAATGTATAGTCTGGCGACGAGTGATAGACTAACTACTAAGCTAATAAGCGCAACTACTGTAGCAACTAACAAGCGATTCAAACAACGCTAAGTCTGCCCAATAACTCCCTGTCCAGATATAATGTGATATAATATAACCTAGAGCGTAAACAGCTCAAACACAACCTAGGTCTGAGCAATGGCTCGTCCCTAGACATACTCGCAGAGCAAATTCAATGAGTTCTAGCATTAACATTGGGCTAGCATTACTTGGGAGAAAAGTGTAGACCAGGATAAAATATTTCTGAAAGAGACCAGAATGCCGCTCTCACCTAGCCTGGCGAATGCCAAACTAAAATCACAAGTGATATTTAGTCTGGGGACCTACCTATTGCATTTCTCGTAGCGGAAGCATCGTTTACAATTGTCCATAGCCGTTTATTGGGCACTACGAATGTCTATCATAGCGTCTGTACATACCTCGGAGCCAATACCAGAGCCACCACGTGACGTAAAATGCAATCGAGGGCCGTACAAATCCCTTTTTGTTCTGCGATTGGATACCGAAAGCAAGCGAGAAAAACGGTCACCATGCTCCTCTGCAGAGTGAAATGAAATAAGCGCGCAAAGGAGCATGGGAATTCCCAGGCTAGCTCTCACCACACTGCCAATAATCAGACATCACAGACACATTATTTAGCTTTAGATTTATTACATAATAAAAAGTACATGGCCATTTCTTTATATATACACAATATTTCCAGGTTTAGCTCAGAATTAGTTCCTGATTTCAGCTAATGATGCAGTACAACAGAGAACTGAGCTCAGGTAGACAGACCCAACAGAACCTACAGGAACCATGTGTTCAGTTACGTGGATCCAGAACCATGTGTTCTCCCATGTTCTGCATGTGTATCCGGTCTAGACAAATACAACATCATTAAGCAAAGACTCAGAACAGCCTCTCTCTAACCCTCTGATGTGTGTGTGTGAGAGAGAGTGAGGGGAGAGGTCTGTCACCTTCATAGTGTTGTGATGTTTGCATGTGTGTGTGTACGTGCAAATGAGTGTGGGTGTGTGTGTACAGGGGAGAAGGCTGCCATACTGTTGCAGGGCTACTGGTGTGTGCAGGTTGAATGGTGAGGGAGATTTTCTGGGCAGCCTTGTAAGTCTTCACTCTAACACTGGTCTACACACACACACACACACTCAGTCTACTTACACCAGCTCGACTCTGGACAACTTACACACATTCCACCTTTTTATACCAACTTTAATTGACTCAGGTCCACACACACACACACACACACACACACACACACACACACACACACACACACAAGCGCCCACTAACTGTGATCAAACCAGAGAACCAATCCAGAAAACAAGGGTGGTGGGGGGGGGGACCAGAGAAGCTCTCCAATTGGCTCTCTTCTATGGGATAAGCTCTGTGATTGGCTCTCTTCTATGGGACCGCCTCTCAGCATCTCTCAGACACTCCCTCTGTCTGTCCAGTGTATAGTGACCACTGATAACAGTATTGTGTACAGTACTGCACACATCACACACACGTGCCTCACACACAGTCACCCCTACCACACACCACACAACTGCTTTTAAATAATCTCTTTAAGACGTGGCAATCAGCCAAAAATAACCATCATTTAAAAAAAAAAAGAGTGAGAGAGACAAGAATAAAATTAAAATCCAGATTCTATGGAATACAAAGGCTGAATCTGCTATAAGACACGCCCCTTCTTACCCTATTACCCCTCCCTGCCACAACTAACCACTCCCACCGTTGGAGGAATGTTCCGGAATGGCTGCTGCTGCGTCACAATAAAAGCGCCTTGATCAGGTCACATGGCTCCAGCAATAATGGGCTTGAAGGATCTGCATTCTCAACTAAACCACTCTCTGAAGGAAGGGCTGTGTGTGTGTGTGTGTGTGTGTGTGTGTGTGTGTGTGTGTGTGTGTGTGTGTGTGTGTGTGTGTGTGTGTGTGTGTGTTTAAGATGCCCAGGAGGATGTTTGTTCTCAATGCACAATGTGTAAAAATTAACTCTTTGGATTTTGGATTGCCCCGAATGATTTCATTTTGCTGCCCCCTATGAGATTCTAAAAATATAATTATCTGTGTGTGTGTGTCGCATTCCTGGCCCATATGACGCGGAACAGTGCTCCCTCCTTCTGTGTGTGTGTGTGTGTGTGTGTGTGTGTGTGCGTGCGCGCACGTCTCTCTGGCACTGCTGGCCCATACGAAGCAGAACACCGCCCCCTGCTGTCGGAGTCAAGAATAGTTCCATGAGTACATCTAACATGCAGTTCATATGGCTCCACACAGCACAAGTCCTGTGTGTGTGTGTGTTAGGGGGGTGGGGGGTGCCCATTGAGTGACTCTCTCACTCACTCATTGGGCAAGAGAGAGAGAGAGAGAAAAGGAGAGAGTGTGAGACAGCCTTGTCTGTCTGCATTCAGGGTTAGCCTAGCCTGCTGTTACTAATGCTCCTCCTGTCTCTAACTGCCTAGAGTAATCTTAGTCTGAGTAACAATAATAATCATAAATATCTTAGTCATAATTACACTAATAATAACAATAATAAATATCGTAGTTTCGTTCAGAGGCTAGAGAGCAGGAGGACGCAGCCAGACTAGACCTAACACTGCTACAGATCTGCTGCTTGTGTGTTTGTGTGAGTGTGTGTGTGTGTGTAGGCCACCACTTTTTTTTCTTCTTCTGTGTGTTTGTTTTCCAAAATGGTGGCCACGCTGCCAGTTGTGGTTTCTAGTCTATCCGAGGCCTTTGGTGAAGTCATTTCCTTCTGAGTGATGATGTCATTTCCTGTTGAGCACTGATGGTTTGGGTTGCTGATAAGGGGGTGACCTCTACTTGACCTCCGTGGGGTCGGCGGGGTCAGTAGGTCGCGGGGTGGGAAGAAGGGGGACTGGAGAGGTGGCCTCGATGAGGGCGGGGTTTAGGATGATTGGCAGGGGCATGGGTGGCACTCCCACCTGTAGGGGCGAGGCCAGGGGCTGCAGGATGAGTGGTGATTGGCTGAGAGAGTCAGGGGGAGGGGTCATCTTGACGGGGGTGGGCTGGGGGGGAGGGGAGGGAGAGAGGGGCACGGGCGATGCCCTGTCCGTACCTGAGGAGGAGGAGGAGACACACAAGCACAACATTAGGACTCATCAGGACAAACAAACAAACAAACAAACAAACAGGAAGTGCTGTGAAGTCAACAGCTGAATATCTACAGCATGAGCTGACTGTTATCAGAACTGAGGCAGGCTTGGAAAACAGCTGATTTGAAAGCACACTTTACCAAATGAATTAATTATAATGATAATAATAATAATAATAATAATAATAATAATGAAAACAATAATGTTTAGTGTGTATGTGTGTGTTGAATTACTAGTTTTCAGACTGTTTCCTTTGGCAGTGAGCTGTGGGTGTAGTACAGTAGCTATATGTGACAGAGTGTGTGTGTGTGTGTGTGTGTGTGTGTGTGTGATGTAAATGTCACCGTCGGCACTGGCTGACGCTGTGTTGTCCTGCGGTGATGCTATATGTGTCTCAGTGTGTGTGTGTGTGTGTGTGTGTGTGTGTGTGGTGTAATTCCCACCGTTGGCACTGGGTGGCGCTGTGTTGTCCTGTGGTGATGCTGGGCGGCTGGGGGCTTTGGGCTCGTTGGGAGCAGCGGGGGGAGGGGAGGGAGCTGGGGGCTGGGGGGGCTCTGCAGGCACACTGGGCACAGGTTCTGCACACACACACACACACACACACACACACACACACACACACACACACACACACAAAAGATAGGATTGACATTCAGCAAGACTGAATTTAAAACAATGCAAAGAAAACTGAACTCAGAACATCAGTACTGTATATCCCTGTGTGTGTGTGTGTGTGTGTGTGTGTGTGTGTGTGTGTGTGTGTGTGTGTGTGTGTGTGTGTGTGTGTGTGTGTGTTACCGGGCATGACGGCCTGCTTGAAGAGCTCCTCTTTGAGGTGCGGCAGGAAGCAGTCAATGCGTTCCCAGGTGATTTCCCAGAGTGCCGAGTATCCGGTGCGCGAGTCGGAGCTCAGGAAGATTCCTGCCGTGTCCATCACCAGGAGCATGTTCTTTAGCGACTCAGGGATGGCCTCCAGCTACAACAACCACAACAACACAATAATAAATAACAACAACAACAATAAACAACAACAACAACAATAATAATCATCAACAATAAACAATAACACCACCCAATCAAGTCAATAAATGGATCCAGCGTGCATGTATTTGATTGTGTCTATGTGTGTGTGTGTGTCTGTGTTTGTTTGAGCGTGTGTATCTCACCAGTAAGTCACTGGATCCAGCGTGCATGTATTTGTCCATGAACTCCAGGATGGTGAGCCATAAGGCAGCAAAGGTGGGCAGGGACAGCAGAGGAGACAGGTGCTGCAGAAACACCTGAGGACACACACACACGCACAAACACATAGCACAAGTGATAAACAAATGATTACGTGCATGTGTTTGTGTTTGTGTGTCAAACAGAGAAACAGAAGAACAAGCATTTGTGTGTGTGTGTGTGTGTCAAACAGAGAAACAGAAGAACAAGCGTGTGTGTGTGTGTGTGTGTCAAACAGAGAAACAGAAGAACAAGCATTTCTGTGTGTGTGTGTGTGTGTGTGTGTGTGTGTACCTTTGAGAGTAGAGTGCATGCCCTCATACGTGTCTCCTCCATGCCCCCTACATCGGCAGGACTGATGTTATCCAAAAGTTTGGTCAGAAGGGGAAACAACACCTGTAAACACACACACACACACACACACACACACACACAGGTATAATAAATCGAACTCACTACATTGTTGTGTAGCAAGAGGCATTCAGTACTGGGGGAACTATGGAACACAAAGAGTTAAAAATTTGTGACCTCTGTCTTAGACTTTACTTTTCAGCATTAGTATACCAGTATATACTGTGTGTTTGTTACCTTGTTAAAGCAGGATTCCCACTCTGTGGCGTCGAGTGTCTGCAGGTCGTGCACCAACAGCGCCCTCTGCAGGTACGTGAGCGCCTGCATGCGCACCTGCCGCCGAGCATCACAGCACAGCCATGCCATACCTGAGGAGACAGGAGATACTGAGTGAGTGTGTGTGTGTGAGTGTGCATGAGAGAGAGTAAGAGTGTGTGTGTGAGAGAGAGAGAGAGAGAGAGAGAGAGAGAGAGAGAGAGAGAGAGAGAGAGAGAGAGAGAGAGTGAGTGTGTATGAGGGTGTGAGTGAGTGTGAGTGTGTGTGTGTGTGTGTGTGAATGAGAGAGAGAATAAGTGTGTGTGTGTGTGTGAGTGAGTGAGTGAGAGTGTGTGTGAGTGAGTGAGAGTGTGTGTGAAAGAGTGAGAGAGCATGAGTGTCAGTGTGAGAGTGCACATCTGTCCTCTGTACCTGTGCATATTACTTTGAGAGAGTGTGTTTATTTGCCTGTGCTAGTATTCAGATCTGTGTCATGAGTGTGTGTGTGTGTGTGTGTGTGTGTGTGTGTGTGTGTGTGTGGTGTGTCAGACCCACCTTGCAGCAGAGGACACCAGCAGCTGCTCCAGAGTGTGTGTGAGTCGGCCTCGATCTTCCGGCCTGTGGTCTGTAGTTGGCGCTGGTCCTGTTCCTGGGCCCAGGAGCTGTAGATGCTGGCCGCTCGAGTGTGCAGTGTGTGCATGAGGTCCAGCAGCTGTGTGTGACACATACACACACACACACACACACACACACACACACACACACACACACACCTTAACTTCCCATACTAGCATTAGCACCCAAAGCACATTGTGCCTCAACACTGCATTAGCTACATGCACTACATTAGCTAGAATACAACGAGAATAGGGTTAAGCTGTGCTGCAAGAAATGCCATTGAGTGGTCCAGCAGCATATTTAGGCTAACGTATGCTTACATGCTACATTGGCAGCAGTATTGCTACATTAACAGCACAGCTAAGCTAACGCATGCTAACATACTAAAGGTCCAGACAAACACATTAGACATATTAGCAGTACAAAGACATAGCTAGACTAGCACATGTTAACCAGACATGTAGCAATACAAATACATTAGAGATATAGCTAGGCTAATGCATGCTTTAAGATGGTGATGATGCAGGGCGGAGGGTCAGGAGAGGGTTAATGCAGTGGAAGTGTTTAGAACGTTCTCTATCAGGTTAGCCTGATGTAAGCAGACCAATAGGACACCGACAGCAGCAGAGACCACCGTGTGTGTGTGTGTGTGTGTGTGTGTGTGTGTGTGCGCATGTTCTCTATCAGGTTAGCCTGATGTAAGCAGACCAATAGGACACCGACAGCAGCAGAGACCACCGTGTGTGTGTGTGTGTGTGTGTGTGTGTGTGTGTGTGTGTGTGTGTGTGTGTGTGCGCGTGCGCGCATGTTCTCTATCAGGTTAACCTGATGTAAGCAGACCAATAGACTGTGCAAGCGAGTTTTGGCCTGTTACCGGAAGTGAAGACGCCAGTCATTTTCGCCATTGAGAACTCGATTATAACCTACGCTGTCTTAACCACACAATGTAGACTTAGTTCCAACTAGTGTGTGTGCGTGTGTGTGTGTGTGTGTGTATGGGTCGACGGAGGGTAAAGTAAGGGAAAGGGCTGTGGTACTTACGTCCTGACTAACCTGTAAAGACACCGTGTGATAACTGGCGGGCACGCCCTCGTCCTCCTCGTCATCGCTATGGTTACGGGACAGCCGCTGACTGGCCTTGGCCCGCCGCGACGCCTCCTTCTCACGCGGCTTCTTCCGCAGACGACTCGACTTGGAGTCGTACTTGTGGCTCCGCTTCTTCTCATGGGTGCGGTAGCCTGCAGGACCACACACACACACACAAACACACACACACAGACACACACACACACACACACACACAATTAACATTTGTGTCTAAACATTGCTCCAGAATAAAACTAAACAAGACTATTAGATCCAGCTTCCAAAAGCCTCGAAAAGCAACCAGAGACAGCATGGGTTTGTGTGTCAAATTCAAGTTCATTGGCTTACAGGGTACTGGATGGAACTGCTCCAGTCTACCTTTAAGGCATCATCTAAACATATGCTACCCTCCAATCACTCCGCTCAACCAAGGATGGCTGCTTAAAACGGCCAACACCCCGCACAGGTCAATCTAGGATCTTCTCATCCATTGTTCCTAACTGGTGGAATACCCTTCCCAAGACTATTAGAACAACAGGCACTGTCTCTACTTTCAAGACACTCTCGAGGACCCAGCTCTTTCAAGAGTATCTCTTGTCCCAGTTCCTTCAACTACCTGGAATGCACTGATCTAGCACTTCCCAACTCTTGCACTCCTCTCCTCCATTAAGACTAGGCCTCCACAAATGGTCTTGACAGTGTGTGTGTGTGTGTGTGTGTGTGTGTGTGTGTGTGTCCTCATCTCCATTAAGACTAACCTGCACAAACACTCGTATGGTCTTGACATGTATATGTGTGTGTGTGTATGTATGTATGTATGTATGTATGTGTGTGTGTGTGTGTGTGTGTGTGTGTGTACACTGTATGTGTGTGTGTGTGATCCTCACCTCCATTAAGACTAGCCTCCACAAACACTCGTATGGTCTTGACGCAGAGCTCGAAGTTCTCTGGCGTGACATGGGCGGCGTCTCGTACGATGAAGGAGAGCGACTCCACACACTTGATGAGGGACTTGGTGTCGTGGAGGTTCATGTCCTGGCCCAGCGTCAGGCTGTACTGGTTCACCAGCGCTGCAGGAGTCTGGGCCTTGGACACGCCAGAACCAGCCTTACTGCTGTCCAGGTCATCCTTACCCACCTACACACACACACACACACACACACACACACACACACACACACACACAGGCACAGGCACAGGCACAGGCACAGGCACAGGCACAGGCACACACACACACACACACATACACATACACATACACACACAAAAAAGTAACAATTAGGACAGTAACAAAATGCAATACAACACATCCAGTTGAATAAGATGCAATTCTTTCTTCTGTGTGAAAGAGTGTGCGCAAAAGCATGTGAGTGTAAGGTAGAAAGAGTGTGTGTGTGTTTGTTCTCACCACAAGCCATCCGCTATTGGCTACATCCACGTCTGTGGTTGAACGGGGGATGCGGCTCTTGCCGTGCTGTTCGTTGTAGATCTCAGGGTCTGATGTGTAGCCGCGCTCCACTGACACATCACTGGGGTGGTGCGAACTCACCTCACTGTCCGACTGTGCTCCTGCACACACACACACACACACACACACACACACACACACACACACACACACACACACACACACACACACACACACACACACACAAAGCTTTACCAAGCTTTTAGCACCTTTCACCACCTTTATTATGATGCTCTACCGTTCTCTTAACATACCTACTGTGTGTGCGTGTGTGTGTGTGTGTGTGTGTGTGTTACCTGTGTCGTTCTCTGTGCTCCCAGCGGGGCTTTGCAGAGAGGCGGGTGGTTTGACCCCGGCCCCAATGCACTCTAGCAGGGAGAAGAGGGTGCTCCAGTCCTCCGAGCTGTGGATGTTAGCTGCGTTGGTCTTCAGCAGCTCGTGGAGGCCGTACGCCACCTCACGACTCACACGCCACAGAACATGAGGCTTCATCTTCAGCAGGAGACGCAGCGACAGCAGCACCTACACATACACACACACACGTTCAGATGAGATTTAGATATTAATCACATTCAATTCTGGTTGTGTGTGTGTAAACATCAGTGTGTGTGTGTGTGTGTGTGTGTGTGTGTGTGTGTGTGTGTGTGTGTGTGTGTGTGTACCTGTGAGCTGATGTATTCTCTTTTGAGCAGTCTGATGGCCTGTGTGTGTGTGTGTGTGTGTGTGTGTGTGTGTGTGTGTGTGTGTGTGTGTGTGTGTGTACCTGTGAGCTGATGTCCTCTCTCCTGAGTAGTCTGATGGCCAGTCTAAGGAGTCCCACTACTGCCCTCTCCACCAGGAAGCAGCTCTCGTTGGCATGGACACACAGATGGTAGAGGTGTTCCCTCACCGTCTGCCACACACACGACACTCGGT